>PVKB01001138.1:0-485033 GCA_004027205.1 Ctenodactylus gundi | reverse complement strand
GACAGCTCCTCTGAACAATTGTCATTGTTCCACTATCATAAGCTGCCAATGAATAGACTATGACCTTCTGAAACTATGAGCAAAAATAAATCCTCCTTCCCTTAAACTGTGGATGCTGTGTACTTCAGTCACAGCAACAAAAAAGTAACTAAGGCACCATGTAATTTTTGTTCTTGATTCTATTACGTGGTATATTTTAGCTACTGATATATATATATATATATATATATATATATATATATATATATATATATACCCTGTGTCTCCTTGGAACAAACCAGCTAGACCTTGGTGTATGATATTTTCTATGTGTTGTTGAATTTGTATTATTGCAAAAAAGGAAATGTGTGTGAATTTGGGGCCAATGGTAGTATAATTGCTTTCATTTAAAAGAAGCCAATTAAAATAGAAAAGAAGATTTGAGGGCACCTTGGGAATTAAACTGATTACACTCCTCACTAGTTCAAGGATGCAAAAGAATAAAGTCTTTTGAGAGAATTTACTTTGAAGAAAAGGGCCTCAGGGTATCCCGCTCACTCAAGGCTGCTAGAAAAGGAAAGCTGCGACTTCAACCATCCAGGCTCTCAGAAGCCATTGCAGGCAATGATCCAACTACATTGATTAACACGCCAGAAGATTTGTTTTTATTCTCATGAAGCTAGTTTTTTAGGCATTAAAAGTGCAAGAGTTGCCAAGTCTTCAGTCTTGAAGGCCTTTCACCAACATTTCATTGAAGACTTGGGAGGCTAGGCGATATGGTATGATAGGATGATAGCTCCTAACAGAAACCCTTGAGAGGTTTATGCGTGAAGCTCTGAGAGTGAAAACAAAGATTCAACAGAGGTTCCAGGAGTTAGAGAGGCCAGAAATTTGGAATGCCTGCAAAAGAAATAGCAGTTACTGAGTGGAGCCAAAACAAGAGAGAGGATATGTAGGTTACAACGAGCCAGGCCATAGATCTGTAGTTCCCAAAACTTTTGGAGCTCATATCTTACCATTACATGCACTGGCTTTTTGATATAGAGTTACAGGAGTTAAAGTTTGTCCTGAGGAGTTTTTTCTTGCTTTGATTCTGTTCTTTTTTATTCCCTATCTCACTAGTTTGGAATAATAATATTTACTCTGTTGTACAGTATGTTGGAAGTATTTAAATTAGGGTTTTTTTAATTAAAGTTTTCCTTGAATCTCAGAGGAATTTGTAAATTGATTTTTAGCAATGCTGCAACTCTTAGAACTTTAGCAACTATTACAGATGAGCTAAATGCAATGACGCCAAACCTTTAGACACCAGGGAATGATTTAGTGAAAGACTATCTTTCAAAGACTGAGGTGGGGGAGATGCCTGTAACCCAGTAGCTTGTGGAAGGATAGGCTTGAAACAGTGAGCAGCAACAGCATGGGTGCGGGAACCACGGCCCTGCCTTCTGTTAGATCAGGCCACTGATTGGTACCTGTCTCTATCAGTTTGGGTTCTTCAAACAGCAGAATTTACAGATTTTATAACAACAAGGAACTATTAGGAAGGCTTACAAATCCAAGTATAGAGATAGTCCAAGATGGCTGCTCAGCCAAGAAGTAGTACTTCTGTCCAGGACTACAGGACAGCTGGTGCAGTGAGAGTCTGCTGCACATCTCAGTTGTTTGAAGGACAATGGCGAAGACTGGAGCCCGAAGATGGGTGACTGAAGATCAGCAAGGGGCAGACAGGCACACGTGGAGCCTGGAATAAATCTGTGATGAAGATCTGCAATGTGTAGCAAGTCAGCCTCTGTAGACAACTGCAAAGGTGAGAGCTATCCCAAAGGAAGAAACTTAAACAGTCTTCCTTCTTCCTTCCTTTTATACAGTTGGAGTTCCAGTTGGCCCTCCCACATCTGGGTGGGTGCTCTTCCCTCATTGGTAGGCCACAAATCCCTCACACTCGATTTCATGTTGGTTCTCAATTTCCAATCTAGACGTGGTTTCCAAATGCTAATCCTAATGAAGGTGCGGTTCCTAATCCCATCAAGTTGACATAATCCCTTCAACGGTCACTCTGCCCACTGGCTGGGGTTGGTAACCTCCGAGTAAATGCATTTTTCATAATGAGATGAATATAAGACTTTCAGGGACAGCATGCTATATTTCAGATTTTAAAATGAACCCCAAAAGGCCTGTGTGTTCAAGAATTGATCTTTGAGAAGACGATGGATTCACAGGGTACTATTCTTATCAGTGGGTCAATGTATACATAGCTGGAGTCTGGCCCAAACACATGGATCTCCTGAGATGTAACCTAAAAAGTACATCCTTTTCTCTTTCTCTCTCAAGCTCCTTCCTGGCTGCATGGTTGACATGGGTTAGGCACCTTTCCTTTGCCTTGTTGTCTCAACATGCTGTCTGCTTGGATCTAGAGGATCTTGGACTCTAAACCCTTTAAAACTGGAATTAAAGGGCTGGAGATACATCTCAGGGGTTAAAGCACTTGACTAGCATGTACCAAGGCCCTGAGTTCAATTTTCTAGTACCACAAAAACCGTGCATGGTGGTGCATAACTGTAATACCAGCACACAGAAAGCTGAGTCCAGAGGATTGCCTTGAGTTTAAGGCCAGCCTGGGCTGCAGATCAAGACCCTGTCTCAATAAATAAATAAATAAATATGAAGAACCTCTCCTTTTTAAGTTGTGTTATGATGGTCCTTTTGTCTCGGTGATGGGAAGAGGAGTAAAAAAAGGTTCATGATGGATATTGGCCTGTGGTTTTCTTTTGTTGTGCTAATTAATTTGGCTTTCAGCATAAAATTTAAATTTATTAAATGTGTTTGGAAGTGCTTATTATTTTTGAGTTCTATAAATGCTCACTGGTGAATCGACATAATTCTTATTTTAGTTGTTGTTTTGATTGTTGCCAGAGGTCTTTTTTATTATTGCTTTAGTCTCACTGTTTGTGACTGATCTGTTTAAATTTTTAGATATTTTTAGTTCAAATTTGGTGAATCATATGTGTCTAGAAACTTATAAGTTCCTCTAGATTCTTCAATTAACAGAAGCTTAAAAATAATCTCAAACAATCCTCTAAATTTAACTTTTTATCTAAATAGATTAATTTAGGTTTGTCTCCCTTTCTTAGGTTGACCTTTTCAATTTCACAAATTTTGTTTGTTTTATTTAAAAAGTATTTCCTTCACCTTTCTTATTGTTCCTTTTCTCTTACATCAATGGTTTCTGTTCAAATCTGTATTATTTCTTTCCTTCCATTGGGTGTGGTTTTAGTGTTTTTGTTTTCCCAAAATTTAGAGATGAATTATTAGGCTTTTAATTTGTGAACTCTCGGATTTTAAATGGAGGCTTTCATAGCTAGCAACACTCCTCTACTTCTTCCTTCACTATAAGTGAGGCATTCTATGATGAAAAGTGAATTGTTCAATATTGATGTGTTTTTGTATAATTTCTGTAGATCTTGTTTTTAATTTCAACTACTTTTATTCCATTAAGATCTAAATAGATGAAAGAAGTTATTGTAGTTGTTTTTTGCAAGTTGAGACTTGCATATGGCATAAAATATGATCTAATTTAAAAACGTTCCATGAGCTACTGAAAAAAATGTATTTTGTAATTGTTAGATGAAATGTTCTGTGGTTGTCTATTAAGTACATTTTATATGTGTTATGTTTTAACTCTGATTTTGTTGTTGTTGTTGTTGTTGTTGATATTTTCGCCTGGATCTCTTATCAGTTGTGAAAGATATTATGTCATCTGCTATTATTATATTGGGAACTACACATCCCTTTATCAAGAGTTGTGTTTGTTTTACAGAACCAGAAACACTCATGTTCAATGCATATATGTTTACAACTGCTGTATCTTCTTGGTGGATTATTTCCTTTATCAATATGTACTAGCATTGTCTGTTTTATAATATATGAATTCTTTCATTTTGAAGTTTTCTGTAGTCATTATAAATATAACTGCTTCTGTGCCTTCATAGCTTGAGCTACACAATTTCTCTGAGTCTGTGACTAATCTCTCTCCTTCACACAATTGTCTCTTGTGCTTCCCACCCAGCCGCTGCAGAAATATTCCCAGAAACCATGCACTAATTGCTCTATGAATTCTATTCCCTGTAGTGTAGCAGTCTCAAACAGTAAATAAGTCCCCTTTCAAGACGGCTTCTCCTTATACCACTCCAAGATATGGCGAGCACTGTAGAGAATTTTGTCTCCACAGCTAGCTTATCATACAGGAGGATACATTTTCACATTGAGTCCTACACTGCATTTCCAGTGTACAGTAACTACGGATTTCCCTTCGGGATAGGGCTGCTAGTTCACCTTCTCTCCCTGGGCCACCAGCCTTCTCTGAGCTTCCCTCGCTCCTGTTGGTTCAGGTTGCTTTCTTCCTCAGGAGCTGAGGTTAGTGTTGCGGACACTACACTGTCAACTTCACACCTCTTTCCAGCTTTCCGGTCACGTCCATATTGACCCTGAGAGCCTTTCAAAATCTCTGTCCCATCCTTAGAATACAATTTCTCGTCCTTTACTCTTCTCATTCATAGATTCACAAGAAAGATAATTCTCTACTTCAACATCTTACCTGGAGTCTCTCTTAATTATTTTTAAGGAAATAATAAAAAGATGTGTGTCTTGCCAACACATGAGAGAAATTGAGATAAACAGCCTAAAGAGGATTGTATGTATCATCGATATATGAGAAAATAACAATATCAAGGGGAATATAATATTTTCTTTATTAAAAGATACACACAACACATTCATGGCTGAAATAAAGACCTAAAATAGTTTTAATATACAAATCACATGGCTTTGTTACTTCATTATTATCTCCTGTGACCAAACTATTATACTTACAGAGCTATATTATCAACTTCATGCAATTCTAAAATTGATAGTATTCACAGAATAGTGAACAGTCACAACATCAGAGTGCAACAAAAAATATAACTATTTTCAAGGAATGAAGTGAAGGCATCTCTACTCAATCAATTAGAAAATTTTATTAATTTACTTTTCATCTTTGTAATATTCTTGCATATTTATGTTTGTGTCAGCAAAACAATTTAGAATATCACAAACATACAAAAGTGCAACAGAAATCTGAGAACCATAAACATTTGGCGGGAAAATGACATCAAAGTGTGAGTTCTAAGCAAAGTACTTTCTCAAGAATTTATGTATGTCCTAAACTCATAGCTAAATTATTTAATGTGCTTCATATCACAATTTTCGCATTTTGAATTGAGAAATAAATAACATGTACTTATTCCAAACTTTTCCCTTCTAGAATTATTTTCCACGTAAATAATACAATGTTTTATCTCGCCATCACTGTATAAAAAAAACTTTGTAACCCTGACTATATGTGTCAAATATACATGTAGGCAGATTCAAGAAACACTTTTAAGAAAAGTGTATATTATTTCTGTGTTAAAATCGTTTTGCAATATTTTTCATGTTTTATTCTATATTCATGTTTGGGGGAAAGCAAAGATCTAAAAGTATCAGTTCCAAAAAAAGAAAAAGAATGAGGAAGTAAGGTAAAAGGGAAAGTGTCCTCAGGGCATGAGACGGTAACATCCAGCAGCCCCAGGTTATTGGAAGAAAAACAAGAGACTTTAGAGACGAGTTTGGGCTTCTGAGACCGCAAATGCCATGGGCTATTAAAGCTGCAAAAATTGCTTCCTGAAACTGTTTACTTCTCAAAGTGAGTGGGGAAATCTTATGACAGAAAGAAAACAGTGCAGAATGAGTTTCCAGTGTGCTTGGGGATTTGGAGTTTGCTTTTCACCTTATTTTCTCACAGTAGAAGATGAAAATAGGTAGAGAAAATATGAGTTTCGCTCTGAGATTCAAAAGGGAGAGAAAAGTGGCAAGTTTAGTTAGAAAGGTCAAAGTCCTGCCAGAGGAAGTTCATGTTCGTGTTCACAGAAGCTGAGCAGGTTGTTTTGTTGGGTGAAATTTTTCAGCCAAAGAAAACTGTGATCAAGTGAATGAAAGGCTTCTATCAAAACAAAAAACTGCTAGTTTACACAGCTGGTTGAAAAGCAGAGCTATTAGAAATGCATCTTCATTTGTATGTAGCTTCTGAATAGAAATCAATTATAATGTGATGACTGTTGTGGAAGTCTTAAAGGTAATTTGGTACATTATCATTTTAATTGTTCATTTTGATCATCAACGGACTGGATTGAGAAACATCTACAAAATTAGCCAAATACCCTCTGAGTGTGCCCTTGAGTGTTTCCAGGAACAATTGAATCATCTCATTTCATCAGTAGATAGATCTATTCATGAAATCAAACCTGATGGCAGAAGTGGGAGGTGATGGGACCAGGAGGTGGGGCCCAGGGGCACTTACAGCCAATCTGTGACACTTCCTCTCTGACTCTATTTAACTCTACTTCTTGAGTGACATGAGGTGAACTGACTTCTTCTACTGTACCGCAACAAAGCCAGTTGACCTTCGACTAAAGTTCCTGGGACCATAATCTTTTTCCTACGTTCAGCTGATTGTGTCACATACCCTCTCCTAGTGACAGGAACCTGACTGATTACAATCACTGATTTTTTTACTCTTACCACTATGGGGAAAAAATTGGAGAAAAAAATAAAAATAAATATGAGACAAGTGCAAGTGAGGTATATATTTCACCCAGTCCCATAAAAAAAGAGGTGATTAAGTGAAAGGAAGGCCACTAGGGTAAACAATAAACCAATGTGACTCTTGTCCACACAATAAAAGAAATTTAGTTGCACAAAGATGTATCAGGTTATGAACACAGAGAAACTTACAAAAAGACAGGGAAAGAATATTCCTTTTCAAGGAGTCAAGTTCAGGAGAAATTAACATGTTGGTACCTTGACTGTGAATTTCTAGCCTCTGTTATTAGAGAAAAAAAGAGTTTTTCCTTTTTTTTTTCCTGTTTGTTTTCTGGAGGCACAGTTTCATTCTGTAATCCAGGCCAGTCACAAACTATAGCCCAGACTGGCCTCAAACTCTTGGCAAACTTTCTTCCCTTGGCCTCCTGAATGCTGAAATTACAGGCCTGTGTCACCACCACCAGCTAATTTCTATGTGGTTCTGGGTTGTGAACTCAGGGCCTTGCACACACTGGACAAGTACTTTAATCACTGAACTGTGCCTTTATCCTAAGGAGAAAGAAATGGAAAGATAGATAGGTAGATAGATAGATAGATAGATAGATAGATAGATAGATAGAGATATATTCATTCATTTAAGCCCCCTTGTCTGTTTTGTTAGAACAACCCTAACACAAATATAAATATTACTATATTCTACAAAAAAGGAAAGGAGGAAACAATGGATGGAAGCCATCTAACTTTAGAGGCCATCAGTCACATGTTTGAGAAGCCAATATTTTGGTTGAAACATTAAATATGATTTGAAGTAGCTGCCATTTGACCTACTAACTGTCTTATAAGATGATTTGAGGAAAGGTGCACTATAAACGACAGAGCCCTCAAGTTGTAGGACAGGCATGGCATATGCTCTGGCAATAAAATAAAAGCCAGGGCGAGAAGAGTCAGTGAGTGAGTGAGAGACAGTATGATCTGAAATGAGGAAAAGCCCAGGTAAGTTCAGCTGTCAGCAGGCTCGTCTACAGCACAAGAGAGGTTTCCAATGGCGCTTGGACATGACTCACTGAAGGGCAGCAAGCAATCATCTATGATTGGTTTAAATTTAAGTGACACTACAAAAAAAAAAAAACCCACACACACAGAGAGTATGTTTTCTTTATTCCCCAGTAATAAGTTTGGTATCATTCTGATAATACAAGTGTATTCACCTTTTTAAAATAAAATAACAATTGAATTTTTAATATTGCACAAAATCTTCCAAGTAAAAGAATTTTGCTATACTTTGTATACAAAAAAATACTTACAAACCATGATTTCTGAATGAGCAATGTGCCCGGAGAGAGAACTGTGTTCTAGCTCTCAGTTTGGACCATTAATTCCAATTAATTCCATAGTCTGTGGTGATTATAAAACCCACAATTATTTGGTTAAATGGAGCAGACGGCAAGCACGATGAGTGCTGTTGATAATCCGTGAGCTTCTGCTTACACGGATCTTTTTGTTAGTCTGACAAGACACTCTGGAAAACGTTCACACAAGAATTTAGCCCACGATGTAAGATATTTAAAGAATCAGTTGTTGTTACTAAAATAAATAAACTACATTTGTAAAAATATTGTGCCACAAATATAGAATCACTAAGAGAAGAGCTAAGAATTGGGAGTTTCTACACTTTGAAAGAGTTCGATGTTATTAGCATGTGGTGATCACTGATGCTCGTGAGTAAGCACAGACTGACTGTTCTCTAAGTAGATATTTACATGCCCCATTTTTTTAAACTTCCATTGCTAAGGTGAATCACAGAACTGGAAACTTTAGCTCTGGTTAGGTTTTCATGAAGAGATATAACCAATCACTAATTTAGATTGCAAATGATCTCAAGACACATGATAATTATGAGTGAGGATGACAGAGACAATCGGGGCCCACAGAATAAGCAGTGTGCGAACAGTTACTAAAATGTAAAAGTGAGTCAGATTCCGAAGGTTAAATATCACATGGTGTCTCTATTTTGAGAACGATTTATAGAATAAAATGGATGGGATATTGGGACAAGAGGATCAAACTGGGGGTGGGCTCACAATGATGTCACTGTCTGTATGCAAAATAAATCTCAAGCTTAATACAGCCATGGCATTTCGCAAATCTATAGCAATAAATTTGAACAAAGAGTAAAAGGAAAGGAACATAAAGGTCAACCTATTTTACTGATTACTAAGAACAGTGGATACATTTTTTTAAAAATTTAACTGTTTGATAATGTACAAGCAAACATATCTAAATATTAATCATGTCAGTTCCGCAAATCTCATATGTTACAGCTCTAAGGAATCCTATATAACTTAGAGAAATCAAAATGGCTAAACTCTGTCAACTGTCAACCATTAAAGGCAACTGCATGCACATGAAAGACTACAGGATCTTTGCGAACATTGGTTATTGATGCCTTACATATGAACTGGAATAAATCTGTGAATATTCCCTCATCTTTCAAAAAGTTGAAACATCAAGATATTTCAATCTCTTTTCAACATTCATTGCAATCAAGCACAAATGTTCACTAATCCTCCAAAAGAAACTTTCAATTTAAAAGTGAATATTAATCATATTTCTACTTTACATGTTAAGGCATACATATTTAAATTGTTAGTAAGCAGATGTTTGCTAACACATCTGCATAAACAGTAAGCAGTAACGGGCCTCCTTGAGACAATAATCACACTCTCCATAGAAATTCAGTTGGTATTCAGTAGTTTTTGCATGCATTATGTATCAATTTCTACCATAATATTGATATCCCAGGGCTCAGGGCAGCTGTGAGTATTTACAGCAATAGGCTTTCTAGACTCTTCTGATTAGAAATAGGCTGTTACTTACAACGATGGGCTTAATATTTGCACTGGGGTCATATTTATTGCTTCTAAATTTTTTTCTTTGACATAGTCCTTCATATCAGGCTGTATTTTCTCCAATGTAATTGCTTTACAAAATGTGCAATTATAAAACTAATCAAAACTGCCAGGCACTGAAATTCTTGCACTTAGACTCATTTTTCTCCCGTAACTACCATCATTCTTTGCATAATGAGAACTTCAATTTAACTATGCACTTGGAATACACAGAGGAAAAATATAAGTGGGAGAAATTCATTGTGATCGCCTACTCTTTTTCTGGCATTCACTGGGCCATTTCCTCTGTATCTTCATGAAATCTTTGCAGGCTTTCTTCAGTTGATTATATTAACAAGTTGTAATTATGGTACTGGTCTTAGAAATCAAAGTAAGTCATATCTGGCCATATAAGTCACTTTAGAAAAAGAAGTAAAATTTGCAGAATGGAAGTTGGTAGTATGGAAATATATTTAGCTACGTTTCTACACTGTTAATAGGAATAAAAAGTAGCTCTAGTAAATTTGTAAAGCAGTACTTGTGATTTTTCTATTTCATTGTTTTTATAGCTTTTTTCTTCTAAATTCTATTAATCTTTCTATCACACTATATTGATTTAATTTTTTCAAATAAAGATAGTACTAAACAAGTGAATTTTTAAAAAGTATGCTTGGGATAACTAAGTAGCAGAGAAAGGGCTTAAATCTAGGACTTTGCTCAATGTATCCCACAATGTGATGTGGGATTTAGAAAGCAAGTCTACAAAGAGATGTTTCCACATATGAAGTGAAATTATATTTATAGTACCTCTATTTTGTTTTATTTATATACAATCTCCATAACATGATTTACTTGTCCCAATCTCTAGAACTGTCCCTAGCAAAATTATCTTCTGAGTTGTGTGTCAGTTATATTGGCTGAACTAAACAATGTATAAAAAAGGAGTGTGTGTGTGTGTGTGTGTGTGTGTGTGTGTGTGTGTGTGTGGAATATATATAAAGGTTCTAAAGGTTTTAGTCCATGATCAGTGAACCCTACTCTTCCCAGCCTGTGGTGAGGTAGTGTATCATGGTGGAGACCCTTGGCAGAGGAAATCTGTCCACCATATGGTGGTGGAAAACGAAGGAAGAACGAGCTAGGCTCCCATTACCAGCGTCATGGTTTGGATCTGGATTGCCCCCCAAGAGCCTCGTGTTCCTAGGGATTCTGCATACTCTTGGGAGGTGGGCCTTTTTGGATGGAGAGGATGCTTGGAGCTTGACCTGGAGGGGCATGTGCTGGCTCAGCCTTCCTGCCTGACTTAGTTCTGCTATGTCACTCTGAGGATCTCTGTCTTCCAAAGCACTGGCTCTGGCTCCGGCTTCTAGCTCCAACCCCATCATGTGATCCCATCATTTTCCAGCTATCCACCCAGGAATAGACTGAGGAAATACTAAAACTGTAAGCTACAATTAATCTTTTCCTCCCTAAGTCGGGGATGTCAGGTATTGAGTCACAATGACGAAAAGATAGTTAAAACAACCACACTTGAGGGTCTGTCCTTAATGACATAGGCACCATCTCCTAAAATTTCCACCACTTCTCAACAGTATCCTAGGCACTGCTAGGCACTGGTGGCAAAGACTTTACCAGATGCATCTGTTGTGGCTTGGACCTGAAATGTCCCCCCAAAGCCTCATGTATGTATTTGGACTTTGTGAAATAGCTATGGAGCCATGTGGGTTAGAAACAGGCTCGGTCAGAAGGCGCAGATCTTTGAGGCAGCACCCGGAAGTGGATATGCTAGCGCCACCTTTCCTTCCACAGTTGGCCTTCTCTCCGCCATGCCATGAATAGCTTTTCTCTGACTAAATCTCTGCCGGGTGCTACCAGTGCTTCCAGCCATGCACAAGTCGACTGTGTGAGGCGTTGTAAAACTGTGAGTTAAAATAATCCTTTTCTCCCTTAAATTGTGGATATCAGATCTTCTTTCCCAGCAAAGAGAAAGTAACTTTGACAGAATCATTTGAAGCATTTATGATTCAAGACAGAAGAAAAGTTGTTTGTGTTATATAATCAAAATCAACATATCCAGTTCTACCCTGTAATTTAATTATTTTAAAAGCTTAAGCTTTATCTACCTGTAAAAGTACATTTCTGTTTTTCTAAAATCATATTTACTGAACAACGAGACTTCTAAATTAATTTTTGTTATGTTCAGGTATTAACATTATGACAATCATCAACCATCTAATAATTACCCAGAAGTTATTTTTTTGTAAACTAATAATGTACTCTTGTTAAAATCAGCAAATTAAAATCTTAGGTAAAAGAACTGAAGACACCGTAATGAACCAAATCACAATTCAGAGTAAGAGCTGAATACAGGAAGTGTTTTGGCAGGTAAAGGCAGAAACTCTTTGAAATAGCATATGTAAATTAGCTTTTCATGAACCCCAAAAAGAATAGAAAGAAATACAGTTAATGGCAAAAATGTATTACTAATTAGCTACTGAGAAATGCTAATTAAGTAGCAATGCTCTAGTTACTCTCAGAAAATATATAACTAAAATAGAATTACTGATGATGGCAAAATGTTTCATAATTACTTGGATGAAATTAGGTTCTCCAAAGAAATTTAAAGTACATCTTTTGGCATTAGGCCAATGTCCACTTCCTGTGGACGTTGATAGCAGTGTGAATGCCGAGTTCCGGAACACCTCACACCTGTGTTTCATTCTCAGCGATGACAGGCTTTGCAAGTCTCTACCAGCTGAACTATTTTCCTCTCCTAGTTTCAGTAATAGGTTTCTGCTTCAGATCAATATAACAATAAGATTAAGTCATATAACTCAGAAAGACAAAGAGATCTAGTCTCCATCCCTGTAGTCAGGTAATCTGCCCAATATTCATTCTAAAGGTAATTATGACCTTCTGAATACACACTCAAGTATTAAATACAACAAAAAATAACATATTTTGTGTATTTACTAGTTCCCCTATTTCTCCTTTAAACCAGATTTTATTTCTATGTTTTAGTATTTAATTATAAATCATAAAATTTTTGTGTTAACAAATATCACTGAATATATGTATATTATCAGACAGACATTGTATTAAAGTTGAGATACCATAAAGAAATTTAACAAAAACATCAAAATCCCTAGAAGAGATTAGATTAGAATAAAAGCCAAGGAACAGAGATGAGAGAGAGAGAGAGAGAGAGAGAGAGAGAGAGAAGAAACAGTACTATTAAATGGTTTATTAGTGCCCTAGGGTTGCTGTAACAATGTACTGCAAATGGTGTGATTTAAAACAACAGAAGCTTACTCTCTTTCACAGTTCTAAAGGCTAGAAGTCCAGAACCAGTGCCTTGAAAGGACGTGTGGAAGGACTGTGTTGCTTCGGAAGCATGTAGGGCAGGCTCTTTCTTGACTGCTTCTGTGCATTGGTGTTGCTTAGCTCATGACCACCTACTCTAACCTCTGTCTTCAAAGTCATGTATTATATTTCCCATGTGTCTCAACATCGCAGTCATGTAAGAAATCTCTATAACAAAAGACAAACTAAACAAAGGAAAGCATAACAAATTTATTAATCAAAATTTTATGTAACAAAAGAGGCTTCAAAAATGAAGACTTAAGATATAGAGAAAATTGTTATTCTGGTTAAGGTTCACGGAGAACAGATCGTCACATAGAAATGTTGTTGGGCAAAAGGTCACAATCTACTAACATCAATAAACTGTGGGACATTTGTAAAGCTTGTGTGTTCAGATTCTTCTGGGCCTTCTATGGTCACTCCTTTCCTCTGGGTATGAGGATGTGTGAAACTTGTCATTGGAGGGTCTTATGACATTTTCAAGGAATGTGGGTCTGAGAATTTATGATACACATACAAAAAAATGTAAAGTGCAAAATGACTTCTGCTTTTGCTCTTTTCTCTATTTTCAAGACCTAATGATATCATCATCTTTGTGTCTTTGTGTCCAAATGTTTTCTTCCCATGTGGACAGTAGTCATATTGTGTTTATTGTCCACTTTGGTGTCACAGTAACTTGATGATATTTGCAAAAAATGTTATCTCAAGTAAGGTCACACATATAGGCACGGAGGTTTAAGACTTGAAATTAACTTTCTGGAGGACACATCTTTAAAACCTTAGCAAAAGTAGGTTTTACATAAAGACTACAAGGCTGGAGAAACTCTGATGAACTTGGAGAAGTGACAGAAGTAATCATATTTTAATGTGCTTAAGTCAAAGAGAATAACGACCTAAAAATCTTGTATATGAAGGCAGGGACATAAAGGGCAAAATAGAATATTATTAAAAGTTTTGTAATGTTAGTTGCTTAATTTTTACAGTACAAATATAACTTTGTTTTTAGTGCTTAGAATGGCTTATCTGAATATGTTTGAAGTACATAGGAGCATCTTACGTGTAAAGGAGGAACTTACAGTTATCCAGATAGCCCATACATTAGTGGGGTGAAGCAAAATTGCAAATTTTTGTAAAAATTGGCAATAGACATTTAAAAAAAGATCTGGTCAAGAGTGAATGATATTTATTATATATACCAAGGACAAATATAACACGTTGGAAAACAAAGTTAGCTCATAGCTTTTAAACAATCATTGGTGTCCCATGCCATGTTAGCTTAAGAATTCGAAGATTCCAGGAATGTAAAATGACTACCAAGAAAAGTCACAGGATATTCTGGAACAAGGCTTGGTCAAAAGAGGTAGAATATGACATGACGTGGAAGGATATATGTTAATTTCACCCTTCAGAGCTCACTTGGTTTCCTGTCTGCTATGCCTTGACTAGCTTTCTCTCCTTCTGGGCCTCTCCCATGTGATTTTACCACTGGCAGACATCTATAAATGGACCGAGAAATTCTGAAACTGTGAGAGAAAATAAATATTGCCTCTCTTAAGTTGTGGATGTTGGGTAATTGTGTCCTAGGAATGAATCTGTAACAAAGTAGGGACTGCAGTATTCAGAGAGAGCTACGAGCATGGAACTCCAATCTCTGAAATCTTCTAAACCCAGAAATGCCACCTGACCGGGTGTCAATTAATTAGGCTACACTAATCTTACAGGGCCAATTATCAAGTCAGTATGCAAAAATGGCAGCCATGAAGTCTTCCAATTTAATAGTTAATTCTTTGTTGAATTTTAAATGTATTTGGGATGCTTTCCAATTGCTTATTTATCTGCTTTGGGCTGTGGATGTCTGTGCTATGTTTTGATGATCCTCTGTTCTGTTTTAGAAGGAAAGGGCTTGTTTTCATTTAGAACCTTCTTCGGTGGTGTAAAATGTCCTCAAGATGAACGATGCTTCGACTCTCAAATATATCCAATTCAATTAAGAGTCTTAGTTTTGGGATTTTGATCTGATCCTTGGATGTCTTAAGAGACTTGTAGATTGTTCAAATTAAGAAAGTTTCTTTTTACTGTGAGAATGGCATCACTTTTTGGCTTGAGTGTAGAAGTGAATTAATTGAGTGGAATTTTTATAGATATCAACATTCTTCTGATATGTTTTACCTTGCTCCAGCCACCTCTCTGACTTTTGCAAGCTAGCATACCCTTCTTGTCTTCTGTTCTGTGATGTTGTGTCATGAAAGTTCTCCCTAGCTACACACTTTATGTCCTTCAGATCTGTGATTCAAAAAAAGAAAAACAAAAAACTATTGTTCATAAATTACCTAGTCTGTGGTAGTCTGTTAACACTGGGAGACGAGAACAGTAAAGACAATGTTTAAGCTCAACCCATCTTCAGTAAAATATTATTTGAAGTGCTTAAAATAAAGAACAGTTATTGGTATATGGAAGAATTTTGGATGTCTCCTGACAAAAAAATTTTTCCTTGTGTATTTCTTTAGTTACGATAAAACAGAAATTTATTGATTTATTAAATCATTTCTATCAATAAGTTTATTTCCTATCCTCTCATTTTGAAAGAAAAGCAATGGCACATAAATAAACTATCTTCCACAGACACATATTTGAACTTTTTTCTAAATTGATGACTTTTCATTCCATGGCCTATATGTGTTCTGTGAAATTTATAAAGTTAAGCATCATAGATTTAGGAACCCTGCAATAGTAGCTTCTCTTTGAATGTTGCAAAATGATTTTATGCTACATCTAATTTTTTGCATACTCTCATATGGTTTCTGGTAAATAGTAATTTAAACAAAGAAATCATTCACTTAATATTTTGTTGTAGCAGAAGGTAAAAAAATTCTTTTTTGCTATATAATAAGATATATTTTAAGAAAAGCTATATTCAAGGAAAATGAGGTGGAAAAACCAGAAAGAAAAAAATATCTAATGTAGTCTCTCAAAACTTTTCCTCTGTAGTTACTTTTTTGCTACAAATATATGTAGAATCTCCAATGAAAAGAACATTAGAATTGCCCAACTCGCTCTAATAAAATTTTCATATTACCAAATCTACTGGATCTCCCTTGTATCTGGTACTACCAGCACTACATGACTAAGTAAAGGCAAGCAAGTCATTAATTGCCACCAATAATGTGTTACACTGAGAATCAGCAAGCTTCAAATATGCAGTCAAAGCCATCCATCATTGTAAAATACAACCTATAATCAGATGTAGCCACTGCGCAGAGTGAGTACAGCCATGCATCAGGCTGCAATAATCAAGGATGTGCAGCCAAAACTGCGTTTTCTGTTTTACAAAAGCCAATCCAGTTACAGAAATAAAGGCAAAGCTATCCCAACATATTATTTATGTGATGACCCAGCTGTGGAAAAGGTTGTGGACAAGCCACTCAACTATTTTCAAAGACATCAGTGAGTCTCTGAAAACGCCCCAGGGTCTTCAAGGCAGCAGGAAAACTGTGTGAGAAATGGATGATTCTCTTGTATTAGAGCTCTCGCTACAATAAAGTCCCACTTCAGACTGTAAGTTTCTCTCCTAAAGCTTGTTGTCTGTTACATTTTCTCTCCCCAATTTAATTTTACCTGTTAGGCAAATTTGATGTATATTGAAAAAGATCTATAAAATTATAGAGAAGCAAAAATGTTTGGCTTATTAACTGCCCTTCAGGAACTCCCTCTTACTTCTTTTGAATAATAATTCTATCACAAAAGATGGATGAATGCTGTAGTCTGGAGTTTCACTTTTCCTATGTTGTATATCATCTATACTACAGGGGTCCCAAAATTTACCATTCATAGAAAAACAGAAAAACCAACAAAAGCATGCATTGTATGTGTGCGATTGTATACATATATATACATATATAAGAGGAAACATATATCACTAATTATAATAATATATAATATATAGCACAATATAATATATACATAGTGTCTTTGGGAAACTGTGTTGATTGCACCACAATATATTTAATTAACATATTATACAGGGTTTTAAATAATAAACAACAATTTAATAAAGCAATAAGTTAATAAAACAAGTTTAACAAAGGCAAAGATTGAACTTCATGAGATTTACAAAAAAAAAAAAATGCTTCAGGACACACAGCATGAGAGGGAAAATCAAGAGATCTAGACTTAAGTCATTGGGACCAGAAAGTAATAAATTACGTAATTTTGCATCAGGGGAACCAGAAGTATGGGGGTTGGGTTTTCTAGGGATGGGTAAAGAAAAGTTCTACCTTGTTTGGCTGTGAGAATTCAGAAGGACAGCCTGACAGTTGCACCGGCAATAATCACTGATTTGAGGAAGTTGTAGGAAAGGCTGGGAAGCCAATGGCAGAGATAGGACTAAAAATTAGAACCTGAAGTTGTGAGGGTCAGGGATGCTGTCAGCCACACTGTCTATTAGATAAAAAAAAAAAAAAACTGAAAAAGTGATATGATTATCCTCGACTATGTCTTTCAAAATATTGTTACTACATCTTACTCATCATGACACGCTAAGTAGCTACTGAAAAAATATTCTTCGTATCGAAAGAGCTACAAACCTTGATTTGCGTTTCCGATAAGTTACATGGGTGGTGAGATGTATCTTCCACGACTACACTCCAGCTGGAAAGCTGCCCATTCAGGACAGGGACAGCACGACATATCTTCTAGGATTGCGTTCTAAGTGAGGAACTCACATTTGTTTGTTTGAAACATCTACAGGCTCGGCTAGGTAGAATGGTGCGATTGTGCAGTGATGGAATGTTGCATTTTGGAGACAAAAATTATCTTGAAGTATTTTATGCCTTCTAGAAAAATAGTCATTTTGTTTTAACTTTTGTAGTTGATCTAACATGCTCATGACTATGTTGGGTAAATCTATCAAAAAAGTGTTCTTAGTCTTAATATACCGCTCCTGTAAGAAAAGGGATTTCACGTAGAACCCAGGCATTGATTCCTTTTGTCCCTGTTATATGTTATTTAAGTTATTTCTCTTTCCTAGTTGCCTACAGGAAAATCATCTCTCGTTAGGAGTAGAAACAGCCTCTGAGCAAGAGCCACAAAAACAAAACAGAGTTTCATGGGCCTTGAGCATGGCTCTGTCTCAAAAATAAAAATTTTAAAACAAACAAATAAGCAAACAACAGCAAATCAGACCTGCAACCAGACACAATCCATCTGAGGTTTGCTGAGTACGTGCATATTTCTTGGTTCCCACTTTTATCTTCCCCTTGTGTAACCCTGAAGTTGTTAGCAGAGCAAGAACAAGTTGTATAGACCAGCTGTCTTTTCAGTTTGGCAAAATCAAAATAAATGATTTTTCTGACTTGCTAACACATTTCTCTTCCTGTTCTTTGAATTCTAAAGGCAGTGAGTGTACAAAGAGACCAAGAGTCAGATATCAGGCCTGGGCTCTGATAATCCTCATTTCCATCAGTCTTAAAAATAAATCAGAAAAAGTCTCTGAAACATGTGAAAGTGAATTTCCCCACCTGCAATAGCCCACCTACCCTATGCCCTCACCAATGATTTGCTCAATATATTGATTCATGACATTCTTTGTCCTGTGAATACACGTGTTCTTGTAACCTCTTTCCATTCAGTGCACATTACTCACGGCAACTGAAGTCTGTGCTCCTAGGCCATGGTCACTCATTCATAGCTCAGAATAAACTATTTGTTTTCAATTAAAACAGAGTTATTATTTTATGTCAATGACCGCTAAGATTTGACTAAAATTAAATTGTTCATACATATGAGAATAAATTTTATCTGGAATTTAAAAAATAAATTTGAAGTCTTCAGTTAACTTGTGAAGAAAATTACGCTAAAGACTGACTTCTCTGTTCCTTGCTAAAAACTTTTGGAAGCCACTTTTGGAAAGAAAGATGTAATTGGGAAATGAACATCATCTGTACATAAATCCTACCAGAATGTAGATTTAAGGATGACCATTGCACTCCAGAAAAAAAAAAAAAATACGGGGCTGTTGGGAAAACTACGCACATCACAATCTTTGGAAAAGAGTTTGGCATGAGGGACAGTTCAAATACCATTCAAAATTCATCAATTATTTGGTGGTAAAGAGAATGTGAATATAAATCAATGATAATAATACATATATTTCCAGGTCTGCAAATCTTATGAATGAAGGACCACCAGCTTTCTTAGCTGGTGATGTAATTCAGTGGTGAAATACCAACTTAGCATTTAAATGGCCCTGATTTTGATTACCAGTACCACAAAAGAAAAAAAAAAAGTCATTCTATTTTGTAAACTAAATTGTGGATACACAATTATTTTGGGTTTTTCATTAATTTTTACACAGTCATATATATATATATATATATATATATATATATATATATATATAGTATCTGATATTTATTACACAGTGTCTCATAAAATTTTAAAATGAATCTTTTGTGAAAACATACCAAGTATAAAGCTTATTGACCAGAGAGGAAACTGGTAAAAGTACATTGTCTGGTAAAGACTGGGAGAAGTTCCTTTAAAAAGTATACTCAAAAATTCAACTTGGTGGTGGATATACAAAAAAAAGAAATACTTAAATTATGCCTTATTCAGGGTAGAATAGGTTCAGGGGATGACAGGAGATTGAGAAAGGGCAGACTTTGTTCACAGAGAGAAAAGACATGCAGTAACCAATGGAAGTTCAAGGCCAAGGGCATTTCTCAGGTCTCACTTCCACAGGCAAAATTTCCCAATGCCGTCTCCCACACAAATGCCACAAGGTAAGACTCCTGAACTTCTTGGCAGCTTCTTTTCCCAAGAGAAGGGACTGTGCCATCCATTATCACACCTTTCCACCTTATATTTTCTCTCTTCTTTCCAACCTACTGGATGTATTATAATCATGTGTGTAAAACTCTCCTGTGGAAAAATTTAGAGCATTTGGTTAAGTGAATAAAGAAATAAAAATACTTGGCTTGTTGATGGCACATGCCTATAATCCTGGCAGTCTGGGAGACTGAAAGGAGGATCACAGGTTACTTCACAGCCTTGTCAACTTAACAACTTAGTGAGAAGCTGTCTCAAAAATAAAAATAAAAATGGGCTAGGGATATATACTTCTGTGTGCAGGCACTGGGCTCAGGCCCAGTATTTTAAAAAAAAAAGAAAGAAAGAAAAGAAAAGATCAGTTAATTATTAGTTAATTATTTAATTAACCCGCCCATGCATCAACTTTGCCTGATTATAAGGTAGTCAATACTTACATACATATGAAAAGGAATTATCAGTCTATGCCATTATCTTTTCAATTTTTATTTTTAATCTTTTGTATTTTTGTATTTGCTTTCTCTCTTTGGAAAAGCGTTTCACTTTGTCTGTACAAATCCCTCTTCCACGATGGCTTCTTTCATAATTCTTATCCACAGCAGCTACCCTTTCCTTGTACCCTATGACCCACAATTTAGTATAAATATTGTTGTTGGTTAGAGGTTAAAAGAGCGTTTTCCTCCCCAGACACAAGGTGCTGAGTATTCCAGCCATATGCGCTCAAGCTGTTTGCTAACCTCAAATCACAGTCAGCAGCAGACAGCAACTAGCCCATGCAACAGATTGTCGGGCGATCCTAACGGTGCACGCATTAGCAGTCTTGGCTCAAAATGTCCTCATTGAACTGATTGCTTGGAAAAAAAATAATGCAACATAAAATTATTTCATGCAACCTCACTCCGCAACAGTTTGTTTCCAGTATGTCTCATCTTTTCATCTGTCCTACACATGGCATGCTCACACATCTGCACACACTCACGCACACACACGCATGCACAGATGGGGAAAGGGTTCATCCAATAAACTAGGTGCACTGTCTTACTCCCTTTGTTTTGTTCTTATTTGCTATTTTCACTTTTCTTGAATGTTTAACCACAATAACGATTTATTTTTTCTTTTTTTGCTGAGCTCTCAGTTTCAAAATTTTGCTCATTGTTCTACACTTACTGTTACAGGCATATGTGATTCCAAGAGGTAAGTGGAAGAGGACTTAATGCCAATGATTAACACGTTCTGAAGAGCTCAGCTATTGATAAGAGAAGGAGCAATCAAAACAATCTTTTCAGAAGGAATTCTAAAATAGCACAAAAGAGAAACCACGAGCGATTCATTGAAATAATACTCAAATGACGCGTTGTCAGAAATTAGCCATTCAGGTCTGCTTGTTTCTCCTTCGATTTTAGCTCTTTCCTGACACCTAAAGCACTGAAGATGTAGCACTCTCTGACCATTTCAAGCTGTCATAATCCCTTGAGAAAGAGCTAATCCCTGCATTCAGGTTTGAGCAGGTAAATAGAAAAAGTCAGCTTCTGTTTTAAAGCCTGAAAACCAATCATAAACTTTATGTGCCTTTGCCATCTTAAGAGCCATTTCATCTATAATATGATGGAAATTTCAGCGGAAAAGTATATTTTGTGAAGTAGAAAATGTTATTTTTTATTTTCCCAGGATGCTTCTATTACTAACCTCCGATTTTAGTAAACCCCATTGTGATATTTTTCTTGTAATGCAGCCGCTGGAAAGTACAAATCTTCAGAAATTTCATTAGAGCCAGTTCATGAACTGCTTTCTGACTTATGTCTGTATGAACATGTTTCTCTCGTTCCCTTCCTCATGACACTAGTTTCTGAGGAGAGAAATAAAACTTGTAATGTGTCCAGTAAGGAAGGAATTGCTTTTTTTTAAGTGACTAAAATCCTGAGTATTATTTACATATATTTGAATTATACTAGGTTCCCACTAGATGAGATTTTAGAGATATTTTTCAATGGGACTCCTGGTTTATGTAAATAATTTTCAGATAAAAAGGAGATTGAATAGTGCCAGCAATTACGTTCTAACTAAAATTAGAACATAATTATGCCACCTGTTCTTTGACGATGCATTAGGTTCATAAACTTAAATAGTGACCAGATTTCCAAAGTAAACCTTTGGAAATAACTTTGGCTTTTTTTAAATAGAATAAAATATTTTTGATTATTAATGTATTACAACAATTGGTAGTTTCAGAGTTTTTTAATTTCAGATTATTGATATACTTCTCTGTTCATAAACTTTCACTTCTACTTTATCTATGATGATATGGGTTTAAAGCTCCTTTAACCCTTTCATTGTGTTAATCAATTCTAAGAATTTTTTTCTAAAATGTCAAAGACCCACAAAAAAATAAGTTCCTTACTAAAATTTTAATGAGCATCTATAAAAGAGGTCATTTCTTTATACTGAAACTAGGACACATATGCTATCATTCCCTAAGCATTTATTTCTCATTGTTTTTAGAAAATAAACACATTAGGTAGAAGCTGGAGGTTAGAGAACTTGCTGAGGAAACACAAGGCCCTGACTTCAATTCCCCAGCACCACATAAACTGGGCGGCGATGGCTCATGCCTATAATCCCAGGATTCAGAAGGCTGAGGCAGGAGGATTGCTGTGAGTTTGAGGCCAGCCTGGGCAAAATAGTGACTTCAAGACCAGCTTGGAGTGCAGAATAAAACCCTGTCAAAAAAGAAAGAGAAAGAAAGAAAGAAAGAAAGAAAGAAAGAAAGAAAGAAAGAAAGAAAGAAAGAAAGAAAGAGAGGGAGGAAGGAAGGAAGGAAGGAAGGAAGGAAGGAAGGAAGGAAGGAAGGAAATCATCTTAAATGGAATGTTAAACACCTCACACGCCTATACATACACACATGGGTTTTCTATTTCAATAAAATCAAATGCTATTATGCTGAATGACCATGTCTAATATTCTTTTAAGCAATTTAATTTTACAAGCAATATAAATGAGCAGAATGTGTTTTTCTTTTTGAGATTATAGGTTAAACTTTAATGCCACAGCCACAGGATGGAAATACGATTTTGCATACATCTAATGTCACAACAGAAGGGTTAAATCTAAGTCAAGGCTACCTTGCCCTACTCAACTTATTAAAATTTCAATTTCCTCCCATAGACCCTGTTGATTGTAGTTGGCTTTCTCAGCAAATGCCTACTCCTGCATTCCATCTTCCTTAGCTACCCTCTGTATCTCTCATATGCCACTCAGTCTTTATTCAAATATTCTCAGAAGATGGCTATTATTGTACCTTCAATAAAATAGAATTATCTAAGTCAAAGATGTGATGTCTCCACATCGGTTAAAGTGTCAAAGCACTGCTGCTTCTTTGACTTTTCTTGGTTACAATTAGGCTTAGATCTTAGGTTTAGAGTTCTCATGAGCTTACACATGGATGCTGTGATAAAAATCTGGTGAATATTTATTTTTAAAGTATTACAATAAAGAACACATGCCATTAATATCCCTAAAAGTACTTGCCCCTTTTTTTAGACACACCTTACTCAGTATTTTGGCCTCTTTCAGAAGCAGGCTGGAGATCCGCTTTGGTGGGAGTAATCAGTTCCGCCATTCAGCTGCTACGACATCTTGAATTGATTAAAAACTTTGACCTTCATGACCATTATGACTTTGCGGGAGACTTAGAAGTTCCATAGCGCCAGATTCAGTAGTTAAGATGGATGACACACTGTTATATGGACGTGTTTTTCTGCTGGATGACACAACACAGCACCATTCACCACATTTGATCTTATGTCATAAACTCACAATTCCAGAACTGTTTCAGATAATGGCAAGAACAACAGGACATGTATGTTCAAAGAGAGCATTCAGGACAATTAATGAGAATATGTCTTTTATGGTAATAATTTTTAATTTACCTATTCACTCTATAATTTTATCATAACCCACACATAAACATAGATGTATATATGCATATGCACATGCGTACATTCTATATGCATATATACATATGCATATGAGTATTATATATGTATGTACCTATATAAATACTTTCATATGCATACCTTGTACACTTACACCTATGTTTGTAAATGTTGCAGTTTTTGCTGGCACCATTGAACTCTTGCTCTCAGGTGAGCAATTTTCTGACTCTATATTTTTACACTAACAAAACAATTTTAAAGGGAATTATTAATAATTTGACCAGCACAAGTAAAACATCAGTTGGGACTGACCAGGACATCCTGAAACATGTGTTCCCCTTTGACAGTCATGACTAAGACACAAGAGATGTTGAGGGGAGTGGGAAGTGCAGGACATCCATCTAGCCATGACAAAATCTTTCTCCACATTTAACAACCTATGTCTTTGATTTAAGTCTGCTGTGAATGTTGTGTGGGATTGGACGGCAGAAGGCAAGTGGAGAGTTCAGTAAGAGGGCACACACAGGGCTCCTCAAAGGAGATGGTGGCAGCTTCGGTAAGACAGAGGTATTGAGATAACGAGAAAGGATCATGAAAGGAGGTGGAAAGTAGAACGTACAGAACATGAGATAGTTTGGATGTATAGAGTAAGGATCACGGCCATGCCAGGTGGTGTTCCTAGGGGTCTTGAGCAACAGAGAAGACTTGGGGCTGTTAACTGAATCCTGAAGGTAAGGTTGACCATCCATAGCTGGCATTCCTAAGGGTAATTTAGAGTCTGCAGATCTTTGTGCTCATTGGAAACAGGTAGATATTCTAGAAATAACATAGAACTGGAGTAATTGTGAGCATTTGCAAAGACAATCGGAAGCAGCCTGTTTGCACACTGTGCATATTGTTTCTGTCTCATCAATTTGCTGTTCTGTCTGAGCTCTGAACTTCACAATGCTAAAAGTTCAAACTCACCATATTGGGTCAACCAACGTATGCTGTAAATGCATCATACTTGGAAATCATCACCCTGCATTTGCTCCGTTGCTCCACCTGCCCTAGGAGTCTTCATGGTGTGGGTATCTGACAGATGAGGTCACCTGGTCACTTAGATTTTCAGATATTTTAGAACGCAAATTAAAGCCCAAGACAGAGATGCCTAGTCTACACTCAGTTCTCCAAAAGAGTAGGACTCTCACTAGGTGTAAATCTGTACTGTGATGACTTTTTCTCTGCAGAAATTTTACTAAAGCTTAATAAAAACAGTACTAAACAATAAAAATGTTATTTAAAAATACATTGATCTGTGAATTGTCCTTACTTCCTCTGTTTTGTAACCCACCAAAGAAGCTAAACACAGATCTAGTTCCTCTTTTGTATGTCTATTGCAGCCACTGGGTGCCAGTCTCTTGTGTTCTAATGCATATCCCTGTAAATTTTCCACCACAATTTTGCCTTTCTTATTGCATTTTCATAAATAAAATCTGTATTTTAGTGGCTTTATTGACCTTCTACTATTTTCTCTCCCCAATTCAGCCATTTTGTTGATTCTGGCCTCAGACACTGCATTCTTAGGGCCTAGAATATTTCTACCTAGAATATTCTGGCCCCAGATACTCTGTTTGTTTCTTTTCTTTTCTTTTTTAACCCTTAAGATCTCAGCTTGATGGTCATTTCTTCACTATTCTCTTGTTCCAATGTTTTCCATTGTTTGGTCACTTTACTACAATTGTCTGCAGAAAGCATATTACTCTTATTTGTTTATCTGACCTTGTCCCTCACTAGAATAGAAACTGTGAGGGCCTGCAGATGCCATCAGGTGCCACAATCTTCCATCATTGCACTCGAAAAAACCTAGAACAGTGCAAAAGATATTGTAGGAGCTAAAATATATTTCTCTAGTAAATGGATGTTAATAAATGTCAACAAAAGTGTAAGATGTGGCTCAGTGGTACAACTCTTACCTGTTAAGTGTAAGGCCGAGGCTTCAATCCCCAGCACCACAAAACAAATAAGTAAATGCAACCTTTGACAAAACATAATTAATATGCCAGTTGTTCTCCCAATTTCTTTTGCACCTCTTGCTGTTCACACTGTATCCAGGCAGCTAATGCCTCTGGATTGTATCACTCAGGGCCCCGATTGTGTGGTCTACCTGGACATGAGCAGTAAAGGGAAGGACAGCAGGAGAGAGAGTCAGGAGAACATCGCAAACTGCACTCACGTGACACCAGTCTCCCCAGTCTCTCTCAGAAGGTGGAAGAAGGACCACCTCCATCTACAACTAGCATAGTAGTTTCCTCACCTTCCAACTCAATTCCCTTGTCTCTGTCCATAGTTCAAGAAACTGAGCTGACATCAAATTATTTTCATTTACAAAATTTGATATGAAGTATTTGTTGTTGAAATCTTGTCCTAAATGTCAAACAATACATTCTATGTCTGCATATTTTATATAACTTTTGTATATGTGCAATCTGTGTGCATGACCCTTTTGCTATTTGTTCTTTTCTTTCTTTTGTTCTGGAATTTCTTCTTTCACCCTTTTTTATTGGCATGTGTATGCAAGAAATAAGTGCTGCATTGAGCTTACGGATTTCGAGCTCTTGGTTTTGCTATTCTTTTTACACCCCTAGCTGCTTGTAGTCTTAAGTTCTATGGGGCCCCTCCACCGCTGCGCCATGATACTCACATTACACCCATGGCATAAGGAGAGACAAGTGTTTTTTGGCTTATGGTTTCAGATGGTTCTGACAGTGGTCGTCTGGGTCCAAGGCACAGACAGCATGGAAGAAAGACATGGCAGAAAAAAGTCTGTTAATGCACAGCAACCAGAAAACAGAAAGAAAGCTAGAACTGGACCCCCAAGGCATTGACACCCCCCCTTCAACCAGGATCCATCTTCTAACAGCATGTTTAGATGCCAGTACATCAACGAACCTATCCATTGTTTAGTAACAGCGCCATCATGATCCAGTCGCCTTCTGACAGACCTATCTCCCAACACATGAAATTCTGTAGAGACATTTTAGATGTGAAAAATAGCAAATGTTGTCCTTAGATATTGACAAAATAAGGCACATTATATTCTATTTTCATGCTAGGGTGTGTGTGTGTGTGTGTGTGTGTGTGTGTGTGTGTGTGTGTGTGCCCTCAAGGTAAAACTCTGGCTTTGACCACCTAAAATTCAGAAACATTTAAATAATAAACATTACCCTAAACAAAACAAAAAATGCAAAAACATAATTCAAGAAGAAAAATCAAAGGTTTCAAACTGTCAGCTCCTCTCTGAAATAATCTATGAATTTAAGGCTAAAAATAAGCAAAAGCAGCATGAAATTTGAATGAAATTGTTGTTTTTTCTTAAGTGTTTTTGTTTGTTATTCTTCTTTAAAATCAGTCTAAATTTACCTAGGTAAGTATTAAATGGCTTATATAGATTTTTATTACCAATTTGTAATATAACTAGTTAACTTCATTATTTAAACATTCTACTTTAGTAAAATTTGTTTATAGTTTGACAGTGGATTTTTATTTTTCAAGATACAACATTACAGTATCTAATTGTAAAAAGTACAATCGTGAAAATATTCACAATAATTATATTAAAATGAAGGTTATTTGAAAAATAAAGTCTTTTCTACTTGCATTATAGCTACTAGAGTATAAATTAAACACAGTACCTGAATTAAAAAAATAAATCAAACAGATTCAAAGAGAGAATATGAAGACGGACAGACATGATGTTGTGACTGTAGGGTCCAGGGCCCTACTGTTGTGAAATCTGGGCCAACTGTACAAGTGGCCCAGGATTACAGAACCCTCGCAGTTCAACCCTGCTGCCCCCTGGTGCGCCTAATGATGGTATTTCTGGGCCTCTGTGGGCAGCATATGAAGCAGCACGCAGTTAGAAGGTTGCTTGGGAAAAGTTGGAACGTAAGCTTAGCATCAGCCAGCATTTGCCTGCCATGATCATTTTCTATCTCCTTTCGTTGAGCTTTCCCTCAGATGACAGAGCTGCCATGCAACTCTCGATCTCTTCAAATGGAAGTGAAATTCATTCTGATGGTAAGGCGCAGTTCTACCACGGTGTCTCTGATTTCAGCCTTTTCCTTGTGCAGATTGTATTTCCGACATGTATTGTTCAGGATTCCACATACTTGGAGAGCTGTTTCTCTGTTTCCAAGCAGATGTCCTTCTTAATTAGTCTCCTTAGAAGCTGTATTACATGATCTTGATTTTAAGCCTCAGATGAAGTCGCCAGTTCTCACTCTCAAGCTGAGAAATTTCAGGTGACAAAGCTGCCTGCTCAATTTAGACAGATTTTAATTCTCTAGTACATTTTTCATACTATTTTCTTACTAGAATTTTCAGATTATTTGTTATTTTCATCTTCAATCCTTCGGCAGAACACATTTAAATGAGTATCATCCTCAGAACTCTTCATACCGACTGCTAATCACAGGCTGGGTGATTTCCATTTTCTGGGTCCCTGCTTTTCTCTAATGTCAAATTTCTGTCGTTCATATGATCTCTGTAGAGATCGGGTAAGCGTATGGTTTTAGCATAATGTTGTCCAGAGGTCTTGCTTGCGCAGTGTATCACTCAGGGCAGCCTTCCACAAGCAGCCCTGGCTCTACGTTTGCTCCCTCTTCTCATGCTCTTTGCTTCCACTGTCATTTCTTAGTTGAGTGGTTCTGAAGTTTACTGAAGACGAGCGTCTCCAAAGTGTCCAGTTATTTTCTTCTCAAGCTGTTTTTTATGGCTTTTAAGATGCCATCGTCAGTCGCTGGGAAAACTTTGAGTCTCATTTTTCAGTTCTTTTTTTAAAAAAATCTACTGCGTTATGTGATGACACGTTCACATTTTAAAATGTCATCTAATAAGGGGTTTGTAACATGAATGGCCCTGTCTGAATCGCAGAAAATCTAAGCTTGTTGAACTTAACAATAAGAGACATTTTCTCTAATATGAGAAACCCAAAGTATGAATATGCAATGCAGTGATACAAGAAAGATGTCAGGAAGCAGGAAAACAGATGGATTTGTGGGAAGGAAAAGGAATACGGAGGGAATGTGGTTGGGTGGGGGCAGGGAAAGTGCATGTGATGATGGTGTGAAACGCATGTGCACCAATGTCTCAAGTTTAATGTAATTACTATATATTACTAATATCAATAATTGCAGTTGGGGAAATTTTTAATAAAAGTTGTGTTAATAAGAACATTATTTTCATCTTTAAGAACTGCTAATGGCAAGTCCAAAAAAGTTTTTTAAGATAGAGTAATACACAGTAACTTTGAATGCAAAATTTTGACCAAAGTTTTAAGAACTTACCACGGTAAGGACCTGGTTGAATTTGAGAGTTCGTAAGAGAGCCATTGGAACCTGTTCTACATAGTGAGTTAAAAAGCCTGGCTGAGTTTCCGAAAACAAGTTTAAAAAGAAGAGTTATTTCCCAGATGAGCAAATTGTTTCCGTGAATAATTTTGTTTCCAAGAATTTCTTAAAAGAAAGCTATTTGTTCATCTGTAGTCTGATATCTCAATGTAAGATTTTTCTGAAGCAAATATGTTTCCAGGCGTTCTGAGTTCCCATTCTCCCTCCTCTCTATTGGCTGCTTGAAGAGCCAGAATCCAACCTGTTCTCATCTTGCTTTTCCATGAATGTCAGCTATGGCTTCATTCCTAACAACGTCTCTAGTGCCCAGAGACTGATTTCCAGTTACCTCAGTGACTCCTCCTCCAGCACATTATATGTTTTCTTTTAATAAACTCCTCGAAACAAAATGTTTTTGGTGTCCGAGACAGTGACATATAAATTTGTTCCTGTAAATGATGGTTCCAAGATTTTAATACCTCGTACCATTTCTTCACAATTTTGTCATTACAAAGGGCCTATAATTAATATTTGTTCATAGAGAAGCATCTGGTGCACGCAGGAGTTTGTGTGCTCCCAGATGTGTTGAGGTATGGTGTGTTTCTAGCTCGTTCTTAAATGTCGCATTTTTCAACCTACTCAAATGGAAATAACAGGCACAACTTCAGAACGTGACATTTCATAATTTACTTGATCTGTTTTCATGTGCATTGTCAAAAAAGAGTGCCATGAATGTCATGTGTAACTCCATGTCTTTTTGAACTCCAGCAACAGTAAAATAAATCTTGTACATGTAGCTGGCTTCTATATTCTCCTTCAGAAAAAAAAAATACGCTAAATATATCTTCCCTTTCAATTCAAGTAATTTTACTTTTGGGTCTCTGCCACTTAAAAAAAAAAGTGAGTAAAAGCAGGGCACAGTTGACGAAGGCAGAATATTATGTAGCTTGGAAGGTTTTGAGTGAAATTTAATTTTAAAATGTAAAATCAGAGCAGGAGCCAAGAAAAGAAAATCATTTTCATTTCTCTACATGCCCAGCAAGTTCGTGATTATGACTTTACTGAATACTTAATGCATCAGCCTGACTATTTACCATAAAACATTTGAGAGCCAAGATACCATCTTAAATTAAAAAGCCCCACGTAAGTTATATGTCAAGAAGCTCTGAATGTCATTGTAAGGGTGAACCACAAAGGCATAGTGGATATTACTCCCTCTGACTAACAAACTTTAGGTGTCCAGTGGCTAATTTCAGATCCCTAAGATTCATACCTAACAAATAAGCAAATTAATTTTTTAGAGATTTGAAAATAAAGTATTTCATATTGAAGCCTTTGTAAAACTTTCTCAGATTAGGTTTACTTTTAAGATAATCAGCTGTCTTTTATCTTAATCAATGAATTACTTTTTCTTAACACTTATGTGTTTGGATTCAAACTCTTCTCATTTACTTGCTGATAAACTATGTTAATAATGTTTTCCTATGATTTCATTGACAGATGTCTTCTTTCTCTAGTTAGTTTGAAACTGCTCAAAATCTGAAATTCTTTTGACCATTTTCCCCCACGTTGGTTACAACAATACCTTTATTATATTTTACTCCTAAGGGACAAACTTATTCTTTAAAAAATCAGCAAGTGGAAGTTCATAGGTTGAAAGACAGGGTTTCTACCACATTCTAGATTCATTACAGCTTTGTTACAGGGTACACCTAAGGGTTCCTGGCACAGGAAGGCTACCCCATGTCAAGAGTGCAAATCTTACTCAGTCTTGGGTGGGTAGAAGTATATTCATAAATGTTTATGTAGCCTAAAAATGGAAAAGAACACAAAAGAAAAAAACTTTATGAAATCAATTTATTAAGCAGAAAGAATCATGCTTTATCTAGACATTGTGCTCATCAAATGTTAATCTGAAGTGCCACTCTCCAGTGTAGTTTTACTATCAATGTCTGCTTTGAGTGGGCAATTGGTACAAGTATTTCACTGATTACTTAATATTTCCAGAATAAAAACAGACAATGAATTATATATTTGGATATAGAGTTTCTTTTTCAGCTGTGACTAGTGACACAGGTCTGTAATCCTTGCACTGTGGGAGTCTGAGGTAGAGGGACTGTAAATTCTAGCTCAGCCTGGGCAACTTAGTGACTTAGACATACCCTGTCTCAAAATAAAAAGAACAAAATGAGCTGGGGTGAACTTCATGGCCAAGGCCCGGGATTCAGCCCTCAGTACCATTAAAAAAAAGAAGGGGGGTCGGGGGGAAGAGTCTCTTTCTATAGGAAAAGACTGAGACTTAGTTGAAAAACAGCATTAAGAACTCTATGTCAGTCTCTTTGTTTAAAGTTACATATGTGTGTGTATAAAACTATATACATATACAAAACTATATTACATATATATTATATGTGCACACATATATATGATATGAGATCTGAAATTTTTGGGAACCATATGAAACTTATTTCACCTGCATAAGACTTATGTCTATGTATTTACTTCTAGACTTTCAAAATTGTATCCCAAAGTTTGGTCTCCGTGTTTCACATATATTGACTTAGGAACTGAATGAAAACAAACAAAAAAGTTTTCTAATGCAGCTTCTTTACAACGGTAAAAATTGCAAGATTTTGAAATAAGAAATATGGTGTTGAACAAGAGAAAAATAAGTACAGCTGCAAAAAACAAGTTGTGTTTGAAGCTTTATTCATCATACTATTGCTTCAAATGTGATAGCAAAAATTGAAATAATGAGCTATAGTGCAGTATATGCTAATTTATTCTTCAGCTATTCATAAGCATAGCTAAAATGGGTTGTTGTAAGATTATATATATACATATATATGTTTAGTACAGAGAATATATACTTTAGAATCAATTCATCTTTTTTCCCCATTTTATTGATATCTATAAGCGCAAAATTTAAGGTTTACAATGAAGTTTAGCATTTTGTGCACCTAAGTATCTTGTCAAGGTGACAAGGACTTTCCCACTCTCCTTTTGTTCCTCCCCCTATTCACCCCTCCCTTCCTCCCCACCCTACCACCCTGGTTCACTTTGTTTTTCGTTTTAAGTTCCATGAGATAGTTGAGATCTGGGTCTCTCATATCAGAGAGACCATTCGATGTTTCACCTTCTGCTTCTGACTCGCTTCACTAAGCATGATGTTCTCAAGTTTCTTCCATTTCATCTTAAATTTAAGTAAGACCTTCAGTTCACGAAGTGTCTCTCCAGAAGCTCCAGCTCGGATGATGACCCTTCCTTCCCCACTCCTTCGTTTCTGCTTAGCCACACCTAGACTAAACTGTCCACTGCAATATCTTTAATTTTTTATAAATCTAAAATTAGTCTAAAGTAAAAAAAAAAAAACTTTAAAACTAAGGCTGAGGAATATGGAAATTCTTTGAAAGAAGTCCATGAAATCATGACACCATGTGTAGGATACTAGCTTTCAGTACTTGCATTACTGGAAAAGTTTCTCTGCTTAAATAACTTTTAGTTAATCTCTTAAACATCATTCTCCTAGGCATATCAAAACCCATCCCTGTAAAATCTGTTATTGGGAAGGAAACTTGCTGAGATATGTTCATAGTAACCACTCATATGAAATTGCTGTCATATGGATCCCGTGTTTGAGGTCTCCTGCTTCCATTATCCATCATGGGGCATGAGATCATTCTAACCTGCCTTTAACAAGAGCCCCGTTAAGATGATTTAGCCAGACTCCCCCTTACCTTAGTAATTCTCCATCCACTGCCTTCTACCACGCTCCATAGTTAGATTTTCACTTACCCGTACATACTATATTTGAAACTTGAACAATCTCTGTACCCTGTGGAAAAATCCCATTGCAGTGGTTCCAGTGCTGAAACAACGTTCCTGAGTGAAGAGCTTCTAATTGTGCTTTCCACATGCCTTGGGTCGATTTGCTGTGAACATGGCCAAGATAGAAATTTTTCTTAAATTTGGCTCTATTAACTGAATTCGATTTTGGGGAGAAATTTAATACTGTCCCAGGATTTCTCAAAATTTGCAAGCAGCTCAGAACATATAGCCATTTCTAGCCAAAAGAGCCTTCTCGGGTTCATTATTTGTCTTATTTTGGCTTCACTCCTGGAGCAGTTTTGGAATCCTTTCTGCTAAAGAATGTGCTTGTCCTATCCTTCACTCACAGATATCTCTAACACCTGAAAGCCGCAGGCTCCTGAAGCCCAGTAGCTGCTGAGACTTGGGTAAGAATAGATTGGTTATTGTTTGTATACTCAATCTATTTCAGTACAGAAGCGCATGGAGTAAATTCTTAGGCAATAAAATGTTGATTATGTTCACCCTGTTTGTATCTAGGTTAGCAAATACTGAATGGACAAAGAATAATTTTTACACTGTTCTCTGGTTACAGAACATCATTTATATTCATGCCAATCGATCAATTTAATTTCTATTTTAACATAGCTTTAAAAGGCTTTTAAAGTGACATAAAGATCAGAAGAAGCTTGAAGTAGGTTCCTTTTCTTTCACAACCCATCAACACCAACCATTTTTTTATGAATCAGCGTCCTGGCAGGGCTTGGTTCCCTGGCAAGTGCATCATAGAAAAGACGAATGCAAGGTTTATTAACCAAAAATGAAGAAGCAATACTCAGAGGCAGGCAAAACATGAAAGTTGGTATGTCAGACGAAGAGCTGCAGGCACTGTCAGGGCTTTCCTGAGTCTGTGAGAGGGAGAGGAGGAGAGGAGAAAGGCTCTCCCATCTCTCTCTTTTCTCATTAATACTTCCTACTAGCCAAGTGCAATTGGAACCCAGAAAGAAAGATGTACGAACTGCTCTCTAGGGGCAGAAAGGAGGAAGAGAGGAACAGGGAATACGAAATAATCAGCGGATGACTCTCGCTGTAAACTACATCAGAAGAATTTGGATATATCACACTTTATCCAAACTTGCCTGGTCTGTCTCCTTTTGCAGAAGATCGCATATCTCATCTTCCAAAGCCATCTGACTATTTTCTCTTGTTTTACTCTCCAGAGATATGTAGCTGCAAACTCGCTGCTTGCTTCTAGGCATCCATTTCTTTCCGCACCATTAAAGACTGAGTGTTACGCTCCCCTCGACAACCAGTCATCTCTCCAGGCCGTCACTTCTACAGCGAAGACAGAGCGGCAACTTTGACATTTCCAACTCCTTCACCTTAAACTCCGGAAAAGTAGAAGAAAATCAACAAAATAGAGTATAAATATTACGTCACTCAGTCCTGGAAAGTGTAAGTGGCAGCTTCCATCAATTTCGGTTTTGACTATTTTTCCTTGTTAATATAGACCGGAAATGTAAGAAATGAAGCCAAACGTAATAAGAGACATAGAGAGCTGAGCAGATGCCTTCTAACATTACTGCTTAGTCAGCTATTATTTGGTATTAATTTTTTTAAAACAGATAAATAAATGAACAGCAAACATTCACACTATGCAATCGCTGATGGGATTAATGAGCAGAGCACCACGACCCAACTACCAAAAAGTACTTATCAGCGGCTGGAGGAATGGAATGACACAGAAGTTTAAGCACTTGCCTAGCAAGCACAAGGCCCTGAGTTCGATTCCCCAGCCCCACATAAAGCCGGACACGGTGGTGCACTTCTGTAATCGCAGCAACGGGAGGCTGAGGGCGGACAATTGTTATGATTAAGGCTAGTCTGGAACACACAGTGAGTTCAGGACCAGTCTGGGCTACAGAGCGAGACCCTGTCTCAAACATTAGTTGGTGTCTCTGTGTTCACCTAGAATGTACCAAAAAATGATGCTGTAAATCTCATGTTACAATGCATTCACTTGCTAGTTTATTTCATATGGAAGCATGGGTGTGGGCAAGAATGTTACAAGAAAGTTTTGTTTTCCACTTATCTGTTAGTCACTGAGCCGTGAATGAATTTCCTGGATGCCGGTTCAGGAACCGAGATGCCCTGCGTTACATGACTCTGTCACTCTTCAAGGTCTGTCTGGCATTTATATTTTGATGCAGAAGAAATTCCCTTTCAGAAGCTCTAACGTGGAACAGCACACGTTGTTCCAGTGCACATCTGAGAGGACAGTTTCATCTCCCTTCAAAGAAAGCCAGGAAGTGTAGGTTGCTATGTATCATGAAAAGAATACAGATTTTTTGGTAAATAACTTTACCCTACAAAGGTCTAGAGATTGAATGTTTTAGCAGTTGCTAACATTTAAGTAACCATGAAAGATTTTTCTATTTAAAGTTAGTGTTACTATAAAGTTAACATTGTAAGATTGAGTCAACCTTTCTTTTTTGTGAACATGAATTAAATTGTTCTCCTTTAATTAGTGCAGCCAAATCACTAATAACTTGTGTTTCTTTGAAATTTTAGGGAAAAAATTAGAGGTAAAATGTATTACATCTGCTAGTTTTCCATTTTAATTCTGTAAAGGAAAGGTAGGATATGAGATAATATCTACAAATGAAACAAAATAATACTATGTTTATTTCTACTGTCTAAATAAAACAGTTCATTTTTTAGCACTTCAGAAAATCTAAATCAGATTTCACTTGCCAATTATGAAGTTTCAGTTGGCAAAGATTAAATTATTTTTCCTGTAAAGGAAAGGGGAAGATTGAAGCAGTCACGTTTCCTAAAGTTTGAGATTGGCAACTAATCATTTTTAGGCATACTTCTCTTCTCATTGAAGTGTCACCTGCAAGCCGACACAAAATCCCTTCCAGTTCTTTTCTTTTCAGTTATTTAATTAACTCCTACACGGTTTCCTTGGTTATGGCGTGTGCTATTTGGTGATGATAGAGTTGTTAACAAGACGACCAGACTTACATTGTAGTTGTCATTAATGAAGGCTTGCTGCACGCTCATTCAGTACATAAAACGATTAGATGGAATTGGCATTATTGTTGCTATTTTATTGCAAGAATATTTCAATTCAGAGAGAGCTCGAGCGACTTGCCTGAGGTGTTGAAGCTTCAAGTAGTAAAAAGGAAGCCAATCGCCAGGGCCTCGTCCATTCCATGTGACTTGAACTAGATTCCTCACGAGATGAGCCATTTCTTAAAAGTCTAATGGTCGCTAGAACTGTCTTTCCCTGTTTAGCTTACTGAGTTTATCTAATGTAACTATCCACTTCCAATTGCGATGTTCAAGGTCTTTTTCATTGTATATGTGATCTCACTTCCACTTCCAGCTTCTAACAACACTCTGGTTTTCCAGCAGGGAAAGCAACGCTGTCTCTTGTAAGGAGGTGGCTGATTTTTACTCATATGCACACAGTGCCATCTTCTGTCTGTTCTCATCAGCACTTGAACATAAAACCCTGAGAGACTGGGTTAATGTAGATCAGGTCCATGATAGGAAGGGAGGAATCTGCAATTGACAATCTTGGCAAAAGGTACTACATCTCTAAATACTTGTAAGGAAACTAATTATTTGCAAGGCCTCCCCAGGTAGAAACACGCTAAAAAAAACAGTGCTATGTGATTAATTATCTTAAACCTATGAGTAGCAGCCATTCAAGGAGTGGAACAAATAGGGAGAATGCAGGAGGGCAGAGCTGGGGAAGCAGGTGGCAAGGGGTGAGAAAGATGTGCACATCCACCTTGCTCCAGAAACACGCTGGATCCTGACAAGTACCTTTTGTCAAACAAGAAAAAAGAGGAAGATAAAAATGACATATAATGTGAAGCCCTACAGTTTCAATGCCAGGTCGTTTTTCTCCCTGCTGCACATAAAGCGTAGTTATCGAAAACTGAGGCACAAGTGACAACTTAGAAAAATGCAAAAATCTTACAGGTTGGAACTTTCAGCCAAAAATCTCTTTTCTGGCAACTCTATGAAAATTTAAAAACTGTATTTTTAGTCTCACCATATACTTTCCAACCCTCTTAAAAAAGAAAACAATCCAAAAATTGAAAGTTAAATTCTTACCAAGAGTTACATCATCTCATTTTAATATCTCAGTATCTCTCACTATACATTCATATATGTGTGTGCATATGTGTGTACATATATATGCATATGCATATATTTTTGGCTACAGGATCTCTCTCTAGAGTCCTCAACTCACTAAGTAGCCCAGGGCGGGCTTGAAGAGTGGGTAATCCTCCTGCCTCAGCTTCCCAAGTAATGGAATTAAAGGCATGTGCCACCTCATTCTACACTGGCTTTAAGTTTTCTGAGTAGCGGCCACTTTCAAAATATCCTTCACATCAATCACTTTAACTACTCAGAATACAGTTGTTCTCCCATGAAATTTGATGAAATAAATTTGAAAGACTGAGTTAATTTAGATCAGTGGCAGGAAACAAGCAATCTGCCATTTACAATCTTGGCAAAAATGTTCTACATCTTTGAATACTCTCAAAGACACTAATTATCTGAAATTTGAAGGAGCACCAAGAAAACAGCGGAGCAGAACATGAGTAGAATGCGGCTCCAATCCATGTCTGTAAAAGTGTGATCTTTCAGAGGTACAAATACTACAGGATCTCACTCGTATCTTGCAATGTAAAACACTGATTTCATGCAAGTTCGAAGACAGTGAAATGGCAATTATTATAAAAGGCGGCAGTAGGAAGCAATGAATGGGTGGAAAGATTTTGATTAACAGGTGTTAAATCATAGAAGTTCTGCAGTGCTACAGTACACAAATTGACATGTGAACACCCTTGCCGCAGGTCAGGCAAAGCCATCAAGGTGAGATGGAGAGAGACAGTGTCCACAGCGCGCCATCCCTAGAGCCATGTCTCTGCGCACAGACTTGCAGGAAGATGAGATGTTGCCATTTTCCATTCAAATATTTCTTCCAAGCTGCAGTGCTGACAGGTGGAAGAAACCAAGAGCGGGACAACATGATTGATTAATTATGCTGACCAGAGCCATCGCGGGAAACACGAGGCTGGAGGCTTAGAAGTTCTGTCGAGCTCAAGGCAGTGTTTCTACACAGAAATCAAATTTTTATTTCTCTTAGGAACAGCACTTTACTCTGGCCCAGGCCCGCCCCTTCAGCATTGTGTCTGAAGGGTAATTTGTCAAAACATTCATCGCATTTCCTCTAACTATTTACATTTATTTTTCTCATTTACTGCAATCATCTTAAGGTAAATATCTCACCACCAAGGAAACAGGAAGTGACGTTGACACAGCTCCAGCCTTCGTTGACACTGTATCTTTACCAAGTAATGTCCCTTATGTTCTTGCTTAGCCTGTCTTTCTCTTGAGGCCAAAGAACGCAAAGTTCGTCATAATTGTATCTCTGTGCAATCTCTCTTTCTCCATGCCATCCCTGCACACACACACACAAACACACACACACACACACACACACACACACACACACGCAATTTCTTTCTTTTCTTGATCCAACTCCTTCTTTTACTTAATCGGTACCTGGTAAAGCGACTTCTAAATTTATTCATTGTTGTCATTTTATGTCTAATAGCCTGATAATTTTCCCTTTTCTGGTGAAATATTTTCACCTTCTGACCATACAGTCCAAATAAAATTTGACTGTATCCATTTTGATGAAATGCGTGTATCCAGCTTCCAAACTATTGCTCTTCCCTGATATTTGAGCGAGGAAAACCAGGCAATAACAGAAGAACAAAGATTTTCTAATATTTAATAGATATTTAAGAGATCAATGTGTCAAAAAAGTTACAGCACAAGACCCTTTCTCAAAAAAAATGGAATGAGTACGAAATAAGTTTATCCATAGTTAAATAGTAACTGCCTTTCTAACGTACCTCGTTTTCTTATTAACCTTTATTTTTTCTTCATTAACTCATTCTTTGTGAGCATTTGTGGTCATTGTTTCTCACTTTAAGCAGCTGTAGAATCCTTACGAAGGCCCTCACAAGTTATTTTTCTGAGTCCGGTTTTTATATGTATGATCTTAGCAACGGCCCCTGAAGCACAGCTTTCTTTTTGCATAAAGAAAACGATACTGTGATTTATATAACCCCAGGCTGAGAGGACAAACTATTCCTCAATGTCTTACAAGGAGATTGGGACGTATTTGAGATTCAAAACCACATGTGTTAGTTTTGACTTCCATGTTCTTTCATGTTAATAAAATGATTTTTTTCAGACAAGGTATTAATTCTCCTTTTCAGTGCTTTCCTTCATTAACCATTCTTGTTTTTCAATAACATAACTAATCTAAAGGTGTCTGCAATCCTTCTACAAAAATCAATAGTTTATATTTTTCATTAATCCTTGAATTGACTAGGGTTTTAAAAGTAATGAATTCAGAATGTATTTGAGTTACGTGATTACCATAAAGTACTGGTAGAAGAATCCTAATGGCTCACAGAAAATAAAATGCTCAGATTTAACATTCCTTTGACCATTTCTGCCAGCTACACCTAAAATATTTGTATTTAATTAGCTTGCTGTGTCCAAATGGAATCATTATTTAATGTATATTTATAGCTAATTCACTCATCGATGAGGTGATTTACTAGAACTACCATAAAGGAATAATGTATATTGGGAGGTGAGAACAACAGAAATTGGGTTTCGCACTGTTTAGAGACTAAATCCGAGACCACAGGGTCAAGACAGTTGTTATCTCCTGAAGAATCTCTCCATGGCACCTCCAGAGTCACTGTCCACGTGGCGGTTCCTCTGTGAATGCACTGCTGGCCTGTCAAAAAATGTCTCTTTTTGGAAGGGCACCAGTCATGAAGGATCTAAGTCTAACATGACGGTCTCAACTTCATTACTTCTTTAATTGTCCTTATTTCAAATACAGATCCTTCTGACATACCAGAGGTCAGCCCCTAGTGTATGAATTTTGGGACAGCGTAACAGTCTTGAGACATGAAAACCTATCCAAGAACAGTGAATTTCTACTTGTGGGAACAAGGTGTCACTGCTGGCCTCTGAACAGTTCAAAGAAAAAAGGCAGTAAGCTGGCTTTGTACCTTTCCCTGTTTGGTAAGTTGGAAGTAGACAACAGAGAGGAGTTGTTTTTTCATGTCAGAGTACTTTGGGTATATAAATGACACAAATAGAGTGTGGGAAATGCCAGCAATATGGCAATGAACAAAATGCACTAAGGCCAGAGGGTGGAATTACGGATGTCAGGAAGCAGGCGTTTGTAACTGTGTGTCCATCAAGCGATCAACTTGATACCTCCGAGTCTGAGTTAAAGAGAAATAGCTACAGAGTTAGCGAAATACTTCAGTGCAATTTGGAATAGCAGAAAAATGTAGTTCAAATGATTTTAAAAAGTACTTTCCCCGTTTTATTGATATGTATAAGCGCAAAATTTAAGGTTTACAATGAAGTTGAGCATTTTGTGCACATACATATCTTGTCAAGGTGACAAGTACTTTCCCACTTTCCTTTTGTCCCTCCCTCCCTGCCCCTCCCTCGCTCCCACCCTGCCCCCTTGGTTCACTTTGTTTTTCACTTTAAGTTCCACGAGATAGTTGTGATCTGGGTCTCTCATATCAGAGAGACCATTCGATGTTTCACCTTCTGCTTCTGACTCACTTCACTAAGCATGATGTTCTCAAGTTTCTTCCATTTATCTGCAAAAAAGCTATGAGTAGTTATTTATTTTTTAAATACCCACAAAACTGAAAGTCACGAAAGATGAACAATAATCGTAACAAAAGAAACAGTCAAAAAAATAAACTAGTGACCACCTGACCTTATCAGCTTTTTAGAACATCTAGAATATGATGCCCAGACGCAGAATCAGCTCTTTCAGTGGTTTGATTTGTTTTGTTTGTTTTTCTCTGAGATCGAAGTCTTGCTTTGCAGACAAGGCTGGCAATCTGAAACTCATTATGCAGCCTAGGACGGCAATCTTCCTGCCTCAGCCTCCCGAGGACTGGGATTACAGGTGTGCACCACCCTGGATATATGTGGTGCTGGCGAGTGGAACTCAGGACCTTGTGCTTGCTACTGAACAGCTTTTAACTGTTAAACTCTGTTCTCAGATTGATGTGGGGCTTCATATATATATATATATATATATATATATATATATATATATATATATGCATATCTATTTCTCGTCAACATTACTATTCCTTCCTTCCCATTTTGGGTCCTCCTGCACCATCCCTAACTCCCTAACTCCCACTGACATACTCATTTTCTTCTTTATAAAGTGACCGCATTCTAGGTTTCTCATATTAGAGAAGTATTGTGATATTTAACTTTTGGGTCTGACTCACTTCACTGGGCATGATGGTCTCAGGTTGCATCCACTTATCTAAAATAGCCCTAAATTTGTCTTCATGGATGAGTAGTACTCCACTGTGTGCACGTACCACAACTTTTGTATCCATTAGTCTATGGTGGGTATTTTGATATCTCCCACTTTTAGCTGTTGTTGTGGGTTTCTTTTTAATAAACCTTTAAAAATTTATGAAAAATTCATAAATCTAGGAAAAAATTGAAGCTCCCCAAGAGTCTTAATTTTTTTTAAAGACAAAATCTAATTGTGCATGAGCTGGGGCTGCCAGAAAGCAGAGTGAAATATAGAAAGTTTCCCAAATCATAGAGTTTTAGAGATTTACTCAGGAACACGGTGTGTTTTTGGACGAAGGAAGCAAAGTGTCTAATTAACAGGAAGGATTTTATTATAGAAAAAGACAAGGGAGTCAAAGCTCCTGCTATCCTGGAGCCGTCCTGAGTGCATTGTCCTGAGTCTTATATTTAAACACACGCATACACATACACATAAACTCACAAACAACTTTAGGAAAATTAGGAACAATTGTTAATATATGTGGAATAACGCTAAGAATTCTTTAAAGATCAAAGTCACTTAAAGGATTTTTGGTTTAAAAAATAAGATTTGCTTAAGTAATGCTAAAATGAAAGCTAAGCTCACTAAATATGATTTCTTGAAAAAACCCTAATATTTTATGTATAAAGCATTGATTGAAAAAAACTTGATGTCATGATGCAGACATATTATGAATAAGAGACTAATTTTTTTAAAATTAAGAAAAGAGTTAGGGCTAAGGGTGTAGCTCAGCAGTTAGAGCCCTTGCCTAGCACACACAAGGCCTTGGTTTAGATTCCTAGCACCACATAAACCATTCCCTGTGATCCCAACACTAGGGAGCCTGGGGCAGAAGGACAGCTATGGGTTTGAGGCCAGCCTGAGCTACATAGTGATTTCAGCACCAGCCTGGACTACAGAGCAAGATCCTGTCCCCGAAGGAAAAAAAAAAATGCGGAACATATTTTGTACATTTCTTTATAGGTAAAGATGACACACTGGGACAGATTCCATCTGGGAGACAGGAGTACTTCCAATATTAGCAAAGAGCAGGAAGAAGAGCAAACTTAACTCAGCGACAATGACATTCGATTACGTACCCTGCATTCTGAGAGTGGGACTGTGGAAACAAAAACTAAAAGTCACCAGTGTCGGGGATTTAGGTGGGCTTTTATGAATGTGGCATAGTGCATTGAAATGCTTCAGGCAACAGGATCCAGGAATTCTCTGGTTTGTTAACTAAACTCTGTGTCTCAATGGAATGTTACCTCCAGTCTTAAAAAAATCATTTTCATGACAATGGAGGAGATGGGGGAGAGGCTGTTATTTATTTATTTATTTCTATATTTTGAGTCAGGCCAAGTGGTGCAGTCCTTGTTTATTTATTCATTCGTTTTCTACAGGTGTGTCATGTGCTACCACACTCAGACTATGCAGTGCTGCTTAGGCAACCACCTCTGAAAGGCCACCCTGGGATTTACCTGGGCCTGTTAGAAAAAGACCTTCTTCAGAAAAGGTCTGCAAAGCCAGCAAAACAGGTTCAATGAAATCCGAGTAAGGGAACAATTCAATTAAAATATCTCTGGAAAGAAAGTTTCCAGAGTATTGGAAGAGGAAATGTATTTATTTAAATTGCCTTCTAATTAACCTTACACATCTTTGCTAGGGTTTCTCTCAACAGCAGAGATCTTTGGCTATGAGATTTCTTAGCCCTCCTGATAAACTTACTTGTGTGAAACTGAAGGGAGAATTTTAAATTCCAATGGCAACATGTCTCAGTTTCTAAGCTAAGACATTAGTTAGAGTCACAGAAATGGAGGCAAGTATGTTATAAAATGTACATTCATTTGATGCTCTGTGAGGGATGTCCTAACTAAGCGTTAGAGGTTTTAGTTTTATATCTGCAACAGTATATGGGGCAGAGAAAGAGAAAAACTTGGACCAAGCATCTTGCCCCATTAGGTACTATTGACCAGTCCATGCATTTGATTAATTCAATGTCAATGTCTACAGGGAGGAGGATGGGACTTGCGTGTTTCAAAAGGGAAAATCACAGTGTTGACAGATGGGATAAACAAGTTGTGTGAAACAAGTAGAAATGATTGCATTGTTTCTAGCAAAGAAAATGCTGGTAAATTTTGTGGTCCAAAAAAAGAGACAATTTTTCATCCATCTTTATTTCTACCAGTAACTACTCCATCAGCCAAAAAACTCTGGAGTTTCCGCCGAAAACTCCAGTGACCTATTGACCTTCAGTTTCTCCTACTGAGATGCACAGCAATCTTTGTTTAGAAAACTGGCTTTTTTGCGATAAAAAGCCAAGAAAGAATAGTGAGAAAAAATGATTTTTATTACCTGAGCAAAATCAGCATAACATTTGAAGCTTTCGTCTTATTTGTGGTATTCATCCCTCCTTCTGATTGATCCTGTCTATGAGGCAGAAAATTGTGGCTGTCATATTAATTTAATAAAATAATACCTTTGTTTTTTGAAGCGGTACTACTTTAAGTACAAACCACACTGTCAATGGTATAAATTTATAATTTAAAAAGTTATTATTCTTATTTAATCATTTATTTAAAAATCTTCATATGATAAAGTGTTTAACCTATATATTTTTGTAATTAAAGTGCTTTGAAAAGTGGCATTAGGGTAGAAAAATTTTCCACACCTTATAGAAAGTGCTGACATCTGTAGTGTTTGAAAGAATTATTACCGAAGATTTTATGCTGAAATAATCTATTTCTAGCATTTATATTTTTGGAAGTAACTTGTAATACACTGGACTTTCTGAGATATTAGTTGCGAAGTGTGAGAAAATTGTCTGGTTAGAACTGAAGCTTTAAAATTGGAAGACAGAAATCAAGTGGCCATGAGTCAGCCTTAGAACACTATTTTGTTAAGTCAAATTAAAATCCTCTTACACCATTTAGTTGACGTCTATCATTAATCTATGTCAGGTGTGTCTTCCTATTTTCACAAAATAGCCTTCTCTAGCTTTTTCCCCCCATCCAGCTACCATCCTCTTTCTCTGAGGAATCAAGAGGTTTTGTTTTGTTTTTTTTGTTCCTTTTTGCTAGCTCCTCTCTGTGACTGGCCAAGTTCTCCTCAAAGCATTAAAACTGAGTTGTACCCACCAGACCCCACAACCAAAACTGCTTACAATGAAATTGTAACACCCCCCACCCCCATGCTGTTCGTTCCAATACGCCCTTCAGCCGTCTTCTCTCCTCTTTTGGGGCATTTCCCACTGTTGATCCTTCTTGGCTTTTTTTGTTTCCATTCTACAACAACAGACAAGTGTGCTTCCATTGGTCCTTTGGTCCAACCGTTAGCGTCAGCCACAAAGTTCCGGTGATTTTCCTCCTGCTTCATTTCCAGGCTTGCTCTGAGCACATCCCAAGTTTTGCTCATCAGCCAATCAAATTTGCTCCTTTTTCTTTGTGTAATTCACTCTATGCCTTGCAGATAAATACTGACGTTTTTCTTGGAATGCTCTTCAACACAATGTGGTTGATCACCATTCCGTGGCCACTTTTAGTGATAGGAAAGGGACACCCTTCCTGAATTCAACTCACAGTTACGTTCTACCCCCTTCATTACACTTCCTCATAGACTGTCGTAATAGCACATCAAAATAGGTCACCATTTGTCCTGTATTGCCAGCACCTTTGCGGTCACTTACGAGGCTCCAGGAAGTGCTTACTGGGCAAATGAGTGTGAGTAATATCTGCTTTCAAGGAAATTTCAATCTCCTCCCACATGTAAATGACGAGACACTGAATAACAACTCTTTGTACTAGATGTTCTAGTGAGAAATATATAGCATCCTTTCTGCCCCACAGTGAAAACAAACTCCCAAGTGAAGTCTGATGGACAAATACGAATTAATTAAACAAGAGGGCCAGGCAACAAATGAATAAGCTTCTTCAGGCAAATGCAAATGGATGAGCAAGGAACCAGGGGAGGAATCATTTCAGCATAATCAAGCCTGCCCAAGGCCACTGCCCCGTGTGTCACAAAAACTATCCCTGAAGACCCTGCTTATCTTTAACTTTCTCTGTCATGTGGTGCCAACAATAGGCATTACTTTCGTAGTGAAACACAGCCATCCATGGTTCTGCCTGGCACTTTAAGGCAGTAACAAAGAGGAAAAATGACTACACATCTTATACATATACAGCCATCAAATTACTAATTTAGTGTCTAATTATAAAATTGAACTTCAGAATTCACTTGTCAGCTAGTCTTGCCAATATAAACTTTTGAAAATCAAGTTTTGATTTTTGCCTATGCATCATTTAAATCATGTTATAGATTACTATTGAAATATCATATATCCAAAGAAAGACATCAAGAGGGCAAAAGAGGGTAACAAAGAAATGTAAGACTGGCAGAAAATAACTAAGGAAAGAGAAACAAAAAGTCTTTATCTATCCATAATTGCTTTAAAAATAATGGATTACAGTCCCTGAAGAAAAGACATAGAATAACCTAATGGATTGAAAAATAAGACCCAATAGTATGCTGTCTATAAGAAACTCAGTTTTGGTTTAAAAACATATAAGAACCCAAAGCAAACATATGGGAACAAATGTCCACATAAACTGTAACCAAAAAAGAGTGAATGTGACTAGAGTTTTATTATAAAAGATAGACTTTAAGTCAAAAACTTTCACAAGAGAAAAAACACATTATAAAATTATGAAATTATAAAAGGACCTATTCTCTCAGGAAGATTAATGATTACAAATATTTATACACTCACCATCAAAGTCTTTAAACATGTAAATATTGACCTAACTGGAGGGGAAAGTAAACTGAAACACAATAGTATTTAGAGCACCCGTATACATAATCTACGAAACAAAAAAAAAATAAGCTTATTGTTTTAAGTCTGTTCAAATTCATAGACCCAAAGAAACATGAAAAACATTCTGTCAAACTGGATCAGAATATACATATAGCTCTGCAGCACACTGAAAACGTATTTCCAGATTCATGGCAGGGTACAAAACAGATCCTAATAAGCACAAAATCACTGGAACCATACCTATTGTCATCTACTAACTACAAGATGATAAAACTATAAATTGATGGTAAAGAAAAGCAGGAAACTGATAAATATGCAGACATTTTAAAATAAAATAAATTTAGAATAATCTTTGGGTAAAAGAACACTCAAAGAAAATTAGATAACTTAAAAATACAGCACAGCTCGGCTGTGCACAGTGGTTAAAGTTCTTGCCTAGCAAGCACAAAGCCTTGGGAAGCCTTCTTGCTACATAATGGTATATCAAGCATATGGATACCTGAAAAGGAGAGAAAATCAGATACACTATTTAATTGAATAGTTTTGCTCAGAAATATGCACTTATACACTGCCTGAGTCTTTGAGATATTAAATTGAGTTAAATTTATCCCATACAGAATTTCCTCCCTGGGATCTATACGATCTTCCCTGTTTCTAAAATCTTGTTGTTATGCACAAACTGAAAGAGAAGCCAGTTCAGAAAGAACTGATTTGAGATGTGTCTAGGGGAAAATCTCCATTAGAATTGATTCACAGATCGACTCATAAGATCCAAGGGACTAGAAAAATCATTGGGGCTGGTCACATTATTTCATTAGAGCAAAACGTCACTGTAAAGATGAAGTTATTAATTAGACTTTGAAAAGACAAAAATCAACTGCTCCAACCTAAATTGGCTTGTTTATAATCTATATCCTTAAGTTAGTTTTATCTGTCATAGTTTCTCATTAAAAAATTTTATTTTTGCTTTTCAAGAAGTACCAAATTGCTAAATGACAAAAGGGAGCATTTTGCCTATATTCCAGGAGAGTAAAAAGTACTAGAATATTTGTTTGCAGATATATCAATGAATAGCACTTTCTGAAAAATTATAGCTCAGAAGATTGCTTGTAACACATAAAAAGTTTATTTTAGCTACTAAAACATCAAGCCATTATGTACTGAAATTTCAATACTTCACTCCAAATTTCACATTGACAAATATTCTCTTCTGTTTATTAACGTTCTTTCCAAAATGCATTTAACAAATCAGTAGAAATGGTAGTAAAATGGAAAAAAACTATTTCATAAAATATTTTGTAAACCAACATTTGATGATTGCAAATAACATGATTCATATTTACAGTTTAAATTTGTTTCCTTCATTTAAATGAATAGTCCTCCAGTTTAGCAAAAAATAAAAGTAGAGAAATTACTGCAGAAAAATCCTTGAAGCCTTAGGGCTCTGTCTCTTGAGAAATTACATCATATTATATATGAAAATGCTTGACTACTAATTGGAGCCGCTGCAAATTCTAAAATGAAAACTTATGATTTAGTAGAAGTTTAGATGTATAATCTAAGCTCTGTGTTCTACTCCCGGTTGAATTCTCTCCGAACATTACATAAACTACCGGAAGTTCCTTTGTCATTTCCTCTGCTTCCTTTCTTCCACAAAGAACCCGCTTTTCCCCTTCTAGTCTTTCCACTGAAATTCAGAGCAACTTACTCTGCAGTTATGTATTCAAAAAAATTGTATTAAAAGCCATTCCTTCAGGCACTAATGACAGGGCACTGGAAAAGCAAGTCAGATCCTGAGCTTTGCAGGAAGGCAAGTAATACATGAGCTTTTCAAAAAATAATGAGATGATTGTGAAAAGCGTTTGAAATATATAAGAAGCTTTGCAAAAACAGAAAAGAGCCAAGGAATATTTTCAATTGGAAGTTCAAGTAGTGCCTCTGGATGATTACACTAAATCTGATAAATAATTTCTAAAGGATGAAAAATGTGTGGATGTAGAATGTGGTTGATATCAAGATCTCATAAAGGAATGTGGAATTGGAATATTTAATTTTAAAAGGGATTTACAAGTGGCCCAAGTTACTGATGACCTAATCCCCAGGATTTCCTTCATCTGAGTCAGTGGTCGCCCTGCAAGCTGCGGAAGAGCAACTATCTGTAAGATGGCTTGCTTTCCCCCAGCTCTTTACTACTTCAGCCCAACCTCGGACTACATTTCCCAAGTTTCTTTGCGACACCTTATGGTCATGTGTCTGATAGTAACTAGGAAAATATGGCCAATATTGTTTCGTGTCATTTGTAGGCCTAAAAATCTCTCATAGACTATTTCCTGCACTTTCCCTAGGTTTGACTTTGAAGTCATCTGTTGAATTGATCAGAGATATGAAGGGAAGAAACGTGAGTTACTGGCGACTCTTGGAAGGAATCTCATCTGCCTAACAAGATTGGGAGCTGAGGGTTTTATTTATTTATTTGCATTTTTAAATTATCCCTCCACACAAAGTTCCTCTATACTCTATTGTTTGTGTTAAAAATCTCCAAACACAGAAAAGATGAAGTCATTGACACTTCATTTCATTGAGGGTATACCTAAATTATTTGAAATTCTTCTTTAATTTTTTTTCTATTTCTCATATATGCTGTTTACTAAATATTTGTTTCATATTAGTGATGGGTTACACATACTGATTAGTACTTTGGGTTATAACCAACTGGTGCTTTATTGATTGCTCATGCTATTCCAGTTTCGACCAGTAGAAGCTCTTTTAAATGGGTTTTTGTGTTTTCATGACAAAATCAAAGCCTTGGGGTTTTTTTCCCCCATTTTGTTGATATGTACAAGTGCAAAATTTAAGGTTTACAATGGAGTTGAGCATTTTGTGCACATACGTTTTTAAGGAACTTCCTTACTTTTTGTCACAACTACATGAACCAGGATCGTTAAGTGCAATCTTCTGTCAGATATAGAATCAACCGCTTCTCCAAGGGACCATATCTCATTTCACTACTGAGTAGAATTAGAAACCATGAAAGGGACACTGGTTGTACTCTACGCCACCAGCATATTACTGTTTGTAAGGCTTCTCAGTGAACAAACCTAGAAAAAATACACACACTTTTACACACACACACACACACACACACACACACACACACACACACACGGAAAACCACATACATTACCATTCGATCAGCCAGCATCAGTATAAATAACAGCATGAGGTAAAGAAAAAAGAATCCAAAATACTTCTTAACAGACTTATGGATACATAAATTACGGTATTGTACACAATGGTATAATACTTGTCTATAAAGACAAATAGGTTAGAAAATTCTGTAAGTAAATGGAGGCAACTTGAAACCATCATGCTCAGTGAAGTGAGTCAGACACAGAAGATGAAATTTGAATGGATTCTCTAATATGAGAAATGCAGATCACAGTCATTTCATAGAACTAAATGCAGGGACTAGCGCAAAGGGAGGAGGAGTGGGAGGGTCCAAGAGGGTCAAAATTGACAAGGGAAGGATTTGTAATTTTGGCATGATATGTATGTGCACAAAATACTCAAGATCAATGTAAATATTTTGTATCAAATTATATATATACCATAAAATGGGGGGAAAAGAGAGGAAACAAGTATTACACATGACTTAAAGTCTGTATTGAGACAAAGTTTGGGAGTTTGACAAATTTTATTTTTTCCCACAGTACTACACATACTCAAAAACAGCAGCAAAGTTATTACAAAGTTCATCAGATAAGAGAACAGTTATGTGTAATGTTACACACTTGCTGAAGCAAGCAGTTTATATGCTGCGGACCATTGAGGTTAGATCAAGGTCGCTGTGTACTAGGACAAGAAAGAAGTGACCAAGACATCCTTCCACTATTCTGGATAGAGTAAAGGTACCTTCTCTCCTCCAAGCCTGCAGGCCTGGGAGGAAGTTAACTATCTGTTGACAGCTGAACTCTTGTCTTGTTAGCTATGTCTCCCCTCAAGCCTGTTCCAAGTAAGTTGCAGCCACCTGGCCACATTAACCCATGTACTCATAGTTAACGATTATTTATGTAACTGTCCACCTGCATCCTACTAAGCTGAAACATGAATTCATACTAGCATCACTGACTCTGCTGTAGAACCAGAGAGCAGCCTTCACTTTATTCATCTGTGAACTTTCTTTATAACAATAAGAAACTGGCTCAGACCACCTGCCATTTTACTTGTACAATCTCAGCATTCCTGTACAACAGTGTCACGTCACTGACCCACATTTCTGGAGAATCAGTTTTACCAAAAACATAGGGTGTTGTGTATAGTTTGGTCTTTTAGCTACAATTCCCTGCCAAAATATTTTTAAATGTTGCTGAGTCAACACTTTTACTTCAGCTACTTCTATTGGAATTATTCTTTTTACTGAATTTACATCATATGTTCGCATTACAGTTATTTATTTCATTCTAGACAGAATTCTTTCCTGACATCGAGTAATAATCTGATTTTTGTGAAGTTTCCTGTGTTAAGATATTTCTCTATGATAGAAAAAACTCTGATGAAAAATGACCTACACGATGTCTAGAGTACTGCACGGAATATTTCCAGGACCATAAATATCCTCTCTACTTTCCTTACTTGACACTACCTTTTACCCTTTTAAGATACTTAACTTGAGCTGTTAGATGAGTTGTAGCACTATTTTTAAAAGGAGAAAGGCGGTGGGATTATTCCGTTTTGATCTATTGAGTTTGAAGGACTTTAATGACATTCGGGGTCAGGAAGTTATCATCATGCTATTTCCCAGCCACGGCCAGATTATTCTTTGAATTTCAGATGTGTCCTGGATGTTTCCAAAGGGATGAAGGGGAAAGAGAAGGATCACTGAGAGAGGTACAAAAAGTGAAAGGAAGCTCACATTCACGTGCTGCTTTTCTCAACTCAAAGGTACGTGGATTCATTGTCTATAAAAAGCCAAAATTTTGTATTTGAAATACAGACTTGCAAGCCCAGTTTTAGTTTCCAAGTTACAAAAAGTCAATACCAAACCAAATCTGCATGGTCTCAAAATTCATTTAACATCTCCAGATCAGTGTCTTCACCTATGAAAAGGGCATGTCATCTTTCTTCCTCATATTTGCAATTGCTGTGAATTAGATATACAGATTAACACTTAGGCAGGGACATAATATGCTTCAGTCATTCTTCTCACAAACTACCTCTTCTCACTTGGCTTCTCACTTTTCCCATAATTTGTGGGGAGTTTCAACATGTGCAATGAATTTGGTCACATTCCTGCCTTCCATTACCTGCCTTCATAATCCCTGCCCCTCCTCCTTCATCCCTTCCTCTTGTCTGATGATGATCTTCCTTCCACTTTCTTTTCTTTTTGCATTCCGCATATTAGAGAGAACATGCAACATTTGTCTCTCTGAATCTGGCTCATGTAATTCAACACAATCTTTTCCAAATTCATCTATGTTTCTGAAAAAGACAGCACCTCATCATTTTTTTTTTTTTGAGACAGGGTCACGCTCTGTGGTCCAGGCTGGTCCTGAATTCACTTCAGAGCCCAGGCTGGCTTTGGACTCACAGCAATCCTCCTGTCTCAGCCTCCCAAGTGCTGGGATTACAGGCGTGTGCCACCACGCCCAGTTTATGTGGTGCTGGGGAATCGAACTCGGGTACTTAGCGCTTGGCTTAGTGCTTGCTCAAGCGCTTTAACCCCTGAGCCATTCCTCCAGCCCCACCTCATCCTTTTTATGGCTAACTCATACTCAGTTATATGTTCCTACCATGTTTTTTTATCCATCTCTCGGTCTGCTGTCACCTGGGCTGGTTCCATGCCTTGCAGAGCTTTATACTGTGCTGTAACTTAAGTCCCTGTTTGTATTTCCTTACATTGTTGATTAAATAATTCTGGACACCATGTAAGATGTATAAAATATAGACAACTAAAAAAACGTTTCAGTAACAATTAGCCCCACTGTTTCAACTAAAGTGCATCATGCTTGAGAAGCTCACATATTAAACTTTTGAGTGGATGCTTACCTGGGCAATGAGAACCATGTTTTACAAATCTATAAAAAAGATTTATAGCAAAAAAATTGCCATAAATTCTCACAGATGCACTAACTTCCTTTCTGGGATTGTGGGGTCATATGAAAATTTTATTTTTAAGTTTTATAATAATAACAGATTTTTATTTCAGAAATATGTTTATTTTTGCAGGAAAATTGGCAGACTGTGCAGAGCTTCCTCACGTGTCTCCGTAGTTACAAGAATAGAGTCCCCCTCCCGTCAATATCAGCATCCATTAACTGCTTTAAGATTCAAAATTATAGGACCTCATAGTCACTTTCAGTAACTGAAAATAAAATACTCTACTTAAATATTTTCAACCAAGTAAACCACTCATAAAAGGCTACTTATTAAAAATACATATAATGTTTCAAGCTGATTGACAGGGTCTCACTCTGTAGCCCAAGATGGTCTTGAACCCAGTAGGTATCCCAGGCTGGCCTTGAACTCACAGCAATCCTCCTGCCTCTTCCTCCTGAGTATTGGGATTGCCTAGTTTACTTGATGCTAGGGAATCAAACCCAGGGCCTTGTACTTGCTAGACAAGCACTCTAACAGCTGTGCTATTTCTCTAGTCCTCAAGCTGATTCTTAAAGAAGTATCCACAGTATTTCCCACAGGAATTCTCTTACAAGCAGTAATTTACACAAATTATGTGTTTTGGAAAAAAAATAAAAAAGAAATCGCATCAACAAATACTTAGCTAAATGACTAAATCTCAGTTTTACCTGAAGCAGTCCAAGTGTTAAATTCAACATGAATTATGAAGAAAAAAATACAGATATCTATCTTCAGACTTTTCAAAAAATGTTGCTCTTGACTTAACCTTTAAAACTTGACTGAGGCTACAGACAGAAATCATATTCTATGTGAACACAATTTAAATATTAACTCAATTTGAAACTTGGGAGAGATAGATTCAAATAAGACCACACACATAAACGACTGAGGCTGTTTTGACTGCACTCAGTGTCAGAGCAGAGCCAAATGTTGTTCTTTGAGACTCAGTGGCACACGTCAGGAGAAAAGCCATTCCGGTAATTGCTTCCATGTTTCCAGCCATTAAAAAATGATAGAATTTGTTTGCTTGATGACATGTTTTTACCTGTTATGGAATATAAATCTCAGAGTGCGAAAACTGAAGGGGTCTTTCCAGTCAAAGCCTAGTGAATTAGCAACAATCCTACTTTATTTAAAGATAACTAAACATAATTTTAGACCTTTTGACAAAAAAATACATATGAAAACTGAAGGCATAGAAATGATACCTGAAAACATCACTGGGTTTTATTGTCTTCTCCATCAAAAATCTAAAAATTTAAGTATTAACTTTAGTAAGAAAAGTAATTAATTGTTGCAAACACTAAATAATAAATAAGTAATAAATTTAGTACTTGCAATGATTAATATGTAAAATTAGTAAATATTGAAAATAATGTGAAATTATTGTGGAACCTTTATTTCTAATATATGAATGTGTACATTTGGCTTGGAAAATAAAAGGTTTTTATTTCTTAAACCTTTCAGCCTCCAACTTCATCTGCTATGAAGAGAAAACTATTCCAGAAAGTTCAACATAAACCAGTCAAATGTTCTAAATATAAAAGGGAAACTTGGAATCTAAGATAAAGTGAGAAGCACAGTGCGATTGCCAAGTTAGAAAGCAGCATTCTGATGTGAATTCTAGGAGGCTGGCAGTAAAGCAAAGACTAGTGAAGAGTTAAGAAAACTGTCACCTGACTCAAGGCAGTGTGCCAGGCATATGTTGGCAAGAGGAATTGGTACGCTTCACCACCAGTAAGAGAGAGAAATGAACAAACAAACAAAATTAACTAGATCATTTGATCCAGTTAAACCATATCGTGCTACAAACAAGCAAACCAGGATTAATGTTTTTCATCAATCTCAGTAATGATTTCTTTACAACTATGGTCTTGGGAGACACTGTCATCCCCTGTGAATGGAATGAGAAGCCTTCCATGTCTTTAGACCGGGAGGCCTGTTGGACCGGCTGCCTGGATGGGAACCTGAATAGGAATCCTTCCAAGAACTCTGACACTAGTTTGGGCTTTAAAACGTAATTCACTCTTCTGATGTGGCATCCTGGAGAACCATGGAAATAACTTAGCCTTTTTAACCAATGTACATTCATCCTCTAGAATCATTCCTACCTCCTAAATAAACCGTCTTTTTCCTTTGCATTTACCCATTTATGAAAATCAGATGTGTTCATTACCTAATGCTCATGAACTTCAGGGAAAAAATGTGTGTCAAGGCAAGCCAGCTGCTTTCACGCAGCGGCTTCTTCACAGGGCACAAAATTAGTAGGTTAAGATCTTGATATGAAAGAAAAGCCGAGAAACAGACTCAAGGCCACATACTATCTACACATATCACAAAGGAATTTTCCTTAGGGTGCAGGTGATAAATTACTAATAAATAATTTTAGAGCAGTTTAATAACTCTCAAAGACTGAAAACTGTACTTGTTCTGTGAAAGTTCTACAGTCCTATTTTGCACAGTGCAATTCCTGGCTTGGTAACCTATTTATTACATGACATTTTAAAATTATTTACTTGTTCTACTACAGTTACCTATCTTTAAAATGAGGGAAGCAATTTTGCCAGCTGATAAAAAATTGAGAGTTCAGTGACTTCATAAATATCTGCTTTTTACAAAGAGTTTGAACACGTAAAGGTCTGATAAATGTTAAATACTATAATTACTCTAAATATTATATCACTGCTTTAATAGTGGATTGCAGTTACCATAAATGTTTAAGGCAATGAAAGAATAATATTTTCTTTTTATTTAAGATGTATTTCTAAATGTGATATGACAGGTTGCAAAACTGTGTAGGGGGGGTTAACAAGACTTTCTTAAAGGCTTGAGGTTATTTTAAAAACAGTAGACTCCTAGGACAGCATAAACACAAGGTGAAGGCCCTTCTGAGACACATGCAGTTCTAGGCCAGTGTAGACCACATAGTGAGACCCTGTCTCAAAAAGAAATAGAAACTAAATAAGTATAGCTCTTAGTAGATTATGTGAAGTAGAGCATACTTAAGAATTTTCTTAGAATATAATTTATTTCAGTACACAGAGACGGATGTGGAACTAACTTCCACCTTCTGCTTGTGAATGACCACTTTTCCAAAATAAACTATTTTTTTAAAAGGCCGGAGAAGAAGCTCAGAGTGAAGATCCTATGTTCAATCTCTAGTGTTGCCACTCCACCAAAACTGAAAAAGAACCAAAAAAAAGGAAAAAGAGAAAAAGAAGTCTGCAGAAGTACAAGTCATCAGAGATCGTAGGAGAATAATCTCCTAACAAAATCGCCTCATTAATTTATGAAGATATATAAAATGGGCCCATCTGAAGACATAAATTTAATGAAGTCTTTCATATTTAGAGGTTAACAGCAATGAGAACCTGCGTATCTATTCTTTGTTGGCATGTACTCTGAGCATAGTGTTTTTCTCTTCACAGCTTCTTTGGATCTACTCTTCTCTGTAATTTATCTGTTCATGACTAATTTTCCACTTTTTTGAGTTGGCAACCTAGGCTTGGATACATATCTTTATTATGGTTGAAAATATTACAAGTACTTTTTATGTAAGAGTGAAATACAGTAGAAGACCCTTTATGGAAATAAATATCAATAATACAAAGATATTGGCCAATTTTACTAGTTAACACTTTCTGTTTTATTCACTCTTTTCAGAAGGCATCTCACAAAGCTAACCTACATAAAACTGCACGGCCCTCAACACTTCACATGCTGAAGTGAACAAGGTCAAAGGTAAAGAAGAGGCCAGCGAGCACAGCTTTTATGTATCTTAGGCACAAAGCACTGGCTTCATTTCTTTTTGTCACTTTTTATTTCCAAGTATGTGCAACCTAAAAAGATAATGTTACATCAAAAATTGACAGAGAGCAATCAAAACTCTTTTCAAAATCTTTATGCCTGCAAGTTTTTATTTATTCAGAAATAAATATGCACTTGATCTCTGCCCACCGATAGCCAAGATACTGTATCTTCACTTACAATTTGTAGACACACAGTGATTGACTGCAGAGGGCGGTGTTACCTGATGCTACAATGATTAATAGATGCTTTGTGAACCACGCATCATGGCGTTGCTAAGATGGCCGTTTAATAGGGAGGAAACACGAGCTAATTTCTGTGAACACAAACAAGTTTCTTCATAGTCAGAAGGAGAGAAGGAGACAGTCATAGTCACAGCCATTCTGAAAAGGAAAATAGCTCAAGTCAGAGCTAATCTCGGTGAAATTGAAAAAGCACAGTGTGATCTCGGAGTGCTCAAATGCATGGTATTCTTTTGAATATCTGAAAAACAACACAACCAACTGATTGCTACCAATCTTTTTTAGAAGCAAAGACAGCAGAAGATGCCTGAAGTTGACTTTGAAGTCATCGAGATGACGTCTTCTTTCTCTATGTCCCAGTTGGTGGAAGTTAGTGTGGCATTTTAGGCACAGTTTTCACTTCCCACGAGCAACTATGCATTATACGTCTTGTACTTGTTTCCTATAACTTCAAGGTGACACATATATAAATCAGGACCAGAATGTCCAGTGCACATGTTATGAGATATCATGACTACATCTACTACTATTTCTTACTCCTTATTTTTGCCTATCAGTAGAACCCTACTTTGAGTCACCAAAATAGTAATTATTTAGAAATCACTGATGTACTAACTCATCCCCTCTTCCTTTCTTCTTGGTAGTAAGAATTTTTTCCAGTAGCTCTCTCTCTCTCTCTCTCTCTCTCTCTCTCTCTCTCTCTCTCTCTCTCTCTCTCCCATAACCCTCTGTCCTTCAATCAAGCTTTCTTCAGCTTTTAAAAGACTCACTAGATTATATTGGGTGGAAATGAATTTCTTTCCTTAGCCAAGATCAGACTCTGAGTATTTGTAAATTTTGGAGATCTTAACAGAACATTTAGAAACATACATAATTTTTAAGCTATAGCTCTTCAAGGCTGAAATAACCTTAAATTTTGTGAGGGAAAAAGTCAGCACTACTTGTTGATATTTACCTATTCACTGTGACAGCTTTTTTGTTCCTTTCCTTACCTATGGTGTTCTATCTTCAAAAAAACACAACAGTTCTTGATAATTCATTGGAAAACCTGCCTGAATCAGGCTTCAAATGAGAGAGAAACAAATACTAAGGTCTCTCTACTACTTTCATTATTTTACTTTCATTTTTTCCCCTTCACATGTCTACTTTCATTTCTTACCTTGTTTCTTGAACCCCTTTTCTTAACCTATACTGACCTCTTGATGCCTCTTCATCATGCTGTATAAATACCTGACAGGAATTTTTTTTGTTGTTGTTTATTGTTTGTGGATCTATTCAGTACCTAAAAGGATTCCTTCTGGTGTGAATTTCCTTCAATGGAGCCTGTGTATTTTTCTAGAGAATTATATTCACCTGATTGGCTTTATTTGGATTTTTGATTCTGTAACCAGCCAGGCTCCCTTTCAGGAAGTCACTTGTCCACACACAACCTTCCATGTAGCCAACTCTATTATCATTTCCCAAACTTGATGAAATGGAATCTGTGGGGGGAAAAAGCCTTCTCCTGACCTTTTCTGTTCTTTCTCCTCCCGAGACACATTGTTTTAGATATTTCTTATTATACGCAAACTAATATGACTTGGGCTCCAATTCCTTAAGGTCTTGATTATTTCAAGGAATTAGACTTTCTTTCTAAAGTCCTACTGACTCACTTGAGACTACAGAGTTTTAGAGTTTTAATATATCTGGGGGATCGCCAAGTTTAATTCTTATCTTTTATCTTCAAGGAAACAGACCCAGACGTGTAAAATTATCACCAAAGCTAGATCTCTGGCACATGACACTTTCCTCAGTTTAATGATCTTCTCATAAATCTTTGCTGTAGTAGCATGTTCAAAATAATAGCTTAGCTACTAAATTCAGACATCTAGGAAATTCCAAGGCAGAATACTGATCAGCTATGTGTCTCCCCATAATCTTGCCATTATCTATTGCTATTCAAATGGTGTACGCTCACACTGGAGTACCCACTAATTCGAGACTTTTATAGGTAAATGAATGCAACTTAAGATCATCATACTTAGTAATGTGAGTCAAACACAGAACCCAGAATACAGGCATTTTATAGGACTAAACAGGGGCGATGGTGGGTGTTAGAGGGATTGGAAGGGTATGGAAGGACCAAAATGGGAAAAGGAAGAGATTGTAATATGGCCATGATATGTAGGTGTACAAAATACTCAAACTCTATGTAACCATTATGTGTCTCATATAAGTATTAATAAAATAAGGGAAAAAATATTTCCTCTGTGTTTTAAATCTGACAGATGGATGGCTATTTCATTTGTGATTTTCCAGCCAAATTCAGGTACAAGTGTGGTTAAGCCAGCAGCTCTAAACTGAAAACCAACAACAACAACAGCAATAAATTTTATGTGTGATGATCCTTCAATTTGATGCTGAGAAATTCCTGGTTCTCCACAGTCCCCACTATTGAACTCTGTTTCCTCAAAGGTATCTGCTCTTCAAACTATCCACTTTTTAAATAACTGCAACCTCAAGTGACCTGTTCAGGCAGAAATGAACATCTATGCTAGAATTGCCTATATCTAAAAATAATATTTTTGCAAAACCCTATTATTTTTATTATGCGAGAAATTCCAGGTCACAAGGAATGAAAAATTGAGAAACAAAATTCATTTTCCCCAAATTCATCATAGGAATTACCTTGTTCTTTCAAGAAACTAGGCCAGGGTTTTATTTCATAACAATCTGGTCTGACTTCTTTACTAAGAGAATTATCTCAAAGAGAAAAATTGTATAAACATCTGTTAATAATAATAGTCAATGACTCATCATTCAACTATGGGCAGTTTACTTATAATTCATATGACCTATGCAAAGTATTACATATTCTATTTTATCTAAGTACTTAATTATGATTAGAGGAAATTGAACTGCAATTGAGAAATTATTAAGTACATGGAAAATGTCAAATACACTGATAAATTAATACAGTAGAAAAATCTAAATATTTTAATTCTACATATTTGTACAAAAAATACTTGCTAAAAACAGACATATCAGTCTTTGTCTCCATTTAAATTGGCGGAGTTGAAATTATCTGGAAATTAATGAATTCTTGTCACTGTTTTTTAAATTCAACACAGAAATTGTTGATCTGTTAATTCTTTGTGTTGTCACTTCTGTCCTGATGTGATTAAGCACCACCCAAATCTTACTTTCATTTCATCTTATTTAGAGACTTCAAAATTAAATTGTAAAAGGTCTTAAGAGTTCATGACATAAATTATGAAAAATAAGAGACTAGAGAATTCACAGATGTCATCAGGAGACAAGTTGGCATAAAATATTCTGTGACAGGGATTTTAACATTTACATAGCATTTTGAAATGTATCAGCAGAATTTGCACAAGAATCTCAATGTCCTGTCATTGATCTTTATCTGAAGGAAAGAAGCAAATATTCTGGAAAGCAGCTTGTACTTACTTGTACATTACAGTAAAAGGAAGAAAAAATATTTTTTCTACTCTTTTTGAGTTCATAGCTGGGACTGGATACTTAGTAACAGAAAGATTCACACAAGCTTAATGATAGACTTGAGAGGTACTCAGAAAAAGAAGTAAATCTCAAAAAGCACTTTATGCTGCGATGCCATGACCTGGAACAAAGAGAAAAGTTTGTATGGAAAGCAGGTTATAGGAAGACACTCAGGATTAATTTGGGGAAAAAAAGCAACGTTTGTGTTGCACCAATTTAAGACCAGTGTTTTCTCAAGTGGTAATCGCTACTAATTTAATTACCTTTCTCTACCTGACACACAAATAACCTGTAGTATTCATTGGCTAGAGTTTGTAATGAAAAGACTTTTACCCTGCTTATATGACAGAGATTGATGTATTAACCTATACACAAGAATACAAAGTGTACATATATTCCATGTTGAAACTCAAGCAGAATCACAGTAAAATATGTTTAAATTAATTCTAAAATCAATTCTAAATTCACAAACGTTCTGTAGTGTATTTTGCATAGACTAGGGATTCTGACTCAGAAGTTGTAGTTTCAGCAATTGTTATACATGGTAAGTCTGTACTATCCATGATCTCATCCATATGAGTTCATATGAAACTTAGAATGTTTTTGATAACATCTTTATTGCACTTGTTCAATAAGATTTCCATTACAAACTCTAGCCAATAAACACTACATATTAGTGATATTCTGACATTTCATCTCAAAAAGAAGTAATGGCACTAAAGTCAATGTGGGTGTGTCCTTGAAAGAGCTTGTGGGACCTAGGCCCACACTGATTTTAAAATTGCCCACAGGCTCCAACTCATAAAGGTCCCATATGACACTACTCTGGAGATCAAGTTTTTAACATAGGACCTTTAGGTACACAACCAATCTCTCTACTTGACACTAGCCCTCAATACAACCATAATAATAGTTTACATTAATTTATAAAGAGAACATTTATTCTTCATTTTACATAATGTGAGATTATAGTGTTGAAAAAATATTCTATAAAAGCTACACTGGAAAATTTTAATATTGGAAATCTTAAAAAATATTGTTATAGAATCTTAAGCTACCGAGTCAAGTATTTTGATTCTTCTAAAGTGATCAAATAAAATTCAGCATTGTTGTATGAAAAATGCACTTACATATGTATTTATGTTAATATACTTAACATGTATATTCTGTATTCAGTGTTATAACAACAATAATATTTATTGTAGATACAAATTCATAAAAACAATTTGAGTATTTATGCATTGAATATTATTATTGAATTATTGAGTTGAGTGAAAAATGCAATTCTAGTTTGTATTTAATTCTACTTTTGTTTAAAAATGTAAATCCTAATCATCCTCACTACCTTTTGACACAAAAATTTCTTAAACAAGATATAAATTTTTATGTTATCTTTGTTTTTCAATAAAATGAAAAGAATAATAATATGGCAGTTTTAATAAATGTTTTAAAATGTGATGTTTTGCCATGAGACGCAGCATTCTACAGTAGAGTTTGAAGATCATTACTTCCATTACACTTGGTATGAGTTCCCTCAAACGTTGTTTGTACGACCAACAAAAACAGTTCAGGGTATTTAATTTAATGTCTGTATAATGACAAATTCTGGTCTGTAGGTTGACTCCCTACCTAAATACATATTATGCGAGCATTGATTTGTCCAGGTTCACTGGACCAATATTAGAACAGAAAAAGAAAATAAAAATATGTCAAAGAAAATGAGGAAAATATATCAATGTATGCCTAAGTGGTTACACTGATTGAGCATTAAATTTAGTTTCAGGCATCCTAGCAAGATAAAAATGGAAACATGATAGATTATCCAATTGCCATGATCTGATAAAAACAATATATCAATTTTTCAAGTGAGATCATTTTTCCTAGTGCTAAGTCACCCAACCAATGCATCAATTTAATGGACAATATATTATTAAGTTGAATTCTGGAGTCATATCATGATAGCTTACTGAGGAGATCTATCAATGCACAATCGAGGTCACATCAAAGTGGATTTGTGGTTAATAACTTGCCCCATCATGGGACAGAGAAGCAAGCCTTTGGTTTAAGAAAACTCATTTGCAAGAGGCTATTTAAATGAAATTGAACACATTCAGTGTTAGAAATGAAACTGGGGAATTAATGTATAAACCGGCATTCTTCAAGCATTCAATCAGAAATATTCATGATACCCACTGTTTCCTTTACTTTTTTTTTCTTTTTGGCACAGTTTGCAATCTGCATTCTCTTCAACCTTTCACACTTACATAAAAGTCAATTCGACAAACATTCATATAATATCATCCCTATTTGTGAGACATCCTGTTATGGTGTGAGGTTATAAAAGATCGGACACTTTGATTTTCTCAGTTATGAATTTACCTGGAGGCCCTATATATTGACATTCCTACCGATCAAGGTCATTTTCTGCCAAAATCGGTTTCAGGACTAGAGCCACTATGAAGTGTATTAACTGTGAGAAAATTTTAACATCTCTTTCTTATTTCAAATAAATGTGTGAAAACCTCCTAATAGACACTGCTATGGCACAAGTTTCTTACTTCACAATGGTGGATTTTAAAATACCATTAATACCATGCCATTTGGATAGCATAGAAATAACACCCATCATAGTCCTAAAGACTGCTAAAACTCACATCAGGACCCTCACAGATTTAGAATTTTGTGAGGTTCTACATCTTCACAGATCATATGCATTTACTCAATCCCTATAGAGTAGAAGTGGTGGGATATCTTTTTGGATCCTTCTGTATAAGGGCACTGTGATGTTAATCTCCAGTGTCAACTTTATGGGCTCAGAAAATTAGAAACCCCTGTTCTGAGTGTGTCTGAGTTGTTATGGGGATTGTATTTGGTCCTTGGCTCTTTTTTTCCTCAGGCTCTTCCTTGATTTCTGCTTCTCAAATACTAGGAAATAAGCCTTAATCCATTATTCACTTTTGTCACTATTTCTGTGTCACGAAGACCACATACCATGGACTGAAACCTTTGAAACTGTAAGCCAAAATGAACTTCTCCTACTTTGTGTTGCTGGTGTCAGGTATTTTGTTGCAGCAATACAAAAACGGACTAGTTGAGACACAAAACTGATTCATACAGATGGTCTAGTCAGGTCTCAAAGGCCAGCCTCCCAAAAGCACCTCGATATTTAGAATTTCAGTGCATGATTTTGTGAAGATCTCAACTCTTCAATCCATAGCATTTTATTTCCAGGATTTTCTTTAAATTTTCTTCCAAGAAAAAAAAATGTTTGTGATAATGACAGATTGACATACCAACTATGATATATATATATATATATATATATATATATATATATATATATATATATATATATATATAAAATCTGTCAGAATGAATGGTTCTAAATTCAAGGCACAATTTTATCAGTATTTTTCTAGTGTTTGGGTGCACAGGTGGATACAACTGTCAATTCTCTCTCTGAAGAATTACTTGGTCTAACCTGTTTGTCTCAGGGTATCAGCAACAGCCATCCTTAATCCTCCAAAGATAACATTCAGAATGAAATGAAATGGGAACTCTAATCCCTCCCTTTTTCATATCTCTCTTTTTGAGAGTAGGGAGATCAGCTTTGATAGTGGATTAGTGAATGTCTCCTGTCTTATTGAAACATCATGGATTGGATTTAGCACAAAAGTGTATTTTTTATCTCTAAACAGCACCAGCTGAATCCATATTTCTCATGAATGCCCTGCCATAGCACTGTGTGCTTTCTTTATTATGAAGCCAGATTATTTTAATTTCCTTTTAACAGAGAATCCAAAAATTTGCATCTGTCGCTTAGAGCTGAGCACCCTGAAGGTTCACCAGGTTTGGGGATACAGAAACTTGGCTGCGCTGCTGCAATTCCTGACTTAGATGCCAACACAATACCTGTAAGTGGATTTAAGCTGGTTGGTTTCAGTTTACTCACAGATACTGCTATCTGCTATTTTTTAAAGATTACCTTAAGCCTCAAATTGGCAGCTTTGAACACGCTTGTTTGTAGGAAGTAATGACCTTGTTCTTTGAGGTTAGATCTTAACAATATATGATAGGTACAGTTAAATGTAAAAAATAAATAAATAAAATTGTATTGGTTAGGATTCTCCTTTATTTTCCAATTTTGGGAGCTTTAGTGATCCAAACATAAATTGCCTCCCATAAACTTTTCTAACTTATGGTTAAAGACAAAAATGTTACTTAGTTTCATGCTTTTAATATTATCATGACATTCAAATTTATGTTTAGGTGCCTGGCCAGATTCCTTCAATAGAAAGGTTTTTTCACCATCTCAATTAAATTTACTGAAAACACAAAAGCAAATGCACATTTTTATTCATCTGTTTGCTCATTAATTTGGAAAATAATAAACCGTATTAGAAAGAGAGTCATAGGTAAAATTTTAAGCATGACTCATGAGGTTTTTTCAGTTGTAGTGGGCTTATAATTACAAGCAACCACAGAGTGTTTCAGTTCAAAACCATTCACTCTCGTGGAGGAATCCAACATAATCATTAATTTTCAAATCATCTTCAGTAGCATAAGAGAGACAAGACTGTGAATAGCAGTAATGGGATATCTTTTACAATAGATAAATGGGCCAGACACCATTGGCACGTGCAGGATATACCTAGATCGTTTTTGGTATGATGCTTCTTAGAGGAGATCATATAAGCTAAATCATTAATTCAGTGACCTAAAAATACATACAAGTAAATGACATTTTTGTGCTGAGTATTTCTATTTTCTCTCATAACCTTCCTTAAAAGAAGACACTTAAATCTCTCACTAAGATAAAAGGCTACTTTGTGCAGCTCGTTGGGTAATGGTCTTTTAACCCCTTATCGAATCAAGTGTTTCTCTCAGCCAAGTTACATTGTGATTTAATCTTATTAGTTGGCCTGGAATCCAGGAAAGAGAGATAAGCCCAAATCCTGAGGATTAGACATGCCTTTCCCGTGCTACCTGATAGTTTATGCTAGACTTCAATGGGACAAGGTACTTCTCCATGAACAGATATGGTCTAGAAAAAGTATAAATTCAAAAATTTTTGATGTATCACCTCATATGTCTCCATCACATGCCTAAGTTATTTTGTTTCTCAGTCAAAGCTTTTGGTTCTATGTAGAAACATTACTGTGGTTGTGATTTAACCTTTGATGATCTGTTACTTTAATGGTTATGTCTTTGGACTGTTCCTCAAATTTAATTGCTCTTTGGTTATAATCAGGACTTGCTAAGCTACCAAGGAAGCCCTTTACACTTTCACTTAATTTTACTTACTGTTTAATTACTCCTTCCCTTCCATTATCTCTCCTCAAAGCATCAATTGCCCTTGGGAACAGCCATCTGGTGTCACTATTTTCTGCGTCAAGCTTTACCCCAGATTTCTCAATGTGGACATGCACTGGCATTAGAAGTGCATTCCTTTCCAATAATAAAGTAGCGCAATTCGTTTTCATTAAAGGTTTCACCAGCACTGTTTGTTTGTTTTTTTTTGTTTTGTTTTATCTTGTAGTACAGTGGATTGAACCCAGAAACTTTTGCACTGAGCTACGTTCCAACCTTTCTTTTGTTATTACCTTTGAGACAGGGTCTTACTTTGTTGCTGCTGCCCAGACTATGATTGAAAGTGCAGAATTCCTAGCTTCCTCCTAAGTGCTGAGGGTATAGACCTGTGCCTAGGTTCTCAGCACATCATTGCCTCTGAATGCTAGGATAACCTTTGTTTATCTAAAGCCAGTGACAGAGTTTTAATTGAGAGTAGCCAGGTAGTTAAGTCCCTGAATTCTCTCTCTTCTTTGTCTAATCAGTCATGAAATCAACTCTTAGAACTAGGATTCCCTGGGAAGCAGAATCTGAGATAAATATATGATAATTTTATCACAAAGGGTTTAGCAATGAAAAAATATAATGAAGTGTAGCATAATTAATCAAACAGAAAAGTTCAACGATAACACAGTCCAAACTGTAGAACAGTCCTACGGTCTTTGTTCATACAGTCAAAACGAAGTTCCAGCCACACCACCGAGGAACTCTAAAGCTATGAAAATTTTTTGCGCTGACTTCAATATAGCAAGAGAAATGAATTGCAATTCATGATATTCTTACATTTTGTATGATCAAAATATGTAGTGAATGTTTAGATTAAAAGCATATTATAGTAAAAAAACATTGCCATTAATATTCTCCAAAATATATCCCCCCGCACAATTTAAAAAGTACTCGTCCAACATCCTTGTCACTTTACAAAGCAGTTTTTGAAATCCTCTTTCATGAGTGTTATTGTAAATCAGGATCAAAAATACAGTAAAAGCTGCTGCTGAGTGTCATCCAGTGTAACAGAAGTTTCATAAAAGCATCATTATGTGTCCCTGTCCACTTTAGTCACTAAATCTGGCACCCTGGGACTTCTGGCCAGTCTCCAACTTCAAAATGACTACGAGAGGTAAATATTTTAATTGATTCAGAACATCCAGGCAGATGAAAGCAAAACTAATGGCACTTATGAAAGGTGACTTTCGGAACTGCTTTAGAAAATAACAGGAACGATGTGACAGGTGAGTTCAAAGTGAGGTGAAGCATTTTGAGAATTAATAGCAATGTGTCTTTTACTATATTGTTTTAAATTTTTAAATATTCAGTGTATTTTTTTCCATCACCCCTCATATAATCATTGAATGCCAGATGTCACTGGGAAGGGGAGGTGTCCTGGAACAACAGCTTTCTCCAGCAGAGAACCTGGAACTGACATTCGAGAGCAGTTAGACCATGATGTTCAGGGAGGCCGAAGGTCTGTTGCGTTTCCTGAAAGGAAACCTGCCTGATGCACAGTAAACTGCAGTCTAGAAATTTAACAAGTGCTTACTAGCCTTTAGTACAAGCAGCCACTTACCAAACAATAAATAAATAAATAAAACAAGGATGACATACCTGAAGCTGTTTCAGATGGGCAGAATGGCCTCGGGTTATTCTCCAGGATTTGTGTGGTTTTCAAGGAACTCAGAATCACTATACTAACTGGGTAGGAGGCACAGACATTCTACAAAGGATGGTGGATTCACAAACAGCTAGCATCATTAGAAGGGAGCACAGAAAATCTCACTGTAATAGCATCTGACACTAACTTCCTACAGTTTAAGCTAAACGTGATGGTGTAGGGACACAGTTCTCCACTTTAGGACACTTACTTTAGGTGACAATCACAAATTCAAGGGCCCCAAAGTCATTCTCTCACCTAACCAACTGACTACTAATCCTGGTGTTCTCACCATGGCAGTTAATGAGAATGAACACACAGAACTCAGGTGAGCACTCTGCTTGTGTATCTGATGTCAGTTTTGTTACAACAGGAAGGATACTAAGCAGAACTAGCCAAAGAGAAGACACATCGAGATAGGTCTGGTATAGTTCCCAGCAGAAAGATTCCAATGTCCTTTTCCTGAGGAATCAAGAAGTGTCACCATCCTGACACAATGATGTTCATTAGTACAAACAGGGTGTTACCGGCCAAGAAAACTCTCCTAAGGTCGATGTCCAGGGATTTCAATTGGATTTTTGCGATTATGGTGGCACGACTGAATCATCGGCGATGTGATTCAAATCTATTTTCAGCCCGTTGCGCGGCTCCAGAATATTTGTAAAAAGAATATTTGTTTTCCTTTTCTCTGCTCTGCTTTGAGTGCTAGTTTTGACAGCAGACACTATATTTTAATGTTTGCAAATTGTTTCTGCCCCCTGGTTTAGAGACTCAACTAAATGAAGACAGCTAGCCAAAAAAATGAACCAGTATATGTGCGAAGAAACAAAGAGAAAGTAGAAATTTTATCAGTACTATACTTAGTAAGAGGCCATTACAGCAAACATTCTATGCGAGCCGTGTGTTTAAGTCACGGTAACACATGTTGTAGAGAGTCTTCATATAGATACACTTATATAGATCCTCAGAGGCAGACAGATGCAGATGACATAGATGTAGGTGTGTATATGATATAAATGTCAATATTATCTTGATGTTTCCTAACAGAGGCAAAAAGATATGACTATAAAAAAATATAAATACTGGGTCCAGTATTGAGGCTGACTATATTGTGGAGAAAATTTAGTGATACGTCAACACTACAGTAAGCATGTGAAGAGCATTTAGAAAAAAATTAAAGGTTCATGCAAAGCACATGTGTCAACACTAAACTTACCACAAAAACCACCCTCTCTTTCCTCCACTTAGCCAAACAACTAAACAACTTACTGATCATTCAAAGCAAGTTTATTAAATTTGCTACAAAATGGAAAACTCCGATAGAACAAATGTTTAATGATTTCAAAATGATGATGAAAGCAGTATTTATACATTTTGTCTCATGAGCTAGAGAAGCTCAGTGTGGATATTTTAAGCACACACACACACACACACACACACACAGAGAGAGAGAGAGAGAGAGAGAGAGAGAGAGAGAGAGAGAGAGAGAGGAAGAAGAAGAAACCAAACTAAAGGAAATGGGGAAAAAATGTTTGAGAGGTGATGTCAGAGTTCATGACACAATGGACACAGCAAGACCAGAGTCCTGGACCCAGTCTTAATGAACTGACTTGTGTTCTGACAAGCAAGCTCTTTGCTCAGACGAACGAGGTGTTGTCCCAATTAGATGATTTTTTGCCTAGAGGAGATTCAAAAAAGTTTGCAAAATTTCCTGAAACAATTTTTGACTAGTTAGCACTTCTAGCTTCCTAAGAATTGTTCTTAGCCAACAGCTAAGTTTTATCTGTCATACTGGCTTTTGATCATTTTTTAGGTGAACATAGAGGATATTATTTTTTGAAGCAGTTCATAAATACAGACTGGAACCTCACCCAGAATTTGAGTAGGATATTGAAACTGATGATGATGATCACATGAAAGCTAAAAATGTTTTATTTGAATTGTGTTCTTTTGGGAGACTAGAACAAATCTCAAAGCAAGTCTTAATAGCAGGGAAAGTTAAGAGAGGGAAAAAAAAGAAATCGGCTCCAGTCTTTATTGTTATGAAAAAGTATGTCTTCAGTGAAGTTTGTGAACATGATCAGGGGCTTGTGTGGTTGAATCTCCCTCTGACTCCAAGAGTAGGGGCACGCAGAATTTATCAGCTTGTGCAAATGTGGAGTAAAAAAGAAAAAGAAACGAAAGATGAGGCTTAAAAGATTGTGGAAGTCATTTTTTTAAAAAATAAGACTTTTTTTATTACACAGCAATCTGTTTTCATCCAAAAATATGACTGTGGAGTTGTGAAATAGCTTTGCAATATTTGAGCATCTCTCACCAAAATCGCCCAGCACCAGGAGATAAATGTTAATGATAAGATCACTGGGAAGCTCTAAGGTAAGAGTTGGGAACTGAGCAGAAGTATGCATCTTGCTTGTAAGCTGTTCACAAGCTAGACAATTCCAGATGCAGGGAGAGCTGTAAATGTGGGAGACAGAGACAGGGCCGTGGTTATCCATGTGTACCACATTGCAATCAGGTGGAAGCAAGGGTTTCCAAGGTGCTATTGTAAAACAGGATGGCAGTAGAAGGCAATAACTCATGGTGTATTTTATAAAGATAGAAAGAAAGGCTTAAGTGTTTTCACTATAACTAAATAATAAAGAAAAAGATATGGTTTAGCCTGGTTTAAACCTTACACAATATATGCAAATCAAAACTCACATTACCCCATTAATACGTACAATTTTGTTTTCATGTATCAGTTAAAAGTATCAAAAAGGCAATTTCAGAAAGTATGTCTCAGTTACATAAATTTTTTTTTTTGTTAACCCCTAACTGTGAAAAAAAAAAAATGATCAAGGGGCTAAGACATAAGTATGGTTCACGTGGGTTGCTTGAAAGAGGAAGTTGTATTCCCACGCTCCGTAGATCCAGGCAATAGGTTTGAAATTTGTGTCACTCTTGCCAGTTTTGGTGTCCACTATCTAAAAATATCTTTAGAAAACCAAATGGCTTATTGCAAAAATCTGGCACCAGAGAAAAGCTGAGTGGCACCAAAATCACAAATCCGAAGACTTGGTTCTTTGCTACTTTACTAATTACCTTATTTTTCAACCAAATCTTGAACAAAAGTACCTGAATATCCATTTTATGCAAGAAATAATTGGTAAATAGAAAAAGCATTAATCATAACATAAAGCATATCATTTTAGTAGATGTTTTGGCCTGGTAAAAGTAATAAATTGAAAAATAAGGGAAAATAGAAAATAAGAAAAAAGGGAGGAATAAAATGCACACAAACACACACACACACACACACACACACACGCACAGAGTGGTTCTGTTTTTCTTGTTCATATCACTTGTAGAAAAACAGGCTACTTCTTTCTGGAATCTGCTTGACATGACAGATTATATATTTTGAAGATATAGTTTCACAGAATAATTACAAATAAAACCAACTTCTTTTGAAATAATATGCAGGAGCAGTTCCCGTAAGGCTTTTAAAATATGTTGCTGCATTAGTTTATATTAAGACAGTCTCTGGGAGTGGGAGTACTAGTTACAGCGTTCCAGAGCATCTCCAAGTCTGTCTAAGCTTCAAGATTCCAATTACTCTAAGTTACCAGAAGATTCAGTGAAACATAATATTTACACTTTTTTAGGTAAGTATAACTTATGAAAGTCCTTAATAACAGCGCAGATTAAGTGAGTGATGCCACCCTTAAAAAATTAGATTTTTTGGTAGAAAAGAAATTCAAGCATACTTTCTTCTTTTGGTTTTTGCTTTATTTCTGTAGAAGCTTCAGCTTTTATTCATTTTTGGTCACAGAATGGCACGTGCTATGATTTGAATCTGAAATGTCTCTCCCAAAGCCTCATATGCGTGGACGTTGTGGACAGTCTGTGGATTTCACATGCTGTTAGGTGGTAGGGCCTGGGTGGGAGGGGCGAACTACTGAGGGTGTAGTGTGGAAGGATGTATTCCTGGTACATGTTGTCCCCAGTTCCCGCTCCTTTCTTCTGAGATGCCTTGAATAGCTTTCTCTCCTAAATCCCTCTTTCCATGGCCTGCCACCCATGAATAGACTGAAACTCCGGAAACTGTGAGCTAAAATAAACCTTTCCTCAAAAGACTCTAACCGCTGTGGGTGTCCAGTATTGTGTCCTGGCAATGAAAAAGTAATTAAGGCAGTAATATATATATATATATATATATATATATATATATATATATATATGCATATTATACTCAGCAATAAATAATGCACATATATACGATACACATATATTTACACATTAATGTATTATTCATATATGTTAAAAGGTATTCTATATCTGATAATAATCACTAATTAATTAGGAATTAATTAACCTTTAATTAAGAAATAATAATTAAGAATTGATTTGCAGGTGTTTGACGAAGTCTTAAGAGCTTGTTCAATTCCTCTCGCTCATTTACAGTGATGTCAGGTCTGCACCGCAAGCAGGGAGGGCACGGGCCACAATCATTCTTGATTATGCACTAATAATTTCTCCAAAAGCATTGCTAAGATAACAGAGTGCTTTGCTCACTGTGAAGAATCTCTTAACCGCTGTGTGAGGGATCACCAAACCAATTAGGGAAATTAGTACTGTGAATTCTCCTTCCTGAGAACCACGCTCAGTACCAACATCTGTGTTTCCTAGGGTTCCGTAGACGCGCACAATCTACCCACAACACATGTCGGAACAGTATCTTTTTATGTCGGCTTACAGGAGTAGAGGCGGAAGAGTCCATGGCCACCATCTGCGTGCTGAAGCCCAGCGTCCCGTAACCGATCAGTCCGAGAAGCTGGGGTCACAGGAAAGAAGAGGTCAAGAACACCCTGGCCAGAATCCGCAAAGGTCCCTGCAGAGTGGGGAGCACGTGCTCCCTTTGAAAGGCGGGGAACCTGGAGTTTGGGGTGCACAGTGACGGCAGCGGCCACCGAGGAGCCCACTGACGCAGGACGTAACTTGTCGGCCGCCCCTCACGCCAAACGCACCTGCTGCTTTCCTTCAGTCTGGGCTGCAAGCCTACTGCAGGGTGCTACCCACCATGAGGGTGGGTCTTTCTGTTTGTTGACCTACATGCCTGTTATCACTGAAAATGTCCGCATGGAAGCATTCGCAAGGGAGTCTTATTGCTCTGTTAGGCGTTTACCGTCCAATGGAGTTAACAATTGTGATGAATAATCAGGTTTTTTTTTTTTAATCTCCATTGGTGATTCCAAATCACTATGTGTGGCACTCCAGTCCACTAGTTTCCACCCTCCAAGGATAAATACTTGTGAAATGTTAATAACCACAAATTTATTCATTTAGCAAACATTTAATTCTTCAGTGCTGCCTGCTTGTTATTAGGTATGGGAGGGAAGAAGGACACAACACACGCATGCCACAATGCTTCAAACATGCTACAATCATGCTTGATTCAGCAGCACATGTGCTAAGATTAGAATGACACTGAGAAGATTAGTGTAGCTGCCATGCAACATGATGAACCAATTTGTGAAGCATTCTATATTTTAAAAGAAAAAATGAAACACTTCAATGTACTTTTAGACCTGTTTACTACCGTGTTGTGATAGGATTAGCGTAACGGTGAGAAAGGCAGTGGAGGCGAGAAGCAAATGCCTCCGTGAGTATAAGTGAAGTGATGGCTTCCAGAGAAGATGCTTTGAACTCTGCCTTTAACACAGAGAAGTTTTCCAGGGATATCTGGAAAGGGGACAATGGAAGATTCAACAAACATCCAAAGAACTGCACGAAGTCGCACAAACATATGTGAAATTGGCTTAATGCTGAACTTTGGAGTCGTGCAACAATGCAATTCGGGTTTTCATAAGACAGGATTTGTTCTGAAGACCAAAAGTGGACAAAGTTACAAATGAAAAGAAAATATTGGATCAATGTAAAAAGCAGGACTGTAGATGTATCTGAGTGTATTACTATATATCTCAGGCAAAACTGATCACTTTGCAGTTCTTTAAAATAATTATTGTTACTCTTCTAAAGAAACAAATTATTTTAAATAGAAAAGAATGGAAATTTTGAAAAATGTTCTACCTAAATATGTCATGTTGCCCTGATCAGAAAAAAAAAAATCTAATTTTTCAAGTATCAGGAATGTGTCTGCTTTTCCTAAGAGCAAATATGCAAAATAACTAGAGAGGCAGACAATAAAGTCATGTGAAACTTCTCATACAATTACTTTTGTTATGTTCAAAGCAATTGCTTTTTCTGTCAGTGAGTATAAAATACACTACCACGGAAGAGTGCTAAAAAGTCAAATGAACTCCTGGGAATTACAGCATAAGCAAACGCAAGTAGATCCACTAGTTCTAAGAGCCTGTCTTCTTTTATTTGGTACTACTGAGATCTCTATTTTTGATTTTCTGAGTCTTTCCTTCCTTCTAGAAATTAAAGCAAACTGTACTTACCAGCTTTAGTATGCACTACCCTCTTATGAGAACATATCATTATGAGTGAACTTTTTTTCCTATAAGAGTGGAGAACATTGCTTCAAAATTAAAACACATTAAATAAAGAAAGTTAATATTTAAATATAGGCTTCAAAAGAAGGTTACAGTGTTGTCGCAGTGTGATTCACAAAATACGTGAATCTGAAAACTTCTCCTTTTTGTTTACAAACAAATAATAGACTATTTGACACTTAGCACTACAGTTCTGTTCTTGCCACAGATAAAATTACTTAACCGCAAAGAAAGTCTTTTCCAGGTCCAAGATCGTGCACTCTTTGTAAGACAGGAAAGAAGAGTGCATACCTTATGGTAATAATGGCTTAATTACAATTCATATACATGCAGTTAAACAGACATAATTTATAAATGCTGCTAAATGCAATCATCCCTAGTGGAGTTGGGAGATTAACGTGGTCATGTTTTTATTACAATAAGAGCTTTCTGAATGAGCTTTATGGACATGCAGGACATGCAAAAGTTTTGAAAGATAATTTGTGACTGATTTAAATATGGTAAGAACTGCAGATAAGTTTTGTTTAGATTTTTGAACAGGAGTTGAGGCGTAAATCTAAACGACATTTCTGGGAGCCCGGCACAGCGGTGGACGCTGTAACTGCAGTACACTGGAAGGCGGAGCCGGGATTGCAACTTTGAATCCCATCAGAGCCACTTAATGACTCAGTGAGACTCTATCTCAAATAAATGAAAAATTGGATGAAGACATAGCTCAGTGTGAAGGGCCTGAGTTCAATCACCAGTACCATAAAAAAGACATTCCTGGGATGAAAAGTCAAGCAGAGGGCTTCCCACTTCTTGGCAGAAACATACATCCAAAGAGTTAGAATAAAAACGTGTATGTAAGGAGCACAGCACCCAGGTTCTTTCTGCCAGGTCACCCCCTGCAAAACAAGGCAGATAACATCTGCGTTTGATTGCTTCAGTGCAGAATTAAGAAGTTAAGGCAAAAGCAAAATGTTTATTTGCTGTGAGCAGGTAAACATTTGCTTGGCTCTAAAATTTTCCCTGTGTGTTTAGAATTATACATATAGACAATAGATAAATGGATGAATAGATAGAAAGAAAGATAGATAGATAGATAGATAGATAGATAGATAGATAGATACCCTCCCTCCATTTCTCAAGTATTATTCTCTGCTTGGAATGCTGTCACTGAGTGTTATAAACTGAGTGCCTTATAAACCACAGGAATTCTGACATTTCAGAAGGTGAGGAAGTCCAAGATCAACGTAGTGGTAGAATCAGTCTCTCCTGAGAGTCTGCTTCATGGTTCATTGATAGTTATTTTCTCAATGTATTAATAAACAGAAAGAAAATGTCTAAGAAGTGAGTCTCTGAAATTTCTTTAATAAGGACACTGATTGCATCCCTTGGGGCTCTACTTTTGTGACCAAAGCCATCTCAAACGGCCAACTTCAACTTGCATCAGACTGACATTTACATTTGAAGGTAGGAGTGATGGGACTATGTGAACATTCAAACTCTAGCATCAAGATTTAAACATTCTTCTCATATTGATTTCCATATCCCAAATGCAAGCTCTATATTACTTTTTAAAGTCCAGATATCACTAGAAAAGCAGAAGCCAGGTTATGCATTTTCAGAAATTTTAATGAATTTAATATAAGAAATTTTAAATCTGTTAAAAGAGTGGAGAAAAACATCTAAAATAGGCAGCAAAGATATTAGAATGAAATCTAAAAATATACATCATATATACTTACACAAAAGACACTGGTAACCTCAAGAATAGTGATTCATATATTCTTATACACCTATTCTTAATAGACATTTCTAATCCCAGCATCTCTGCCACCAGCTCCAATGATAATCTGCAAAAGGCCCATCTAGCTGCAGCGCGAAGTCTCCCATCTGTCAAGCGTACCTGCCAAGTGACAATACGATTTCACTGTTCTGTACCTTTCGATGTTCAAATGATGCTACTTATCAAAACTCTGTGAAGAGAGGGAAATCACGAAATACAGTTCCCATATTCTACTTCCTGCAGGAAAGCTTAGTAGAAAATGGTGCCACGTCTTGAAAAGCTGCTTACAGCTGATACATCTCACCAATGTGCCCTGACTGATTTTAGACATGGTGTATTGTACATTATGGTCTATTTATGCTTTAACTCACTTAAACTTTCTATTTTATCTACCACCCTGACTTTAAGTTATAATTTTAGATAAATGAGTATTCAGCATTGGTAAAAAAGAAAAAAACAACTCCAAATTTAGCTCTGACTTATAGAAGTACCATAGATTTTATTCTCATTTCATTGTGTAAGCTTTTTATTTTCCTTGGAATTAATGACTGCCATTTATTGATTGGCTTGGGTAATGTTGTTATCTATCATTATCTTCAAATAAACTTAGAACTCTTAAATAACTTTTGGGCTGATTTTCATTTCTCTTCCAAATTGTTCTTTTCCACGAGTATGTGTTTGCAATATGTAAACGCCACAACTTGGGGAATTTCTGCACATACAAATTGCATCTTAATCAAATAGAAGTGCTGCGACTTTCTACAAACTGAATCCTAGAACCTGTTAGTTCTGTTTTTCCCTCTCCCGCCAGGTGTCATTCTTTCAGGAGTTGGCCTGCCTCCACCTCTAACCATTGTTCTTTCTTCCTTCTATGGAAATTTTAATCTAAAACTATTCATTTGTCTTCTCCTGTGGTGAAGCCTCTTACTTTTTAGGTTATTTTGATAGTTTATTTCTATAACCATGACACCTTTTACAACGTATTTTTGAAAAAAAAAACAAAGCAAGGTAGATCATGTTAATTTTCCTAAATTTTAGATTTTCTTTTTATTCATCTACCTGTTTGTCTCATGTACATCCATCACATGAATATAATTCCAATAGGATCCAGAAACTTTATATTTTTTCCCTTCAGTTGACTTTTCTCCTCCACTATTTTCAGTATGCAATTTTTTCATTCACTCATTCTTTATCATATTTTATATCGTATTGTTCTAATTCCATGGATGTAGCTTCTCTTCTTAAAATCAAATATGATTTTTAAAAAATGATTTCCTCTGCTCATTGCATTGCCATGTACTTAGATAAAATTCTTCACTTATTTGTTATTTTAATATTTCTGGTTTACCAAATATCTGCAGAATTTGATCTTCGCAACTTTGAAAATGAAGTAGAATATAAAATCAATTAAAATCTGAGCATGTGGCACCAGCCTGTAATGTCAGCATTCTGAAAGGCTGAGATAGGAAGATTCCAAGTTGGAGCATAACCTGGGCAAGTTTGCGTATTAGAAAGACACTGCCTCAACATAAATAAATGGCTGGTAGCTCACGATGGAAACCCTGGGTTACATCTTCAGCATAAATAAATAGATCAATGATAGATAGATAGATAGATAGATAGATAGTATAAATATAAATAGATAAATCCTTATCTATGGGCAAGGACAGAAACTGGCATTTAGTAGGCTTTATAAGGGGACAAATTTTGTGGGAATTAAGCTGTACTTGTGGACATTCAACTATGAGAATCCTACTCATTTTCTCAACAACTAATTTTTGTATACAATGAAAAACCAATTTTCTTTGCCTTTGTTGAGATAGGAGGTTAAGAGAAGAAATGATTACGTCCAGTTATTTGGGTTCTAAGATTAGGTGAAAAGGAGACTGCAGATGTTACTGTCTAAGGCACGTTTACAAATAACAAAATTATTTGCAGAATTTGAAGTCAACCTTGCCTACTGAGACTTGCGTTCCTTAGTTGTGGTCCTAACAAGGCTAAAAGCTGCGACTCCTCAACTAGAAACAGAAGCTTTAAGTGTACCAGAAAGGCACAGCAGGTCTCACCCAACACTGCTCACCTAGCCTCAAGATGGAATAAAACAAAGAAATTGTGACATCGTCAACAATCGTACAGTTAACGTCTGGGGAATTAGTGAGGCAAAATTCTGCAAGTACCAGTGTGAGCCATTGAGGCTAGATGTTGGCTACAATGTCTTACCTTCCTCCCTTCCCTCTGGCTCTGCCCTGCACCCTGGCCACCATGAGAGCAGCTTTGCTCCACCACACCATTCTACCATGATGCTCCTGCCCTGGAGTCAGTTTCCCATGGACTGAATTCTGTGAAACCTTGAGTTAAATTAAATATCTTCTCCTCAAGTTGCAGGTATTGTGTATTAGCAGTAGGGTGGTTGACTACCACATTCACATGAAGGGAGGTATTAGTAGAGACAGAAATACTCAGGTAATTCATTAAAGAAATAGCAGAAGTAAAAGTTGTATAAAGTGAAATAAATGTGACCTTCTTTTGTGACTAATGTACAGAAAAGTTCATATAAATACTCAAGAGGAAATAGACAAATCCTTACTATCTAAATAATAACGTGTTCTTTATACAACAGAGAATAACCCACCTGGTGTATTGTTCATACAGTAACATCCAATAGTTATCAATAATGTAGTACACATAGATATTCGTTATCAAACCTCTTTAGGGAATAATATGGTTTTATTTCTCAAATTACTACTTCCATTGTTCTTCATGCACATAAAAACTTTATGCAGTTAACTATTGATTATTTAGTTTAATAGTAGCTTTCAAGATGTTTCTTCAAAAAACAAGGACCTTCTAATTTACCTAGACTCAAAATAATTTGTAGATTGCAGGCTTTGTTTCAATACTAGAAAAGGCTAATATCATGCTTCTCTGTGGTTTATACACATGTTAGTTAGAAAAACGTGTGCATTAATGCTTGTATAAGCAATAAAGTTGATTCTTATGTGGTGAGAATTTTAACTTACTTAGACACTTACTCTAAACTTTTTGTCCTTTTTTTATAGCTTTTCATCCAGTGACCTTTTATTCTTTCTATTAGAATTTCTGACTTCATTTGAATGCCTCTGCTTAAGACAGGCATATATTTGTGTGTCTATGTATGATATATATGTATAAACACTTGTAAGTGCATATATGAAAATATTCATATATAAAATCATTTCAGTTTCATAAAAACTCCTATTCTCAATAGGTTGCTCCTGGTTGCATGTATAAATCAAATTTTATTCAAATGCCAATTTGTCAGAATGCCAAAATCCCCCACGGTTTTATTTTATGTTCTCTGGAACTCATTATAAGCTTGTGAAGATAAAATAACATGTAGCACTTATGTGACACGGGCTACTTTGCATATGCTGCTTAATCTGGCTCACTGCAACTCTCCAAGGCCCTTCTGCAGGTCTCGCCTGACCAGCAGGGGGATGTTACAAAGCTGGCCCAGTATGTTGTTCAAAACAATAATGCAATTGAACTCTAGATCTTCTTCGCCGTTCCAACTAAAATTGCAGATGCGAAAGTCACTTTGCACATTTAACAACTTGTATTTTCTAACAAATTCTTTTTTGTCCTTCTCAGCATCACTCTCAATTTCTCTCTTTTGCTCCTTTTTGTCTCTAAAATATTCAAGTGTTCTTTTTTTCTTCATTGTCAACAGAGAGAATAAACAAAGAAGTATTCTTATATATATTAATGTTGCAGCTTCAGTATTGAGATTACTGATGATATATCATTCCTAACTTCATTTTTAAAATTATTTGTTACTTTATTTAAAAATAAAAAAGCTTTGACATTCTCCATTAAAGTTTAGGTTCTTTTTTATGTCATAATTTGTTTAGAGTTAAGACATTATTAGTTAATTAAATTCTTGCTGAAAGAATGCTGAAAACTTCTTGTAATTCATGTTGTTAAATGTTTTGCCATCTCTTCTTACAACCCAAATATTAACCTGAAGGAAGTCCATTTGTACACATATAAAAAGAGCAAAAGTGAAAATTAAAAAGATAAATTCATCTACAATAAACATCAAGGTATGACTTTTGATTATTCTTATTTTTTTACAAAAAAGAAATTGAACAAATTGTGTAGAAAATTCAACTATGCCTGTCTACATTATACTGTAATTTATGATTATCAGATCAAATGCCTAATGTAATAAATGACAATTTAATTGTTGCATAACAGTAGCTAGTCACATTGCATGAAATTAAATGGGCTTGATAAAGCTGCAAGTTTCCCTAAGTAGACAGACACATTAAACGAATTATTGTCAGCCTGTTACAATTGCCTTCTTCACAGAATTCTGATGTGCTTTCCTAAATTGCCCTTGTGCATTTGATTTGGGGCCTTATCCTTCTACTTTTTACATTATTTTTAAATTTTATTTTGAAAGGTTGTCAAAGATGTCTCAGTAGATGATTACCATGGAATTCCTTCAGTATCGCACTCTATGAATGAGACGTTTCTGCTATTGCTAGAAATTAATTAAAGCAAACAGTACTGTTCTTTTTTCCTACATTAAATGATAATGAATGGAAATGTGCACTTAGCCAATATCTGTCGATAAGAACCCAATAAATGTATCATTAAAGGTGCCAGACCCTTCAGACATTACCAATGCAGAATTCGCACTAAGTACCAAGAATTCTGTGGTTAATTTAAGACACCCAGTGTGCTACTCCACTGGGACATTTGCCGTGTTTGCTACAGCGTTCATGATTCCTTTCGTGTTTTTTTTTTTTTTTGTCATTTGTTACAATTAGTGTGTTTCAAGGCTATTAAACTTAGTGTTTTGAGGAAAATGACACAGCCTGATTTTCAGGAGGTAACATCTGTTATTCTGTTTGGCTTCTATTTTTTTTTCCTCTGAATTTAGAACACTATATTAGGGCAATATTATTTTCATTAACTTGGTGCAAAAATGATTGTATTTGATTGTACATAGTTCATTGCACACACATCTTTATTTCCATTTCCTTAATCAATCTCATTAGAATTATAAAAAGAAAAACAAAAAGATGCAAACCAAGAGGACACAGAGAAGAGGATAGGAAAACGGAGCAAAATATATGCACAGTATGTGAAACTGGAAAGTATGTGAATGATCTGTAAAACAGAAAACAGTAGCTGAGCTGTGCCTTTGCCTGGGCTTTCAGTAGTCTGAGAATTAAATACCGTAGTAGCCTAAATATTGTATTTGTTTACTCTTTCTACCATAATAATGTACCACAAACTGGATAGTTTAAAAAAAATCTTTATTTTCTCACACATCTGGAGAGTTGAACTCTTCAACTAAGTTCCAGCAGGTGAGAGCTGTTTTCTGCCTTTTATGATAATTGTCATATGCTGTGTCTTCATGTATGCTGGTGTAGTGTGCAGCGATCTTTCACTCTTTTAAGAAGGCCAGAAATATTTAAAAATGGGGGAGAATGGCTGTTGATTCCACAAACCCATGTCTTTTTAATATGCTATAGAATTTGAAATTCATATATACATATATATATATATATATATATATATATATATCATATTTCATACTTGTTAAACAGATATTAGAAAAAGTTCTAGGAGCATTAAGAGAAATAACATTAATATTGAATGAGATATGAGCAATCTCAGCATAATCAAAAATTAGAGAACTAAAAAGTAAAATACCTAAAGTTAACAAATATCAATACATTGCTTTAAAAGAAAATTAAATATGACAGAATAAGTATTTGGGGAACTCGGATAATTTACATATAGATATTATCTGACCAGTCCAAAAAATTTCCATGTTTATTAGTATATATAAATGTGATACACAATGCTTGCTTTGAGCTTCAGTATTTTGTGCACTTATATATCGCTCCAACATTGCAATCCTTCCCCTCCCTCTTCTGGGCCCCACCACACCCTCTCTGATTCCTGTGATCAAACCCTTTTGGTACTATATATGCCCGTATTCTACGTTTCTCATACTAAAGAAACTACATGATGCTGTTCTGGTCCATTGCTCCCCTGACTCTTGCCCCGCTCTCCGCCTCTTGGGTGCCATGAGTTGAGCTAGTTCCTTTCACTCTGCCTTTCTTCCCCGATGCTTGCTTTTCCCTCATGGAGTCAGCCAACAATGGACTGGATCTTTTGAAAGTGTGAGCCAGAGTAAACTTTTTCTCCTTTCAGTAGTGCATGTCAAATATTTTTTCCCAACAACAGAAACCTAATTCAAAAGGAGATACAGCGTATTGGGCCATAGCCAAGATCTGAATACAATATGATTCAAGATTAATAATGTGTCTAGAATCTAATACACTGGTTTAAAAGTTACCCATGCTATCACTTGTTAATAATGTGATTGTTTTCAAGCAACTTACCTTCTTTGAGGAGCAGTTTGATGAGGTATAAAGGCAATCTTACGGTTGTTATTTAAAGTGATATAAGTAACATAAAAAAGAACCAAATAACTTCTGAGGCTTAATAAAGCTATTATAATAACCATCTTCATTTTTCAGTTTTTCTCTTTGTCCCACAAGGAGACCAAGTCGATACCAACAGCAGCAATTCTCATAAATGTTTTTGTAATAATCCATGTATATTAGAATAGTAAGAGCAGAGCTGGATTAGTCTAACAATTTGCGTACCAAATGGAAAGACACAGAAGATTGCATGAACACTTGATTTAAACTTGCTGAAAAAAATATCAAGGTAATCCAAAGGAGGAAAAAGAGTGAGACATTCTCTTAAGACCTACATAGAGATGAAATGATAAAGAGAGATAAGTATGAAGAGGGGGTAAGCGCCATTAGTAGCCCCCAAAGATAGGAAGGTGTTGTTGTTTTTTGTTTGTTAGTTCATTTTTCCTTTGGGACAGGGTCTTGCTCTGTAGCCCAGGCTGATCCTGAACTCACTATGTTACCCAGGCTGGCCTTAGACTAATGGCAATCCTCCTCAGCCTCCTGAGTGCTCGGATTACAGGCATGTACCACCACGCCTGGCTTTATGTGGCACTGTGGAATCGAACTTAAGGGTTTGCATTTGCATGGCAAGCACTTTAAAGCTGTGCCATTCCTCCAGCCCCCCAAAGAAAGGAAGTGACATCACCGTCTCACTTTGAACTAGGTGCAAGGAGAGAAACTACATATTCTTTCATCTTCTTCCATATTTCTAAATGATAAACTCTGAGACAAGTCAACCTGAAAGTGTACCTTAGTTATTTGCTTTATTAGATATAAAATTTTGCCTTTCAATAAAAAATGAGATTAAAACTGACTATGGGAAAAATAAAGCTGGTTTTCTTCATAGGACTAAGTATACTTTGTCCACAAGTTTATGGTTAAAATTATGGATTCTGAACCGTAAGAAAAATCTTCAAGTTCAAAAGAGAAAGTCCAGCATATATGAGCAGCTTATGCAATTACTTGAGTATTGATAGTTAGATTCTGCTATGATTTTCTAAATATAAAGCTATATATCAGCTTTAGAATATGACGAAACCACAAAAAAAAAACTGTGGAAAAATGTTCATTTCAATGTATTACACAGGGTTCAGCTCATGGTATTTTATTCATTACTATTATGGTTTGTTACAGGATTCGATAATTCAGGGAGAAATGGTACTAGTGTGCTCAAATCAGTGAATCGAATCAGTTCCCGTTTGCACACGGCACATGTTTTAAATCTTTACTGAGGATGCTCATAAATTTTAAAAACGTACAAAGCCCAATTTTTAGGAACTATAAATGCATATAATATAAGAGTTGCTGCTATGAAAGGCTTATCTTCCTTCTGGCACTATCAGAAAAGCTACACTTTCCTTACCAACTTATAGAACTTCTTACAAGATAAATAGAAATTGTTAATACGAATAAGAACTGAAAGGAAAGGATAGCAGTGAAGAAAAAAGCAAGCAAAAGAAGCAAAATAGAGAAGAAGGAAGAATTAAAGAGGATTAGTGGAGAAATTGACTTCAGTTTTTGATGGTTGCTTGTTCTTCTGTCTCACATTTTGGTTCGCTGATAAGAAGTTGTAAGTGCTGCTTCGTCCGTACCAGCCACAGGTCAGACTATAAACCCCAAGGAGCACCTGTCTCTGTCTCATCACCACCCGCCATGAAGACCCCTGCCCTTTTCACTGCTCCTGTCTCTAATTTTTTGAATACATTTTGATATATGTTATTGTTACCAAATAATACATTTCAGCATCCATAGCCAGGTTCTTGGTATCCTGAAAACAATTGGGTATACAAACCTAGTGCAAACATAGTAAGAAAGGCTTTTTCGAAGGGAAAACACGTTTCATAGAGTGAGAATGGACGAGTGAGGAAGGTTCACAGTCATGATAGGAGCAAGGATTGGGTATCTTATGGTTGTGAGTTTCAAATTGAGGATTCATGGCAATTATAACCCAACGGGGGTACTTAACACACCCGGTGGGAAGTTTTTGACCATAAAGCTTCTTTGGAGAGGAGATCAACATGGTGAACAAAGCCCACAAAAACAGGGTATCAAAAGCTCAATTCAAATGAGGCTGGTCACAAGCCAAGGCTGTGTAGTTTTGACTGTACACCTACCTGGGTTATGAGAGAAGCAGGATGACTTTTATCTCTTAATTTTCTTCTCTGCTGTGACAAAATGTCACCGCACTGTCTGGTTCCACAACTGTTGCCTCCAGCAACCTTCCTTTTTTTTCTTTTCTTACTCTGTCTCCTACTGCATTACATCATCAGTCAACATTGGAGCTACACTGTGGACGAGAGAGTCCGTCTTGTGTATGTGGAGTAAACGCGATTAAAAAGAGGAGAAAGGAGTAGAGAGGGAGGGAAGAAAAAACAAACCACAGACTACATAGAGTACAAAATGAATACAAGCTAGAATTTTTTAAGCAAAATCCTCTCCAATCATCATCTTTCCCCAAGTATAAGGGTTGGTCCCAGTTCAATTTATGGAAAGTAACTGAGAAACATGAATAACACAGGTGAAATTCAAATGTTACTCTTAATATAAAATTCACCAAATCAGAGAAACCACTGCAGATGAAGGGTAGAAAAAAACTTACGGTGTGCTCCCATGACTTTTATAAAACTAAAGGAAGTTCATTTTATGAAATTATCACAGATGTTAAGATTAACTAGGTAAGTTGATAAACTATCTCAGAAATAGTGGTTGTTCTTTAGCCCTTGCCTTCTGAAGCGAAGGTTTGAGTATTTAGGCCTAATGAAAAAAACTGGAGCTAGGCAAATTAATAGGAGAAAACACATGAAAGACATTTCTGCTCAAGGAGTGTCACAGAAAAGTGAGTGTCAGGTAACTAATTGAGATTCCAGTATTTTTTTTTTTTTTGAGACAGTCTTACTCTGTAGAACAGGGTGATCCGGAGCTACTCTGTAACCCCGGCTGGACCCAAACACATAATAATTCTCCTGCTTCAGCCTCCAGAGCTCTGGTATTATAGACATGCATCACTGTGCCTGGATTCTGTGGGACTTGGAAATCAAGCCAAGGGCTTTGTGCTACCAGGGCCAATCTCTATTCACTGAGGTATGACTCAAGTCCTTTTTTAAATTTAATTTAATTTTATTTTTGAGAAAGTTTCGTGATCTGTAATTCAGGCTGCTTCTGAGCTCACTATGTAGCCAAAGCAACCCTCAAACACGTAGCAACCCTCCTAGCCCCACCTCCCAAATGGGATCACTGCTGTTTGCCACAGCACCTGGTTGATCTTTATGTGGTGCTGGGGAGTAAAACCCAGTGCCTTGCACTTGCTAGGCAAGTGCTATAACCTCTGAGCTATGCCCCCGGTTTCTATATCCCTCTTTTCCCCCATTTTATTGATATGTATATATGTGATATATAATGTTTACATTGAACTTGAGTATTTTGTGCACATATTTATTGCATCAAAATTACAAATCCTTTCCGTCTCCTTTGTGGATCCTCTCCCCCCTTCCCCTCCCAGCAGCTCTCAGTACCCCCGCCCACTTAGTTCTATGAAATAAATGCGATCTGACTTTCTCGTAGTAGAAAGAGTGCTTGACATTTAACCTTTTGTGTCTGAATAGCCTCACTGAACCTGATGGTCCCAAGTTGCCTCTATTTGCCTACAAAAGCCTCCAACGTATCTGTCTTTAGAGATGAGTGGTATTCCATTGTGTATGTATACCACAATTCATGTATCCATTGATCTATAGATGGGGTTTTGGGTGTCTTCTACATGGTAGTTATTGTTAGTTGTGCTGCTATGAACATAATTACACATGTATCTCTGTTATTTGTTGCTTTTAACCTTTCAATCCAGTGATGCCTCTTCTGGGAACTTTTTTCCATATTCCTCTTAATCGGGTAGAGAGAAATGCAGGATGTAGTCAATTAAGAAAGTTGGTGAATTATTTTTAGGAGACATGAATATGTCATTATAATAAACAATGATCAGAGACAAAGTTCTCTTTTCTAAGTATAATATTTGATTTTTAATCTCTTCCTAGTAACGTGAATCTAATAAAGTTTCTACAAGAAGACTGACAGCTCTTGTTTTACCATTTGGTAGATGTGATCTCTTTAAATCTTTTTTTATTAGAATATACATGCTATGCACAATCTTTACAATGAACTTGAGAGCTTTGTGCACATATATATCACATCAACACCACTTTCTCTTGTGTTTCTCTCAACATCTCCCTAATTTGATCCTTCCCAAAATATCCGTCAACAAGACAATGGATTTTTTTTAAGTGAATCTGATCTTAAGGAGACAAAGGAACATAAAAGGAAAACCTCACCTCACATTCACTGATTCCTAAGCACCTTTAACATAGTCAGCATACCAAGCAGCCAGATTTGAGGATTTTGTTTCTCCAATTCCAGTTCTATCCTACTCATGATATTTTGAGTTGTTTGCTGGTAATATTTTTTCAACCCATTGATACAATTCCTTAGTAGGGAATTTTTAATGAAAAAAAAAATCACCAGTGTATAGTTAAGAGAGAAAAGAATTTAAAAATTATGTTAACTAATTCTAATGGTTCAGAGATGTTTTCGCCTTCTTTTGTTTTCCTATTTCATTAATATGTATATATGCGATACATAATGCTTATATTGAACTTTGGTATTTCGTGCACATACATATCACATCCGATCACAAACCCTTCCCTCCTCTCCCTTTTTGGCCCTCTCATACTCCCTCTCTGCCCTAACTCCCACTGTCTTCCCACTTAGTTCCATGAAATGACTGTGTTCTGAGTTTCCCGCATTAGAGAAACTGTTCAATATTTAACCTTTTGTGTCTGACTCATTTCACTGAGCACGATGGTCCCAAGTTGCTTCCACTTACCTACAAAAGCCTCAAACCTATCTGTCTTTATAGACAAATAGTACTCCATTGTGCATATATACCAATATACCACAATTTTTGCACCCATCGGTATGTTGATAGGTATTTTGGTGTCTTCCACACTTTAGCTATTGTTAGTTGTGTTGCTGTGAGCATGGTAGACATTTATCTTTTAAGAATTCTATCAATGTGTTGAATATGTATAACATTATAAATATTTGGGGTAAAAAGAAATGATAAATTAGTGGAAATATGCAAAACTATTTGTAATAGGTCAATCTTTGCAAATAGCTCTAAAATGTGTGGTATGCTTTAAGCCTTCTGTATAATATTAAGTACATTTGTTGAAACAAGCATTCATTTCTCTCTCTAATTCAAGTTCTGTTTGTCAAGTTTGACCACTGAAAGATGTATAACCTAAATTCCTTTGTCTTGGAAATCTCATAAATTATTTCACTTTCTTTATTTTTGCTAAGATAAATGAATACCCTTTCTAATCAGCTGTTGCAAGTAACTTTCTTATTTTTTTGATTTCCAAATTAGAATATTTTAACACACTGTTTACATTTTTTATTTGCTGAATATTTTTTGAACATACACAACACACGGGCAATGTAATGCATGCTAAGTATATGTTGTCTAAAAAGCGGAAATAAATTCCATCTTTTCCAAGCTTATTGCCTTATGAGTTTACTAGCATCCAAAACACTGGTCTGTTTTTTTTTTTTACAAGCTGTGAAATGGCTATGAAAGATATTTGAAAAAAAATATGATGTGCTTTTTGCTGAACTCCAAAGACTGAATGTGTATGGTTACATAAAGGGAAGTAGAATATTAAGGAAGAGGTGACAATCCTCCCAGGCACGTTCTCTGGCAGAAAACTAACTGAAAGGGAGCTGTGAACCAACACAAATTCTATAAATTATCATATTTTGGTGTATGTGAGATAACATTGATTTGTCTGTCTTCTGGCCTGGTAGGAAGTTCAGATTTAAATAATGGATCTTAATAATTACGTGATCTCAGTCAGGTTTTTGGTATATTAAATTTCTCTCACCCTAATAAATGGTTAGTCTAACCTTCTCCACCCCACTAACATTCTGAAGATTCAACCAATCAAAGAACAGAAATATTCAAAAAAAAAGAAAAACAAACATAAAAATATTAAAAATACATTATAATAACTATTAACATAGAGCTTACAATGTGTTAGGTATTTTAACTGATGCAGAGGCTTGTGAAAGTACATGGAAATATACACATAACTTATAAGAAAAGATTACACAATTTTACATAAGAAACTTGAGAATCTGTCGATTTTGGTAACTGAGGGCTGTGAGTGGTCTTGATACTTAGGGATAATTGTTGTAGTTGCTGTGTTTTACAATGTTACCTCTCTTGTCCTTTGAAATTAGTAGAGGAAAAAGAAAGATAAATAATGTGTGAAAGAAAATAAACAAAAACAAATGTGGTAAAGTTAATGTTCTATCTGGAAGAAGGCTACTACAATAAATTATCTTAACACATGACTAATACATATACATTCTATAGCTGAACTTCTATCACACTATAAGCTAAAATAAAATAAATCAAATTGAAGCACTTTTTTCAGATAAAATGCACATTTTTAAATGAATGAGTTTAAACTATTGACTTTTCTAATAGGCTAGGTCTACATTTTTTTAATCTTGAGAAATTAAATTTTGAGTGGAAACATGTTTATCACTGATCCCTTGCTATAAAGAAGACCTCAAAATTGGAGCCTCAGAGTTTTCCTAAGAAAAAAAGATAAAGGCATCTAAAAACTTTTATTTCTTGTAATTGAATGACCTTCAATTTGGCAATTGTGCTGCAAATAAAAGGTAAGCTTTAATTTATTGTCCTAATACAAGTGGTTGAAAATTAAGTCACTTCCGTAGTTCCATAACAAAATCTATTATCTGTAACTGACTAACCTTTAATAAATTTAGTTTTTCATTTTCTCTTGCCAACAGACAAGATGCCAAGTTAGTAAGTGTTAGCATGTAAGCTACTGCCTTAACATAGATCCTGCAAGCATTGGATAAATGAAACAGTCACGTTCACAGTCACATCATTCAACTGAAAATATATAGAGGAATATTTTATATCATTACTAAGTGAAAACAAAATCATAAGATACTATTTTATGTACACTAATCATCCAAAGCAATCTGCTTAATCAAGACTGTTTACTTGGAATTACTTTACATTTCATAACACTATAGTTCAATCTACAGCCAATTCTAAATATGAAAATCCAATTACTCTAATGACAATTAGTCTAATTCAATTGTAATATATATATATATATATATATATATATATAGCCATTAAAATTAAGAAGTCATCTTACAGTGTTTTCTAAATCTTCAGTAATAGTGTAGAAATTAGTTTGTCTCATTCTCAATATGAGAATCAACACTAGATGGGTGATATGTATTTCCCCACCATAAAACCTGGTTTCAAACTTTCATGAAATAAATAAATACACACATAAATCATTTTTTAGGTTGTGTGTCTATAGAAGTTGAAAGGATTGTTTTCTTTTCAGATTAGAAAAACAAGAGAACTTAACAACATTCTTGTAATTTTCTCAAGAGTTTTTAGCAATCTCTGCTAAATGCTGTCGCTAGTCATTACAATTCTTACAAAGAAAAATGGTGGTAGCAGGCAGCATTATGAATTTAAATTAGATACAATGTTTGGAAGGACTAGGGGGGCCTCTTCTACAACTGCTTCCAGAAAACTTGACAGTCACAAAATTATGTGTTTTCCAAACTAGTCAGCCTGTGACTGTTCTACAAACAGCTTTTTTTTCACCAGAGTGTTTTATTTCCCTCAAGATAATAGTGTGTTCAACCATCAGACTTCTTTAGCTTAACAAAAGAAATCCACAGTATTGACAACAAAAATATAAAATGAAACTTAACAAAAGGCGTCTGTTGCCTTTTAAGCTAGCCCTAAGGCCAGTTCTGACATTGACACACTTATATGTCCAAGATTACACACGTGCCTATGAATGGCAATTTCGCAGCTAACTCCGTTTCTTACTTAACAAAATTAAATTTAATATTTAATTTACAGAAAATTACAGAAGGCAGAAACCTCATAGCATATATTTTAACATGAACTTTTAAAAAATAAGGAATTGGGCTTTTTATGTCATGTTTTAGAACACTTAAAGTGACTGCCAGCCAACAAAAGAATAGAGTTCAATACATTCTGATCACTTATCTTCTGAAAGAATTGGCCACACAAACAATGTGGATATTGAGGAGAAACGTGGGATTTCTCCAACAGCATTCATACCTACTTAGTTTTTATTTCTTAAATGTCTCTCAAATAGTGCCACCATCTCCATGTCTTCCAAGTTCACCTCAATTCACCTTGCCATCTACTGTGGCGAGGTTATCCAATTACTGCAATGTAATCGGATACCCCTAAGGTCAATTTAAATTCCTCAACTACGAAATTGTTTCTCATTTTTATAGACACATTTGAGTGGTATTTTATTCACTGTTAGAAATTATCTACTCTGAGCTTTATAATAAAAAATCTTAAGGAATTTATTAAAATATAGATTATAAATGATGGAAATAATTGCATCTTGTGCTTTTGCATCAGAAGTAGACAATTTAACAAACTTTTACTCAAATCCACTAAAATGGACTTATCTCGAGCCAACATAGATTGTACAGGAAAATGGAAAAAAATCTTTACATCACACAATATTTCCGGTTTCATTGGTATGATTCTTACCAGACAACTTTTATATACAAAAACTTAAAGCAAAAGCTATGGAAAAATACCATTTCCAATATAATAATCTGTATTTATCTCTGCTTTCCTACTGATCTTTTCTCTCAGGTATCTGATTCATGTGTTACATGAGAAATAATCCTCACAGAAGGATATAGTGGTTAGCTCACAGTTTCAGTTTGCTACAGATTTAATGTTTATATTACTAAAAAATATATGTTGAAATCTAATAACGAATGTGTAATTTATTTTTCTTCACCTTTATTCTGGAATTCCTATAACATAATACAAAAAGCATAGAAAATAGTCAATAGAAAATAGGGAACATCAATATTATACATCTTTTCTTTTCATACCTAAACTCCTGCCAAAATTTCAGTTGTAAGAATCTACAAAGATTCAACCCAGCAGCAATCAAGATGTAAGATATGTATGAAGAAAACTATACAAGTTTGTAGATCCAATAAAGACCAAATAAATAAACGTATATCATATTTTTGTGTTAGGCCATAAAAATGGTCAGTTCTTTTCAAATTCAGTAAAAACCCAAATCAAATATATCATTACAGAATTTTTTCTCCCTTTCCTCCTTCCTTTCAGACTTTCTCTTTTCCTCCTTTTTCACACAAAATGATTATTCACGTAAAAGTCTACCACCCACTAGAGGAGATTTTAAGCTACTGGAGGCAATAATATTAGCTCACAAAAAATTAAATTCAAATATAAATATATGTACATATATTCATTGTGTTTTATAGTCAGATTCATATAATTCTTATATTATTTCATAAAGCAATAAAAATAGGTAAAATGTTTTTTAAATTTTTGAAGGAGGAAAGCTATAATATTTTAGATACTTCTAAATAAACTTCTAAAACATTCTTCATTACATTGGGTAATAACAAAATTTTCTGAATAAGTAGAAAGAATACTTTTCAGATACTAATTCTACCCAAGTTGGATGTGTAGAATTAACAACACTGCAATTAAATTTCCACTAACAATTCCCTTTGGGGGTGGGTGTAAAAAAAAAATAAAGAAAAAAAGAAGAATTCCCTTTGACCCCTACAAAACAGTGCAAAAAGGTCAACCTAAAGGAACAGTCAAAAATAGACAAAGATTGAAAAGGAAAATAGTGAGAGATCCCAGCACTACCTACCTGTGCGGGGCTGATCCGTGCTTGTTGCCAGGGACGAGTTACGTACTTGCAAAGAAGCACATAATCCAGCATTTGAGAAGTCACAGAAGGAATTCTTGAAGTGATTCCAAGCTGAGATGGAATATGTAAAATGATAACCAAAAGAAAAATTCTGGTAAATAATTACAGACATGGGAGATGAAATAAGTAGAAACAAGACCGAACTAGATGACAGGACTGTAGTGGCAAGGTGGCAGCCCATCTGAAGGTCATCCAAAGTGCTGTGGCCCGGCACAATGTCAGCATGATGGCTCTTGGAGGAGGAGACTTTGGAGAGCAATTAAGTCACAAGGAAGGATTTTCACGAGTGGAATCAGTGACCCTGTAAGGAGAGGCAGGGAGCTCTCTATCTCTAGTTATCCCATGGGAAAAGACAATGAAGACTTGACAAGCTGAAACCAGAGGAAAGCCCTCATTTTATACATAATAATCTATACCCAGCACATTGATTTTGAACGTTTCAGCTTCTTCTGAGAAAAAAACTACTAATGAGCAGTCTTGATTGACTTAAGATGGTAAGTTTCTAAGATATGCTAACTTTACTATGAGAAAAAAGAAGCAATACATGATTTGAACTCAAGCCAGCAACAGACTGAAGCTGCAATGTGAAGGAGTCTCACTTTATTATTATTATTATTTTGTGGAAGAGATTTGACTATGGTGATCTGCTTGTAGGGAATCAATGGATCAGAAAAAAACTGATAATAGAGAAGAACTGATGAAATACAATTCTCATGGGTGGTATGCAGTGCTCAGATGAAGGTTAAATTTAGAAGGAGAAATGCCATGCCTTTAATATTGTTAATAAGCTTGAAAAGAATTTTTGTTTCTATCTAATGCTCAATTAAACAAACTTTTATGAAAAACTTCAAATATCCTCTGAAAGTCATAATTTATGGATAAACCTCATTTACATATTGTTGAATAAGAGTGCACCATATATAAATAAGCATAAACAGGGTTTTAATTTATTTTGTTGGTTAATGAGAAATTGAGGTGATTTTAGAACATCAAAGGTTTAGCAGAAGTTATTCATGAATTGTCTTATAGTATTATTCCTGGAAAAAAATAGCAATTTTTAAAAACTTAACACCTTTAAAAAGATATGAGACTATTCTGTGCTATTTTATATTATTAAGTGTGACCTTTAGTTAGCAGTAAAATTGATCTTATTAATAATAAATTTATTTTTAAATGAGAGGGAGTTAACATTTTGTACCAAATTTATATTATGTGGTGTCATTTTATCCAAAAATATTCCTTTCTTATTACTAACTGAATTTTCAGAGTAACCTGTGACTTGAATTGTTAGAATCACAAATTTGGGCTCATATGGATTATGAATATCCTATCAACTTCTATACATTTTTGCTTCAGAGAATTTATCAATCACAATGATTCAAGAAATTATCTAGGGAATTATATTGTATGTGTTTTTGTAGAAAAGTGTGATCTTTTTCCTCACTCTTCATAAGATCACAGTTGATGTTCCAATAGCAACAAGCAATTTAACAAGGAAAAAAGCACAGCCAATCTATATAATCAGTTTCATGGGTTATAGAATCCTTCCGAAACAAAAACCTAAAACCCAGAGAATTCTTTGTATGTGTGTGTGTGCCTAGATTTAATAAAAAAAACAAGCATCCATGCAAAAAATGTGACTGGAAAAGTAACTACGATCTGATGACAGCAGCCTGGGGGTGGGGAGCCCTGAAGGGTGCACCTTGTCATACTATTCTTGGCCTCTCTGTGTCACATTAGTTCCTTTTGGATATAGGATGGGACTCACTTGGAAAGAGGCTCTCATCAGGTACTATCAGAAAAGTAGGTCAGTGAATGTCTATGGCTATTTCCTACAAGGAAAGGCAGGGGAAGGTTAGAGTAATATATATCTAGCTTCTACTACTCACCTTGTGAAAGAGAAATTCTGGTTTATATAACAGCTTCAGGAGACAAAGAAAGGTGAGGGATGGAAGGGCAAGTGGGCAGAGAGAGAATTTGCTTCTGAGGCTGCTTCTGAGGCCCCTCTGGCCCCGTGTAATTGAAAGTAGCAAGCGCGCCATAGCACAGTACTTACTTTAGGTTACCATTTGTTAAAACTCAACATAGGGCATACCTGAAATCTCAGAAATGTCCTCACCAGAAAAGAGTATTTAAAATTCACTGGCAGCACGTATTGCATATGGTTTAAATCATTAAGAGCTCCAAAATTCTCATGTGTTCTTAAATAGAACATTAAGAAAATGATTGGATCATGAAAGCTCTAACTTAATCAATGTATTAGTCCTTTGATAAGATTATAATCTGGTGGTATTGGGAGATACATTTGTCTTCTTTCCCTTTACCCAATTACTGGACAACACACCCAACATCCACATCTTAGAAGAAGAGAGGTCTCCGTGGCTTCAGTATCAGAGGATTCAGCTGCTGGTCGGCTGACTCCTAGGCAGAAGCATGACGGAAGGATGTGGAAGAGCAAAGTAGCTCATCACAGCTGGGGAAAAGGGCAAGAGAACCAGAGAAAAGGAACCAAGGACCAGACATAGTGGAATTATCAGCCAAACGGAAGACATGGGTAATGGTGTGAAGATTCTACCCTTTCTCAGGGCTCAGTGTTCCTTCAACACTGAGAGAAGTTCAGCGACCTAAAATCTCTCTGAATCCTGTTTAGGGAGGTTTTTTGGAGGTTTCACTAAATAGGTATTATAGATTGCGTTATTAGCCTTTAGAAATTGAACTCAATAACCAGTTTCTTCCTCCTACATACTGGAGATAAGAGGGAAGGAACAGAGACAAAACTTCTAATACCCCAATTATGGCTTCATATTTCTGATAATCATCTGCTATTCTAAACTTCCTAGTGATCTGTGAAAACTCACTGTATAAGTGTACATATTATTAAAGAATCTCATTATGAACAACAAAAATGTTACTGCCGCTCACACATTTCAGTACTTCAAGTTCTCTTTTTCAGCAACAAAAGGCAGAGATGATTTATCTATAGATAGATGGAGAGATAGATAGATAGATGTCTCTTGGACCCAAATGATTTAATTCATCCAAGTTCTTTCATTTTTATCAAACTCCACTTTTATTTTCTGTTTATCTTCCTTCTTACACACTTGATACTTTTGCACTTATAACTTTTAAAAGCACAAATATGTATATCAAAGTTATAATAGCTATAAGGAAGACTTTAGGGTAAAATCTCTAAAGGAAAAATAAATCTACAAAATTATCAACCAAGTTAGTATTTATTTACTGAAAAGGGAAGAAATAAAACTCAAAAGTTAAGCAGTGAGCAATGTTAATTTAATATCTTAATGTAAATTTAATTTAACAGTAACAGTTGATTTTATCAGTATTTTTATGCAACACATACTTACAAGCCATGGCATATAACGTACACTTCTGGGTTATTTGAGGAGGACCCATCCGGTGAACTGTGTAGTTTCACTCTCGTGTGAATGTGAGTGTGTCCTCGCACAAACATAGAGGCATAGGTCAAGCACTCACTCAGTGGGGCCTCTGCATGACGTCAGACATGCAGGAGACTGCAGCCAGATGAAGCTATTGTTGGCATAACATAACATGCTATTTTGTAGCAAAGTTTTATTTTATGATAAAAGGGAAAAGTAGCATAAAACTATAGTATGATATATGTCAATAATAATAGAGTTACTACCAGATACTAGTTGTACTATATATATATAATACTATATAATACTTTTATAAAATTAGCAGGGCGGTAGATTTGTTTCCTCCAGCATTATTACACACACATCATGTTGTACTGAGCTATGACACTCTGACGGTCATGAAATTATTAGGTAAGAGGAAATTCTTTGGCTGTCTTATAATTTTCCAAGATAACTGCTCTTTATACACTCATAGTTAACTACAAAATAATTATGTGGCACATACTTGTACTTAACAAACATTGATTAAATAAAAAAGTGTGAGTGCATTTATATGTTAATCATACCTTTAGCTATGTTTATGTAATTTAGATACAAGTATTCTCTCTTTCAGGCTGAAGATGTAGCTCAGTGGTTGAGTGCTTGCCTGGCACGTTCAAGGCTCTAGGTTCAATCTTTAGTACCAAACAGGAAAAAAAAAAAAAAAGCCCACAAAAAGTATTCCCTATTTCTTTTCCTGGAGCTTATGATAGAGTTCCATTTTTGTGTGTTTCATGGTTTTTGCCTTACGACCACGTGTTTTATTTGGTCTCCATCGGGTAGGGCAAAAGCAATGGACACAATTTCTAGGCCTGGCCCCTAACTATTCTCCAGTCTCTAACTAAAAGTTGAGGAGTCAAAGACAATACAGTCTTACAATGGAAAGACAGATCTCTGAGTCACTTCATACAACAAGAAACCCTAAGCATTCCTTGATGTCCACCACACCATGACCTGAAAAAGAATTATGTTTATTGCCTTCATTGTGGGGGAAAAGCTCTGAAACTCTGATATTGAGGTACAATGATGCCTAATACTATCTTGGACCTGTATGGGCCAAAAACATATATCTGTATTCATATTTGTATATCATAAGAAGGTTTTATTGTAGTTGTATACTTACCTAGAATCTCAGTACTGAAAGTTTCAGAGATTGTTTTGTTCTGTCTCATCTGCACAGCAGTCACCTCTGTATCACTGGGCGTGACTATATAAATGCAACCGTGCAGCTCGAAATTCATTTTGCAAGGTAATTTTTGTATTTGGTGATTATTAAAAGGAAGAGACCAGACAAGATGTGAACAGCAGGCAAATAGCTGGTAGACAGGTAGACAGGTAATGGTCAGCCTTGAGGGAAAAGCTACTAAAATAAAACATTTACAAATATTAACCTTTATATCTGACAGTATAAACCTATAAAGATATCTATAAAGAAAACACATATGATTTTCCTTTCACTGCGCATTGTTTTTGCAACAAAAATAAAATATGCATACACTAAAATATGGGACAAGTTTTCCCCCTTTATTTTTCCTTTCCAAGCTGCTTTTCAAGGACAACAGAAGCCATTGAGCCATTGGTTTGACAATTCAAGAGAGGAACGATTATATACTATTTCAAATAGGAATTTGGGCCTTGATTTAGAAATATTTTATGAAAATATCAGGTAAATCTATATTTTTATTGAAGTGTAAATAATAAAGTTCACATATTTATATGGAACTTAAAGATATCTTTATGTACAAACAGACACATAAGGCAGCAAGGAGGAATAAAGTTTGGTTTCAATCTCACAGAAAAAAATATTACCTGTAATGCTAAACATTTAAGATGTTATTCAATTAATTGGCTAGTCGTCATTTAGAACATTTGACATAGCTATATATACCAATAGATTTCCCATATTAGTGCATTGGCTGTTAATTTTATTACTTGCAGGTATCTACAAATAATGCAATACCATGACAAGTCAATACGAGCAAGTTATTCTTTAAACACAGGCTGTCTGAAAGTGTGTATGAATTATTTCCTACTTATTTATTCTTATATTTACTTAGTTCATATGACAAGAGTTGATTTGCTATATTTTTCTTGTCACTAAATTAAATCTGCCCAGATGAGACAGAACCAGCTAGAATAGCTACAACTAATGAATAGCTAATGCTGTTTATCATGCAATTATCTTGCCCGAAATAACAGGATTATGTACAGCAGTTGATAGGATAATTTATCTGATATTATCCTTCTTTTTAAAGGTTTCATCTGAAATCATGCAAAATACATTTTGACAGCATCTGTAAGTTTCTAATTAACTTACAAAGAACTTTTGAAGTTTCTTTTCTCAGATGTCATTCTTCTGTATTTTCTTCTTGCTGTTTGCTTATTTCTTAGCAAAAGTGTAGCAAAACTGCCTCTTAATTTTTTTTTTAATTTACTGATGAGACTCTGGTTATATCTGTTAATGAGGCATGCTGAAACACATAAACCTTGGCTTCCTCACCTCTCAATATTCAGACTTTATACATGTGGAGATTTGACTTGGATGTTACCTATGAACAAAAATGCATTTTATATACTCTTTAGGTATATTATTTGATTATCAACCTGTTACCAGCAATGAATTACACTTGAGAAAGTTTAATCTTATTACACACTGACGTCAGTACAATTAGGTGAGCTCCGTGACCTGGAAGAAAATTTTGATATTTGATTGATTTTTTATTGAGCACTTTAAAGGAAGATTGAACTACCTTAGTCAACAACCCAAGAGGAAAGAAAAAAGAAAACACCAAACTATTTTTTTTCTATTTTCAAGAACTCGTTTTCTACATTGATGCTTCCATATTATTTTAGGTCTGGCCCTTAAAATAAAAGAGTAGGCTCCTAAGCGACATTAATTGTGAAAAAAAGTCACTTCTCTTTCCTTCCCTATGGATTGTATGCCTTTTCGATGTGCACAGAAAAATGCCCGTTTAAGGCAGGCTCAGATGGCAGGGATTCAGTCTGAACGATCTGGTGCAGGAGTGCTTATCCAGCAAACTCCAATTCACTTTCACTCCCAGTTGTTAAGATTTTGTTAATACTTCAAGAAAGCCAATTCAATTTTTCAGCCCTGTTCTTTTGCAGTCAGAGGACAATGGGAGAAACGTGAGCACATCAGCAAACCACGTGTGTTCAAAGAAGATATTTGTTTCCGTAGCTTATAAAATAATAGCTCGGAACTCTGATGGGAGCTATTCAGAGGCAGGCTGAACACTCTGATTTGTTTGATCCTCTAAGGAATCATGATACTTTTATACTTGAAGTAATAAATCACCAAAATACTTTTGTAAAAAATCTAGCAAGAAGTTTTCATTACATATTTTTAAATTATGACAATGCTTTTGTCCTATACTGAAAGAGATGTAAAATGTACCATTTATTGAGCCTAAAAAATTTTATCTGACACTATCCTAAGTAATTAAGAGCTCCACTATAAGTGGTAGGAATACATTTAATAAGCTTACAAGATATTTTCATTAGTATAAATTACTGTGATCCATTTATTTCCATAAGCTTTAGTGTCATAACCTCTTCCTTTTTTAGATTACTATGACTTCAATTTCCCTTCAGAGTCAATAGTCATTCTTCCCAAGAAGAGAAATGATTTGGGAAATGGTGTGGAATAAGATTTCCCCTGCTGCTTTCAATCCGGAAGATGCTGTGGGGCGAATCTCGCCTGGGGGTCCCTGCTGATCTGTAATGTTCCATCAGCCCTGCCAAAATGTTGCTCCTAACAATCAGTCTTATCTTATTTCTTTCCCTATACAGAAAATATGGTTATTGCCTCTTGGTGGGATTTTCATAGAATAATAAGACTGCACTCTAGGACTTTCTGAAGATTATAATGAAAATACTCATTCATTAATTTTATATTCATACATGTGAAAAAGTGTAAGTATATTTATCATCTACTCTTTCTATTATGACATGTTTCAATGGTTAAAATATTTTTATTTAAGAAGTAATCAGTTTTAGGATACAGTAAAATGTGATGTTCACTGTTATCATAAAAATAGGTCATATTAAAATTGAAATGGAGTCTGAGGGCATTGTTCAGTGGTTAGAGTACTTGTGTAGGATGCTAGATGCCCTGGGTTTGATTCCCCAGCATTACATAAAAATTATCAAGGTGTGCTTGTAATCTGAGCACTTGTGATGCTGAGGCAGGAGGCCTGATGTAAGTTTGAGGCTTGTCTGGGCTATATAGTGAATTCAGAACCAACCTGAACTCTAGAGGAAGACCCTATCTCAAAAATAAGTAGTTAACATGCTATTCTCCCAACCCTGTGCTTACCCATCTTAAAGTACCCTCAAGACTATATGAATATACCCAGCTTCAGATCATAATGCACCTCTCTGATGAAGGCTCATACTCTCTTCTCTGAATATGTCCTTGTAAAATTATGCTTAATAAATCTCTGACAGTCAAAAAATAAGCAAAATAAATAAATAAAAATAAAAGGATAAAATTGGAACGGAGATTGGCAGGACAAGTGCACCCAAGACCCACATGAAACTGATCATATTCAATTTACAATTCACAAATCTTATTTTCGGTAGCTTTAATTTTAGATAGTGATATAATCTTTAGAATTCCTATGATTATTTTCATCACATACTACATACTAACATAATTTGAGAAGCCATTGAATAAGAATAGTGTGTTAGCATATGCACTTTCTGTGCTGAAATACTCACTTTTAATACTTCAGGGAATTTAGGAGGCTGTAGTAAGATGAAGAAATTTTCTCCACTACTACTTCCCTGAGACTCCTTACCAACAAATTTCTCAATACTGTTTGGAAACGATGGATATCTGATACTGATAAAAGTTTAATTACCAAGGCCAATGTACTTTGCTTATAGAAGTAATGGAAAGCTGTCAGAATCTGTGGCACCTTTGGGAGCACAACATTCCACAGGATGGATAAACCACAAAACAGGCCACAAGAAATTCCCACCAGCATAGAAGTTGACTATGAGACTAATGTAAGCAGCTCTTTGCATAAAAGCAAATGAGCTTGTATAAAGAAAATGGAGCTGGGCCTGGTGGTGCAGGCCTATAATCTCAGCACTCTGGGAAACTGAAACAGGAAAATGGAAAGTTTGAGTCCAGCCTGCTCCATTTAGCAACTTAGTAATATCTTGTCCTTAAATAAAAATGAAAAGGAGTTGAGTGTGTAGTTTCATTGCCATTACCACAGAAAAGAGAAAGAAGAATGCTGAATGTGTGTGAGCTCTACCACTCAGTGAGAAAACTGAATCCAAATCATTTGGGTTCAGTCGCTACCTCAGAGACAGCATGAGATCACGAGCCCTAGAGCAGTCACTTATTAGCCAGTCCCAAACAACCAGCTCAAGTCTCGGGCTCTCTTCTCACATTCTTGGCAAGTGCAGTTAAGACACTACTCTGTAATATACACGAAGTTTTCACGTCGCATAACCATACTAGTGCATCTCTATTCTTTAATGACCACCTGTGTTCTACAGTGACAGAGTTGAAAAAACAAACATAAACCATGCAGTCCTCAAGACCTAATGTATTTGCTTACAGAAAACATTTTGCTCAACCTGTCTTGAGGAGCTGCAGAATCCAGGGAGAATAATTCTTTGTTCACAGAACTTTCCCTTGTTCCAGCAGACTGTGTTACTGATCGTTGTCTACATTTATAACTTGTGGTGCCTTTAGCTCTTGGATTCCATTGGCTCCTGTACACTCGCTGTCTCTCCTGATAGTTTCTTTTCATTGTCTGCTTTTATATTTTAAGTGTTGTTGATGTTCAAAGTTTCATCACTAGATTTCCTAATTGCTCACGTTTATATAATCAGCATCTTTTAACAAGAGAACAATTTGTGACTGACCTACGTGTTTCACTTCACTCACCTTATCTAATAAGATAGGTAGTGAGCCCCCTTTTAAAGGATTCTTCCCATTTGACTGTATTTCTAGCATCTGGTCTGTAATCAAAGCATATGGAATGGAAATATGTGTGGCAAAAGTAAAGGAGATTTATTTATCCACTTTTAGTTACCCTCTTGAAATGGATTAGGCTTCTTTTCCTTCCTGTAATGAGTTCTTGTTACTCCTATGCACCGGAACACAATTAACAGCATCCTAAATGACCTGAGTTTCCCAATATATTCCAACTATGGCTGTTATTAAGGGTGTCACTTCTGAATACAAAACGATACAAATACATTATGAAATTAAAAGATCCAAAAGAAAAAGAGAAAATTATCACCATGAGTAGACACTGAGAACTAAATAATATGCATTCCAGATCACACAGAGAAACATTAAGCAAAACAATTGAAAACCCTATCCTTATTCTTAATCAAGGAAAATAGCATAACACTTATAGTGATGATTGGATAGAAATAAACTATCAAATGTATATGATGAAATATTAATAGCTCAATTTCTATCCTCTTTTGCTACATAAGAATGACCACAGTCGATAGATCTCCTTTTTGTAAAATTTCCTACTACCTTAAATCATAAATAAATATTTTAAAATTATGTTACTTGTAATATAATTTTTCAGTCTTGTAACACACAAAATAATTTTTCAGTCAAAAAACTTTCATGGATTATTGTTAAATGCACAAAGGACTCTCTGAGAGTTGTGAAGAGATTAAATCTTAGAGCAAAGATGAGATACGGTGCAAGAGAGTAGCCAGCATTTGAAATAAAATTGCTTTTCGTAGCTTACTTTTAAAACAATTCACAGAGCCTGGATTATGAGTGACATGCCTGTCTCGGAAACAACAGCCAACTCGGAATTGCAGCTTGCATGCTGGATTTGTTTCCAAATAAAAGCAAGGAGAAAAACAGAGACATAATTACAAAAGACACTGGAATGTGGAAGAGAGATTAAACCTTATTAAAAATATCATTCCTAGGCATTAGCAGCACTTCTATAATTAATAACATAACAGTTGACTGCACTAAGAGCCATAACAAGAAATTAAATTTTCATTTATGAACAGGAATAATGAGGTAATATAAAAAGATTGGGTTGGAGTTTTTCTGCTACTGAAGATTAATAATTGCCTAAGGTCTACACGCAGAATTAAGATAAATATTTGGTTGTAGAGAAAAACAATTCACTGAATGTGCAAATTCCCTTTAATTCCAGATGCAGTGATGACACGGAGAGCATGTGGTTTTCGCTTTACCGTTACTCAAGTCAGACTTTCCAACATTACTAATATGATTGTGAGTGCTTCGGAGAAGGAAGAGCGTCTTTGTCAGTGAGAAGAAAAAATGTCAATGGACCAAAATTAACAGATTTTTTTCCCCAATCCATTCGCAATTTAAGTATTAGCTTCATTGTTCTTCTGATAGTTGTAGATACATTTTATATTTCGACTTCTCTTAAAATAATGACAGCATATTGGTTTTTTACATGTAAGTAATTTCTTTTAGAAATGAATTTAAGGACTGTTGTAATGTTTTTGCCCTTATTTTCTCAGAGTCTTTATTTTGTAAGTGCTTAAATTCTCTATATATAAACTAGAGAGAGCTATGCTGTCATTTACAAAGTTTAGCACATCCACGAACAAAAATTTAAGAAAACTGTAAAACACAATGATTGCTTATAAGTGCAGTGCTTATTTTATTAAGTAATCAATTTGTTATTGTATAATCATTGGAAAAAAGAAATAACAGTTGCCCCAATTTTCATTTATAAGTCACTAAATACCACTTGAGACAGTTCTATTGACTTGATTATCTTTTTTTCTTTTTGTCTGTTTGGGATTTATTGTTTGTTTCTTACCACCAATAAGCTCAGAGTAGAGAGGAAATAACAGTCCTCTTCTGTCAAATATGCAACAGTCACTTAATTTGATGCATCAGAACAACTTCAAGTATCTATGTGTTAGATGCTCACATCTTCTTTTTACAGGTGAAAAAAGTCAGTCTAAATGAAATGTAACATTACAAGATGTGAACTTAGATCGCTTTGAATGCAGAGCATGACGTTACTGAATTTCTAAAAACTAATAATCATAAAATAATTTCAAAGATATAATTACCTAGAAAGATACACACAAAACACACACACGCTTTTTCTCTGACCTTCTTCGGCAAAAGGCTTTACTATGGTTGTTGTACATCTCAGTCTCTTTTGCACTGCTATAACAGAATACTTGATATTTATGAAGAAGGGAAAAAATCACTCTCCAGATCTACAGGCTAGGAAGTCTAATATTAGGGTGTCATCAGATTAAAACCTGGAGTTTCTGCACTGGAAATGTAATTTCTACCTTTTGCTTTTTGGAAAGAGGAAACATTATGTCTACATAAAGCATTAGGATGAGGGGAGAAAACACGGCTCCCAAAAACCCTTTCATAGTCACCCTAATCCACTCAACAGGGTAGAGCTCTTGTTGTACCAACTCTCATTGGGGCTTACTTCCCAGTACAGTTTAGTTTACACAAATCTCCCAGCACCTCGATTTTGGAGTCCACATCTAGACTAGAGCATGGTAGATTAGCACTTGGGGACCTTGATGGAGACAGTACAGGGCCGCTGTGTCAGCAAGTTCAATTAACTACTAGACTCGGATCAAAAATAGCTTTGCTCAGGTATGTGAGATCATTTAGTGCCAAATCCAAACTAAAAGTTCTTAGAAAAGCTTCAAGCAATTCGCCTGTCTTCTTTTATAATTTTCATTTTGTATTTTTTGATGTCCATGACACACTTAACTTCTGAATGCCACCAATCTTTGTGAGAAATGTCCATGACTCTTCTCATAACGCTTTCCAAAGACATTGAGGGTTCCACATTGCATTTAATTCAGGATCACGATTCACGCACCACACCTGTCCTTAAAAACATTGATTCACTTCCTTAATCCTTGCTGGTTTATGCTTTTAAGACAGTTCTTAGCTCCCACTTTTAATGCTGCCTGAAAAGACATTACAGAGTTACGTACATATTTAAGCCACTATGCTTGACTCACCTGACTCTTTCAACTCTTCAATTTTCACTTCTGTTTCACTGAATTTGTTTTGATCAGCTTTCTGTCTCTGTGACCAATCACCTAGTAGAATGAACTTATAAGGAGGAAACTTTCCTTTCGGATCATGATTTCAAAGGTGTCAGTCCACAGTCTCTTGGTGGCGTTCGGTTTTGAAAGAAAAGGAACTAGGATCTCAGTATTATTTTCAAAGTCTTATGTTCAACAACTCCCAAAAAGCCCTACTTTTTGAAAGCTGTATCACCTCAAAATAGTGCTATGAATTGGGGACTAAGTCTTCACCATATGAACCTTGGGGTGTTACCAAAGTGAAACAATGTACTTGCTGAAGCCATAAAAAATCCATGATACTAAATCTACTAGATAGATAGATAGACAGATAGATAGATAGATAGACAGGTAGATAGATACATAGTTAGATCATGTCTAACCTTGCCAAACTTGTCTTCTAATTCACTTGAGTTGAGTACTAGCTTTTTCTTAACAGGTATTTCTCTTTGAACTCTACTAGCAGCACACAGTCCAAGAATGTCTTTAACATTGTGGTCATTCTCTCTCATCCTCTCAGCTGGCTCTATCACAGGAGAGCCACCAAAAGTATAGAAATTAGAAGATGCTTCATGCTGAACAATTTCAGAGAAGTGAATTAAATACATATACAAGGAAAAAACTAAAATAAGAGACATAGATTATGTGGAAACAACTCTGGTATGCTTTGGTACATAAAATTAAAACATTATTATTCAAAGTTGAGTAATTGTCGGCAAAGTTTTTCAAATTTTTTTATATGCCTTATAATTTTATTTTCAAGTAAATTTTTGATTTTTTAGTCATTTAGTGCCAATTTTAACCTTCATTTCTCTGAAATTGTCTTACCTTCAGGAATTATATTTAGGCTGGCAATACAATTAAAATTAAGACACTTTTCCCACAACTGTGTGAATTACCAGGTCATCAGTTTATATGGCTGGTTTTAGGAGAATTAATAGCAGTTTTATTTATCTTTTTCTTTCTTAACTAATGCATGCTTATTTGCTTATTTCTTTAAGATATTTCTTTTGTCCCTGTTGAATAAAAAAGTGAGTATGATAATGTACAAAATTCTGAAAACCTGAGAACAATGTTTTGGATTATGCGATTCACACTTCTCTCCGTTTATTGCACAGTAGTACGCCAGTGTCTGAATGGTGAGTGACAAATAGGCAGCACCATTGTGGTCCTGGCTCACCAGTGCCTTCTGGCAGGAAACTCAGCAGAGCTGGGTTTGCAAGTTTTTCCCTCTAAGGAAAGTTTACAACAGTGTAAAATGATGGCAAAATCTCAGCAAAGAAGATTTAACTTAAAGCAAAGATACAAACCTAAGATGTTGGCAAAAAAAAAAATCACAGGTTTACATTTAGCAGCAAACTAACAAAGAAAAGATCACATTCAAAACTATGTGTTGATTCTCTCTTAGGAACCAAACCATTCTCCTCGGACAAAGGGGGCCGCAGGAAAAGCTTAAGGCAACAGTGGTTACGACGTGGAACAGCAGTAGGGCAGATCACGGGGGGGATTATACATGACAGTAGAACTTTAGTTTGTACTCAGAGAGAAATTAGGGGTGACTTGGAACCAGAGAGACACGATAATATCAAACTAGTATCTACTGTATTACTCTAGGTACTACAGGTAGAATAGGGCACAAGAATACATGACAGGAATAACAGGGTAAGGGAAGAATCTGTGATCATTACAGGTGATTCAAGCCCATATACAGAGTAAAAAATAAAAATGCTGGGAATGCAGCTTTGTGCGAAAGCTCTATGTTATATATCCAGCAGCACACACACTCACACATTGGATAATTTGCCCAGCTGCCTAAGCCATGTGCCTTTTGACTGACTTACTTTCTCTTATTCAATGTTCTCATCTATTAAATTAGAATAACAAAACCTGCCTTCTATTATTGTATAAGATAGAAATAACACATATGAAACACTTGGTACTTTGTCTATTTATTTTATATTGCTTCAACATATTCAGATGATGGATAAAAGCTGTATCATCAGACTCTAAGAAAAATGAACTTCTTGGTATTTAGGGTCCATAACATCCAACCCAAAAATAATAGCAATTTTCCTACAGACTAATCACACGTTAGGGAAATTGTCAATGTAATAAGTTCCGAAACGTGAATAGACAGAGTACTTCCAAGAAGAATCCAAATATTTTATCCAAAATTAAAGTTTAAAATTACTTAAATCTTGATCAGGGAGATACCAAACTTGGGGGATAACAAAATAGTTCCAAAGTTCTGGTCACACATGACTGTTAATACTCACATGTATGACTTGGGAAGTAAAAGAGTGCCACGCAGGTCTGTAGTTACATGTGTTGAGATTCACCATATTCATTTCACAGCAGTTACTTCAGTGCCGTTACTCGAATTTTCTTTTTCTCTAAAATTAAAAAGTAACAGCAATGCTGTCTTTTATGAGTTGTATCAAGTTCTGCATGGGCTTGTGAAGATATATTCCTTTTATAGGAAAGAGTATATCAGACATCGTTGTCTTAGTACTTTACCAGGGTAAAAGCGTAGAGAAAGGTACAACATGAGTGGAAGTGTATCACCACAATACACATTGATGTATCATTGGTGAAGTGGAGTCAATTGGCACTTCAAACTGTGTTTTTCATGGCTCAATATTTCCATGGAAAAATTTAATAAACTCTTGGTGACTGGCTCCATTGTAATATAAGAATTGAACTCATTAAGCTTTTACAGAATGCTTTGCCACAATAAGATGTTAAGCTTTCATTATTAATCTGTGAGATTCAGCTTGACATTTCTGTCAAACATATGTGATTCGCCATTTAATTCTATTCCATTCTAGACCTTACTGTTTGAATTATAAGATTGACTTTGGCTTCATTGTTAGCTTAATCGTTATTTCTCAATTTGACCCATGTTGCCTCCTGAAAAAAATTATGCACATTTGCAAGCTTTATCATCCAGTCAGTTTTCATGAGATGCACATTTCACCAGTCTTTTATAGTTTTTCCATTGTAACAGTAAAGCATATCATAATTATCCACCTCCCAGTTTGCTCAACCATGGAAATGCTTGTTGTTCCTTTTGTTAATTGTATAATACAGACTTTTTATTATTTTGGCAAACAAGGCACCAGAATGCGTCATAAAATGTTTCTGCTAAATCAAGTTCCATTGCTGGTCTGAGAATACATGTACAATGCAGATTATATATGTCCTTGAAAATACGATACCAGCTTTGATACATTTGCTTTCCTTTAATAAAAATATGTGGCAGATATACTGAATTTGGGTGACAGAGATCTCTGGGCAGACTTCATTCAAAGAGTCCTAGGGGTTAGCTAATTTTACAGAGGGAAATAAAACAAGAGTGTGTGGCAAGTCTTTAATTTTTAAAATTTTCTAAGTTTTGATCAAGAAAAATTGACTTGTTCCATCTTGCAATCATTATGGAAAGAGAATAGTATTAAAACAAATAGAATTGATGACAGAAATTTGATCCACATGGGTAACGGGATAAAATAAATCAGGGGGAAATGTTCCAAATTGGTCCCTTGGTTTTTTTAAGCATTTATTAATATTATCAGAGTAGCTGCAGATTTTGCCATCTATTTCTGATCCATTGAGAAATTCAAGCACTAGCATTGAGTCATCTAGTTCATTGTTTCTATGGACTGACTAAAGGAGGGATACTTGAGGATTTTTTTTCTAGTATAACAAATTAATTCTTATAGTTTAGGCAACTTCCACTCCTTTTAGTTTGTGATGACCAAGAAAAATCACTCTTAGCTGATACATATTTCCTAGCAAAAAATATTAATTAAGAAGTGATCACAGTAAACCTCAAGGGGCAGGCAGGTTAATTCCAGAATTCTGGAAGGCTGAGGCAAGATAATTACAAGTTCAATACTACCTGCATAATTTAGTGATTTAGCAGACCCATTTCTCATAATCAAAACTAAAATTTTAAAAATTGGTTTGGAGTATAGCTCATTGTCACGACCCTGGACTCAGTCCTCATTCCTGAAGTAAAGAATGACAGAAAGAAAGAAAGAAAAAAAGAAAGAAAGAAAGAAAGGAAGGAAGGAAGGACGAAAACAGTAAGCTTAGTGTCTTAATTACTTTCTCATTGCTCTGATAGAATACCCAACATCCACAACTTAAGAGAGAGATTTATTTAGCTCACACTTTCAGAAGGTGTCACACAGCCCATTCAGAGTAGCCAGCAATGGTGGAAGCCTATGGTAGAAGCAGGAGAGCTGATCGTGGCTTTGCACACAGAAGCCAAAGCGAAGCAGAAGCAAGCTGACGCCTGGAGACTCGGGCAAGCTAGAGCTTTCCAAAGGAAAAAAGTTGCAGCAATTTTGTCTTCCTCCTTCCTTTACTTAGTTAAACCTATCCATCGAGACAGCCACACCAGGGTCAGTGCCCCTCTCTCACTTTCTGGTCCAGAAGTCAATACACAAGCCTAAAATCTTTCCCCTGGGCACCCCCCAGTCTTAACAAGTGGACACAATCCTTTCAGTTTAAATCCCAGGCATCCGCCCCTTCCAGCCAAACCCTACCTCTCAAAAGCTAAAGGTTCCACAATTATTCCACTGCATTGAAATACATGAGGCTTTGGGGGGGACACTTCATATCCAAACCCTAGAATGTGGCCATATTAGTCCCTAAAGTACCATTCAGAATTTTCTGGGCTACTTTTACGTAGGCACGGAGAAATCTACTGAGCATAGCCTAACGAGAAAAGCTCAATTAGCACAATAGAATCTCTTCAATGATCTTCTGTAAGGTAATTTTTGGAACACATGAGGAAAGCATGTGAACAGTATGAACGTACACACATGCAGACATACACATAGAGGTGATAGATACAGATTTATTAATATATACTGAACCTTATTTGTCATAATTGTTTTGAAACTGTGGTTCTTTCTGTCCAAAAAGATGCACTTTAATTACTCTAGCCATTAAATATGAATTTCAATTTATTTTGTAATAAGGACAATAGGTTTTTATTAATTCTGAAGTAAGCCCTGTCTTAGCTATTTTTCCATTGCTGAGACAGAATTCCCAACATCCACAGCTCAAGGGAGGAAAGATTCATTTTCGCTCACAGTTTCAGGTTTTGAGTTTCAGTTCATTTATGGGTGGGTGGCTGTAAATGGTAGATCCACATGGTGGGGCCAGAGTCAGGGTAAAAGCTTTTCACAGTGTGGCAGAAAAGAACCAAGACCAGGAAGAAGGACAGACTGAGCACACATCTGTCCAAGTCAAGCCCCAAATATCAGCCCTTCGGCCATGTGCCACCACTCAACAGTACACAGTATTCGCAGATACATGTGACTTTATGGAAATACTCCAGACCCAAACTATAACAAGGTCTTAGCAAATAACAGGACATAGATGAAGGTTAACGGCCAGAGAACATAAAATTCAAGACTTTACAATAAATACCTTATTCTAATTCCAAAGTGTCCTAGAACTTGGCAAAACTTTGATAAAAAGAGTTCCTGATGAATTACAACTCTCTAACACATTCTGTCAACTTAGTGATACTTTTAGTGGAAACTGTTCTATTGTTACCAATTTTATTATTTTATACATTTTTGAAAGTATCATCAATCATTTATGTGTTACTGCAATCACAATTACTTCTCTCAGAAATAATGCATATCACAGAGTTTCTAGTTTTGAAATTTTCTATTTTCTATAATCTATGCATTGTCTACATCTAAAAATATGTAATATGTTTTCTTCTTACTTCCAGAGATTGATGAAGAGAAATAGTTAAAAACTCCATTAAATTTTCTATCACTATCTATGAAATAGCTTTTTCTCATTTTAGCAAAACATTGTAACTGTTCATAAATCTTATAAGAATAGCATGGTTTTGAAGCTTGTCTGAAAAGACAAGAAAGCAATCTATTAATTTTAAGGAAGACATGTGTTAGAATTTGAAGATAAATTTAAAAATTATTTATCTTCTCATGTCTATAATTTGTGCTAATTCTATGGTTATCAAGGCAAGAGAGTCACAAGGCTCAATCTCAGCCTCATTAAGTTATGATTTCCTATCTCAAAATAAAAGTAAAAGGGGCTGGGGGTGTAGCTCAGTGGTAGAGTTTGATCTCCAATACCAAATTCAAAAACATTAATTCATTTTAATGTGGCTGCTACAGAAGGAGAAAGAGTTTTTTTTAAATTCAATTACAAAAAAAAAATGTTCAGCAGAAAGACGAGGCTCATCTACCTTTTTAAGATAGTTCAGAGCTGACCAAATCCAACTTTAAATCAGTTTACAAGTCCACCATTGTTTGGTCATCAACTGAGCACTGCTGCTTTCTGAAAAATTCTTTCCTGGGATATTTTGTTTAGCTGTTTTGATTTTGAATTTTAATGATGTCAAGAAGTAAAAACATAAAATGGAATCACTTTCTGTTAGTAACAGATGAGGTTTTTCAAAAGGAATTTGACAAAATCCTTTGAATGGCTAGAAGCATAATCAGGAAGACTGATACAAAGCAAACAAGTCTGGGTTTGTGTGTAGCAGTGGCCACATGAGGGTCGTGTCTCTTCAGATTGTCAAAATATTTCTATGCTTTCCTTCACTACCAAACTTTATCTTTCTGTACTGACAGTCCCTCTGTCACTCCTCAGCCAAAGGCACCATGTTGTCATGACCCTTGTAGATGTAGAAGTCTAGACAATTCGGTGGTGAAGATGGGAAGGGGAATTTTAACAGGCATCCTAATAGCAGCACGTTATTGTGAACAGCCTCAGGGCCACCCGCACCATAAACTAAGCCTGGAAGACAAAATTGAGAGCTGCAGGACAAGTCAGTAGTGCCCGAAACAGGATGAGGCCTTAGAGGATTGTGCAGTGAGAGACAGCAAGCTCCAGAAAGATAGAACCACTGCAACTGCAGGTGAAGGCAGCTCCTCCAGCAGAAGGCAGCAGCTGGATTGAGAGGCTCTGTGATCTCATCTACTCCATCGATCGGGGAAATCCACGCTGACACCGCTGCTTACACCCCGGGTTCATCCCCTCTGAATATACCCCAGCCTTTGCCACTTCACCATGCACCCAGTGTAGTAAGGCTAGAAGGTTTTCTTTACAAGATTGCATTGCCCTCTTCTCTTTTCTCTCTGTGTAAAGAACTTTTTTTTTTTTTTTGCTTATTGGTTAATATGTTAGCAAAGTGCTATAATAATTAAATATCAATATTAATTTCTGAATCTCACTGAGATGCCTTGGGTGAACCTAAACAGCATAAAATAATTCGTATTTAGAGTGTTTACTGCCAAATCAGACTTGTAAATATGAGTGAATTTTTAATCAATTGGGTTTATTTGACTCATGAGCCATGTAAAAGCTTGTCTTGCGATATCATATACAGAAAATAATAGTTCACAGATTAAGAATTCTTCACATTAAATTCATTAGATACTTCCGTTGCATAAAAAGAAGCATAGAAACAGTAAAACGCAAAAAGGTGAGCTCCATTTTTATTTCTAAAATTGAATTCTTGAATATAAAAGATTAGAAGATGTAGAAAAGACAATTAACTATGGATGGTACTGTTAGTTTTTTAAAAATACACATTGTGTCATTTCCGTCCAATGGAAGGTGGTAATTTCAATTGAATTTTCTAATTAATGCACTGTACATACTTTTGATTAAAATGCAATGAATGTAAATGTTCTATGAAACATTTATGTGACTGATCTGACTGGCCACTTGTGTACCAATTAAATGGACCTTAATACTCTCAGAATAATTACAGCAAATACAGCTTTCAACACATTTAGGGCCTTAATGAAAACAACAGAAGACATCAAAGGGATACAGTAACACACTACTTGATAATAGAGCAAAAAAAAAGTAAAAATGGAGGAAATGAATCAGAGAACACACCAAAAGAAGTGCGAAGGCATGACTGAAGAAATCAATTTTAGATACCTGAATTAAAACGGTATTACTGAAAGGAGCCAAGCAAATCCCTAGAGAAGAGCAGGCTTCTACCACTGCCAGACACCAACTCAAATGAGACACAAACTCAAATGATGCTTTAAAGAAAAAAATGTAAATTTTGGCTCTCAAAATTGCCTTACATCAAATATACATTCCTATAGACATCTCATAACAAATGATAAAATCTAAAATCATACTTTCTAAGATTCAAAAAAAGAATAATATCATTGTCTATGCTCAACTCTCTATTAAAGACTGTATATTTATTGGGTTAAAGAAGAAATTTCAGACAATGTATATAATGGGCAGGAAGAAATCACAGTAAGTGGCAATTTGATACCAAAGAAATTTCAAAACTCTACCAATTATTATAATAATTAACATAAACACAAGATAATAAAATCAATTTATGCACTATGCATTTCGTTTCCATATACCTAAAGTAAAAATTATGAAGCAGTATTTTAAATTATGCTATTTACATTATAAAATAATAAAACATATGTACAAAAATCATGATGAACGTTCATTGATTAACATGGAAGAATAAATGAAATCTATGGAAAAATGTACTCTTCATTTTAAAAAAAAACACTGATTTTCTTAAAATATTAATAGTACTACATTAGTGTATATACTTATTTAACAGCAATTACAACAAAACCCTAAATGACTTTTTAAAGAAAATCAGCAAGGTGAATTCGAAAATGATATTAAAAAATGTCAAAAATGCCTAAAATTTTAACAGCATAACTAAAAAAGTCGTTCATATGATTGGACTAATTATATGATACATGCAAAATACTTCATGCAGGGTCATTTTGGTATAAAGATATTTTGAAATGACATGATATAAAACTAGAGTCAGAAGGAGATAAAGGAATGAATAACAAATTTGATGTTTGCTCTTATTCCTGCTGTTTGAAACTTGAGAAAAATATGCTTAATACAGTGACTCAAACTCAGAAGATTAAATATCACCTTGTTTCTCTAAAATGAGAAACCTAGAATGTAATATTTTAGAGAACCAAGCGCATGTGATAGTGGGAGTTATTGGGGGTGGGTAGGGGGTGGGAGGGAAAATAAGGGTGAGAGGGATCGCAATGTTGACGCGATATGTATGTATATAAAATACCCAAGCTCACTGTGACCATTATGTATAATATGTATGTTAATTTTAAAAGGGCAAAAAAAGAAAATTTCCTCCTCCTTCCTTCCTTCAGGCCTACCTCTACCTACATATCACCTCCTAGGAAAAACTCTTCCTGTATAGACTTACAGATCTTTAGGGATGGAAACTTAATTCTTTTAAGATGATTTCAGCTACATAGTATAGTGGCCAATAAATGCTTCATTACGTAATTTATTTGAAGTCTGATTGATGTTCAGTTAATGAAAATGAGGAAGAACAACCAGGCCCAGAAGCAATAGTTTGCAAATGCTTCCTTTAGAGTAGCAATTAATATATCTAATATGTTATCTCAAGGTCTGTTTCAAATGCTTAGTTTATTCCAGTCTACTCTGCGTTTGCAATTCTTCTCATTTCTGGATCTTTACACAAATGGGTTCCTCCTCACGGGGGGACCTGCCTTCTTCTCCATCCTCAACTCACCCAAACTCACCTCCATTGGAGTGTCCGAAGGTCACTCCCTTATCTTCAGACCTTGATTGTACTTCATGCTCACACCAAGAGACTGAAACACAGACTTCCCAGTTTCACTGCAGGCCTCAGTTTCCACACTACGATCTTCTTTTTGAAATCATTGATTGCTCCTATTGGGCTTAGTTTCTGCCATCCCAAAATATTCCTGGAATTTTCCATCTCAATAGATTAGTCCTTCAAAGTCCCCGTATTTATTCCAAAGGTAATAACTTTCTAGTCAGTACTTCTCCAGCCCCTCAAGCGTTAGCACCTGATCTATTCATCAGTTTACACAGACATGGAGATGCAAACAGCACGCCAAAATAAGCTCTGGGTAACCTGCTGCTGAACAGAAAAATGCAAAGCCTGGAGATCCTGAACCAACAACTTCTTCTGTGTGTTTTCTTCGCATCCAGTGTAGTGCTGAGTATACAAGAAATATTACTACAGATTAATACAATAAATAAATGTATAGGCTGTACAGATGAGTGAGTAAATGCGTGTGTGAAAGAGCCAGAGTGTGAGAGAGACAAACGCAAAGACAGCGAGCAGTAGGGGAAATGTCTTGTTCATCTTCGGAGAAGCTACTAGTGATCAAAATGAGATGCTGTATTCTAGAAGAAAAAGTGTCACCATAAATTAATTTAACTTTTTGATTTCTTTTCTAAGATACTTATTTAGAAGTTATTACTTCACTTGTAAGTGTTGCTTTATTTTGAATGTCAATATTCTTTGTTCCTTTTCTCCTCTTTGTCGACTCTTTTTCAAAATGTGTGTTTCAGAATAACATCTCCATTAAACTTTGGCATTTGATCTGTTTTGTGGTTTGAAAATTAAACCTCTATGTAACTGAACATATAATTCAAATATTTACTTTTCTTCTATGTAAGTGATTTAGACATTTCCATGGAGAAAGCTGCTCCAAACAAACTGATATAATGCAGAAAGGAAGGTCATGTCACAAATAATCTTTCAAAGAGGTAATACTTCCTCAGGTTTCAAGAAGGGAATCGCAGTGCTTTAATCTTGTCCTCTGTAGTAGTGGCAATAACAACCTCTCTTCTCTGACAGCTCTCAAATCCTCCCCCACGTGTCTCACTTGACCACTGGTCAACAGGTGCCCAACCCCATGGGACAGCTGCTCCTCATGTCAACACGAAGTGGCCCTGGGAGAAATGTAGAGCTTCTCCTTCACATCTCCCTATGTGTCGAAGCAGAGCTTGAGAATTTTCAATCCAAGCTTCCGCTTGGAACACAGCCCTGACTAGGGAATTCCTAGAGCATCGTATTGTCCTACTAGTGCTGACACCCTGTGATGGAACTGAGAAAAAAGAGATGAGCCCATATTCAAATGTGGAGAAGGAAGGGGAAGAGTTTCCTTTGTTGGTCACTGCCCACGTTGGCATAGCAATGAGATTTGCACTCGCTCGGAGCGTGCTGCAGAAGAGGCACTCAGTGTACTTGTTGAAGGAATGAAAAACTCACGTGAGCTGGTTGTTTGAGTAAGAATTATGATGCACATTCAGATAGTCTATGTCCAGTACTTGGTAGGAAAAGGGAATTATTAGTCAGCTAGTATTCATTATCCATCAGCAATATTGAGCAGTGAATGACAGTGTATTATTTCTATAATAAACAAAAACAACATGAAAATAGTTCCCATTCTGGCATGGACTTCAGATTTCTTTCTAGCTGCTTGGTCAACTGCCTTCCATCTTCTTTTCTTAACATCTTCTTGAACACATTGCATTTTCCACATTTAGTAGTGTCAAGACTTTTCACGGTAGGGATTACATTTGATTTTGGTACACAATAGACGACTCCTAAGGCAGCCTATAATTCCAATCCATTAGGCTAATGGATTGCAGCTGCTGTGAGCACTGGGCTTGTCATCGCTTGATAATAAAGTCTAGTAAGACATAAAATATAAAAATAAATAAACTAAAAAATGACTACATTCAGCTAACACAGAATGTAATTTTCATTTTTCTTATAAAAACTATTAATAGGCAGCACCAACAGAACTTTTAGTAATGCATATAAATAATTGCCTTATAAATATTGAAAACGTTTCCAGAGTGATAGATTTTTGTTTGAGAAGTTTTGGTGAATCAATATTTTTTATTTCCTTTCTTTCAATTTCTGTTTTTAAAAAACCTATTATTCTTACATATCTTACTTACTTATTACAGTATTTATCATTATAGATTTTTCAAGTGGATATTATTAAGCAATAGCCTTGGCAATTTCTTATCCTCAAGAAAAGGCAGCATAAGAAACTACAAACAGGGGAAGTAGATCTCCAATGGTGGAGGCAGAGCATCACTGAAGAGAATTGGAGTTTTTAATATCATTTTTCTGATTTATTCTTCTGAGTTGAGTGAAATCAGTAAGTGTTATTAAATCAATTCCATAAAGCTAACAAAGGAAACTTTATTCTTTGAAGACACACTTGATGTTTCAAGACCCTGAAATTCCATTTATTAAATAATTTGGGGGAAAAAGGTGGAAGACAAAATCCACCTGCTAACTCATTAATGAATTATTTTCGTATTAGCAATATGAATTCGTTTGTGTTCACAGCTTGAGAAGCTGGACTCCCTTAAAGAAATCCTCTTTCTTTTATATTGTCTTCATATGTCTTCAATGTATGTGAAAAATTTTGTCTGATGCTCATTCTCAAAAGTATTATTCTAAAGTAACTTTCTTCATACTTCATCAATGTCAGTATGTATTTGTCTATATTTGGAAGGAGTCAAGGTTTAAAAGGAAAGGTGGGAATGAAGGGGGGATAGCCTTAAATTTGAAGAAAGGAAAATAGAGACTGAGGTTAGAAGGGGACAATGGAAAACATGACAACAAGAAGAGATAATGGACAGAAGAAAGCAGAGGAAAAGAGAGGGAGAAAGAGAGGGATGAAGGAAGGGAGGAGAAGGGAAGGGAGAGAAGGGAGGAGAGGAGAGGTTGCCATTCTAACAAATGAGGTCATGACTTAACCCCAATACTAATTTGCATAAAAGCCCCAGACTGAATGCTAAGGAAAGATGTAAGAAACTAAGATTAATAAAACCTTAGGAATAAAGACTTAAATGAATATGATTTCATTGAAAGGCAAAAAAAGAAGTTATCATTTTAAGGGCGATATGAGGAGATGCACTTAAAGGAGACATTGAGACACCAGGAATCTAATTGGCCTTCCTCTCACCAGCAAAATGACACATAATTTGATATAAAGTTAGCTGCATGTTAACAAAGACATTTGGTAGGCTTTCAGGGAGAAGGAGGGTAGCAGAAATACCTCCTCTTCCACTGCCCCAAGGAAGCACTGTTGAGGGAGAACCTTGGAAAACAATTTCTATGTCCTATAGACGCTGCTAGGCCTGGCAATAGCACCTTCCCTTCTCAGGAAGCCATTGAATGCCTGCCACATTGGTAGAGGTTTTCGTTTGTTTGTTTGTTTGTTTGTTTCAAAATCAAAGAGGTTAAGCATTTGCTGAAACACACTAGGATCGAGCCAGTTCAGCCATCTACTGCCTGGCTGGGAAAGCAAGTGGTCGTCACAAAGAACATTGTCTACAGCAGCAGCTCTGAGTTGTGAAGCACACTGGCCCCGCCGCCCTCTCTTGGCAAAAATTTGGAAGCAAATTTATTCTTGGTGTACAGTTTATGTAGAAGGAAGCCAATGTGTACTTACTACTCTGTCTGTCTCTGCTGGTACTGCATACCAGAAAAGAGAGATCTCCAAGCAGTTGAGCAGACAAAAAAAAAAAAAAAAAAATAGAGAATACCTCCAACCTCAAGGACAATTGTCCTGAAAACACAGACGAGAATGACAGATACTTGGAAAGACTCTAGTGTTTCCCATTCTGAGAAGCACGTGCAATTGCTCTAAGCAGACATGTGCTCAACAGCAAAAATGCCTGCTAATGAAGCAGCCCCCGTGCGGCCCAAATCCAGGGGGACATTTGCATGGGCCCGGGAGTGTGCAGGTGGATGGGAGAGCGCTCATTCAACTAGAGAACATTGTTGGACGCTGGCAGCTTTTAGCTAGGGCTCTTAGAATCATGCCTTATTTTCTGAAGCTCTGCAGGGAATTGAAAATAAGGCACATTGGGAATATGTTTCTTCTCTCACTAAACCAGTCTAGAAGCATCAGCACTTGTCACAACACCTAAAATTGCTAGAAAACGGACTGAGATTTTCACTCTTTCATTTAAATGTTTTGACAAGTTAGAGACATATTTATTGTCAATCATCTTTGTATAAATTCTTCTCAGTATTGCAAATAAAGAATAGTTTTGCATTCAGTGGGCTTCTAGGAGAAGCTAATTCCAGTATTAAAAATTGAAAATGGGGATGGTATCTGTAGACAGCAACTAACTTTCCCTAGTTTTTTGTTTAAAGTCATCAATATTCATAATTTGTTACATAATCCCTAAAAATAACTTAAGCATTGCAATGGAAGTTAAAAATTTAATACCCTAATTGATCCAATTATCTTTCTAAGTAAGTCCAAGCATAGCACAAAAATAAAATTGCAGTGATAGTATTTAAGCTGATAAAATATTAAATCTTTAAAAACTAGTGCTTAGATTTTAGTAAAGATCTTCAATACATTTAATAGCATTCTAATAAATTCTTTGCATTGTACATTTAATTAATCATATTATTTAATTTATTTTAAACAAATTTACTAAAAATATTGATTTTAACCTCTATTTGTATATACGTGCAATTCTTCTAGGTACTACATGTAAGGAAGATCGTGCAATATTTTACTCTCTGTGTGTGACTTATTTCATCTAACATAATGTTCTCTGTGAAACTCTGTTACTGAAAATGGTCATAATTTTCTTTATGGCCAAGTATCCATGTATAAAAAGTTGTTTTTATAGCTCAGATGGCTGATTTCAAAAGGACAAAAACAAAAATAAAAATGTTTGTGAAGATGTGGAGAAGTGGATAACTGTATACTACTGGCTGGAAAGTAAATTTTCATAGCCATTATAAAAACCAGTATTGAGGGTCCTCAAAAAATTAAAAATGCAACTGTGATATGATTATGACACCTTTTTGTTTATATACTCAAAGAAAATGACGTCATTACCCTGAAATCACTCCATTCCCTTGTTTATTGCACCATCATGCACTATAATCTCATGCAGTTTTAATATACATTTCTCTGATGGCTACAGATACTGAGCATTATTTCACATAATTTTTTACATGTGAACTTCCCATAATAAGTGTCTATATTTCATTTACTCACTTCTAGATTCATTATTTTATACAGGTTAATTTTGAGTTCTTTCATACTAAAGATAATAATTCTTTATCAGAAGAGTCACTAACAAAGATTTTCTCACATTCACTGCGTTATGTGTTCACTTTGTTAATTACTTCTCAACTCGATATAGTCCCATTTGTTGATCTTAATACTATTTGCTGTGTTTTAGGGAGCTGTTCAGGAATTATTTCAAATATGTCTTCAATGTCATGTTTCAGTGAAGCTGTTGTTTCTTGTTTTAAATCTGGGTTTCTGATCAATTTTTATTTGATTTTAGTACAGGGTAAGGCAAGAGCGAGTCGATATCTAGAGATTGCAATGAAAGTCTGAACTTTCCCAGAAAAGAAAAACTGTAACAAACATTCTTCTTCCCTCTTTTTATTCAGTTCAAGCTGCCAGTGGGGCCTCCCACACCCACAGTCAGTGTTTTCCTCTCGTTTCCACAAATTAATCACACACACACACACACCTGAAAACTCTGCTCAGGACTTTTCCCAGTGTCAACAAATTGACAGAATCCCTCCAATGGTCAGAACTGTACTTAGATTTATCTGTCCTTTTATATCAAGTAGTGTTTGTTTTATGGAATCTAGTACACCATATGTATTTGTGCTTGTTATCACTTCTAGGTGCGTCATTTCCTTTATGAATATACAGTGACCGTTTTGTCTCTTCTCGCCAGTTTTGAAGTCCACCTAGTCAAATATGCTGTTTTGTGGTTGCAGCTACTTGAGCTATTATTTTTTATCCTTTCCTTTTCAACCTGTGTGTGTTTTTGCAGAAGAGGTGGTTTCCTTGGAGACAACGTATGGGTAGTCCTTGTTTAATGATCCTACCTACTAATCTGTGTCTTTTAATTGCAGAGTAAAACCCTTTCAAAATTAAAATTATTATTGAAATGTGTGTGGTAATAGTTATCATTTTAGGGGGTTAATTTGTATATTTTGTTTGTTGGTTGGTGTTTGAGTTCTTTCTCTTCTTTTGTCTCCCAAGGAGCTTGGCTGTTTTCCTCTGCCTCAGAGTTGCTGCCATCTTGTTTTGTGCATCTTATTTTATGCAATGCTGACTTGATCACCATAAATTTTTCTAATTTATACATCAAAAAGTCATGATAGTTCCCTCAACTTCTAAAAATAACTTTACAGCATATGGTAATCTTACTTGGCAGCTATGTACTTTTGGAGTTCAAACTGCCTCTTTACTTTGATACCCACTTTTCATAGTTACTTTCTCTTTTGGGATAGAACACCTGATACCAATAACCTTAAGGAGGAATGATTTATTTAATCTCACAGTTTCAGAAGGTCCAGAAGGTCACAGCCCACTCATGAGTGGGCAGCTAAAAATAGTTTGACCACACGGCAGAGCCAGAACCAGGGACAAAGCTCTTCACATTATAACAGAACAGAGTCAAATGTGGGAGAGAGGGCAGAGCTGACACATCCCACTCGTGGTGAGTCTCCAAGCATTCTTCCCTTCCAGACAGATCCTGCTTCCCAACAGCACACAGTGTTCATTAGTAATCTCAATTTTCAAATACATGAGAATTTCGGGGCATAGTCTACATCCAAACCACTGCACCATCTCATTCACCAAATTAGAAAAACATTCGACTATAATTTCTGTGAGTCAAGTACGTAAAGCTATTATCTTGTTTTTCAATACTTTCAACTTTTCAATGCTTTCTTCTCATCTAATGAGTTCCAAGGGATGCCTTCTAGATTTGTCTTGGGAGTCTTGCATAATTTCCTCAATGTTGCTGTTCACTTTGTCCTTGATCCTATCTGAATGGTCTGCACTTTCGCTCTGTCTCACTATTCCTTTCCAGTGTGTCTTGAGGATATAGATGTGTGACAGTTTTTATTCAGTATACGCTGACTTCTGGGTTCAGTCTCTACCACTTGATTGAAAGTAACTACAAGTGATATCAACAGTTGAGAGGATAACTATAGATTATCTGCTACTTAAGAACTTGGTGGAAATGTTTCACTATAACACCAATCCAGATTAAAACACAGTGCTATGATATCGATCTGGAATGTCCCCAAATGCCATATGTATTTAGATGTTTTGAATATCCACGGAATTATTTGCTGTTAAGAGTGGGGTCTTGTTGCAAGGAACAGGTCACTGGAACTTGACCTAGGAGGAACTGGTGAGTGTGACAGGACCTAGAAAGGCATGCACTAGTTGAACCCCTCCCTCCTTCATCACTCTGTTCCTTGACTGCCAAGGGGTGAATAGCTTTCCTCTGGCTAGACCTCTGTCCTGTACTTCCACCACTGGAAAACACCCATAAATGGATTGAGATCTTTTAAAACTCTGAGCTAATACAGACCCATCCTCCCTTAAGTTTTGGATGTTGGTATTCTATCGCAGAAACAAAAAAAAACAAAACAAAACAAACAAAGAAGAAAGAAAATAGAAAATGTCTAAGACAGAGAACAGGTTTGTTACTGTGAATTTACATGACAACCTGATTCAGAAGCCTTTGGAAGAGATTTGAAGGAGAACTGAGAAAACTTTCAAGATGTCAGAGAAGCCTTAGAATGCTGTGAGCCAAGGATGATGCATGATTCTGGGCAGAGTTCTGAAGACCTGAAAGCTGACAGAAGTGTGCATTCTACTAAATTTTTGTACTCAGCAAAATTATCCCTGAAAGTTGAAGGGAAAGAAAAAAATTTTCATGACCAATAATCTCTAAAGAAATATGTGACCCCTACCCCAGCATTGCAGAAAACAATTGAAGGCATCTTTGAGAGAGACAGAGAGAAAAGCAGCACCAAAGAATATGGAGGAAAAAAACATCTAAAGAAAAAGTATAACAAAAAGAAATAGACATTAATCATTTGATTGGTATCCCACTAAAAAAGTGCCAGCTTTCTCACAAAATCTATGAAACTTCTTCTTCATAATTATTATTTTATTAGCATATTAGCTTACAAAACCTAATAATTACATTAAACATGAAGAATTGGTATAAAATCTTAATCTATGAAACTTTTTGGATTATGTGTATAGATATTTAGTGGAGGTGGAGTGGCAGAAGGCAGCGATTTTGATTTGAGATATTATTAGTTCTAAAAATAGTAAGAGCTGATAAGTGGTTCTTGGGGTCTTTTCCCTGAAGTTTTTATCGAGTGGTAAAAGATCACATGGCCTTAGTCCATTAGCTGAGAACTCAGTCACCTATTAGTTGAACCTCTGATTCTCGAACTTCGTGTCTTAATTTCATGGTCAGTAACTAAATTTGAAATAATGATCTTACTCATTTCTTCTGGCTCTTCTTTGGAAAATAAACTCTTAAAATATTCTGAAATAATTAATTATGCCATCATAAATATTACTTATATGTAATATACTTTTGAGATATAAAATTCATTTAATTTAACTATTATTTATTCAGTCTTTGGTATAAATTTAGCCTAAGAAATCGGATTGATGTAATGATAACCAGAACAACTTTTGTATTGCAACACAATTGATAGTAGCCCAATCTTAGAAGAATCTTAGAAGAACCCAATCTTAGTAGCAACAATCTTTCTTAGAAGAATACAGATATATACACAATATATACACAATGGAATATTACTCTGACATTAAGAATGACACATCATTTTTAGGAAAATGAGTGCAGCTTGAGACCACGATGCTCAGCAAAATGAGTCAAAGCCTGAAAGTTGAATATTATACGGTTTCTCTAATATGAAAAAGCCAAACTATAAAAAATAACAAAGAACATGGAAGAAAGTAAGAAGATGGACTTTTTAGAGAGAGAAAAGAAAGGGGGTGGTGAGAGAGTGGAAAGGAGAAAGGGATATGATATGAACAAAAGGAAACAAGTGGGGGTGATATAGGGAGTTAGGGAAGGGGGGGAGTTGTAGGAGGGTCTAAAAGGCAAAGGGGAAAGGATTGTAATTTGATGCAATATATATGCACAAAATACTCAAGTTTAATGTAAACATTATGTATCACATAATGTCAATAAAATGGGGTGATGAAAAAAGGACTGTAAAGGCCAGGTTCAAGAGATTTCAGATGGTAAGGAGGACTTCATTGGCAATTAGTCTAGAAACAACGCATGTTATATTCTAGCATATACAGCATCAGAATTTTGTCCCTGTCCTGAGACTTTGCCTAAGAAAAGATTAAGAGCCATGGGCTAGTTAATCTTGTGGAGAAATTTCAGGGTAGTCTGATGGTCAGGCTGTCATGTGACTGACTACTGTATGCAGCTTTGTCTACCTCTACACTGAGAAATGGGAGAAAACAGCAGAGAAAGGGAAAAAAGATGTAAAATGTTCAATGCTGTGAATGAGGCTGCAAAATTAGAGCAAAAATGTGCATGGTTTTGAAAAAGATAAGATTAAAAAGAAATTAATTCTTCTGTATCAGGAGTATGGGAGAGATGTCTCGAGGGTATCTCAGAAATGAGCTACACCTTACCCTTTCCCAATTAAAGAATAGAAGGCAAGAGACTTCGCTTTTAAAAGAGAGTCCTATGGCGTCCTTCAGGACAACCTAGGAAGATGAATCCCCAAGTATTTCAGCCATCTAAAAACTCAAAGGTTGCTATGGCTGCCACTGTCCTAGGGCGCCAGGTTACTGTTCAGTCTGGTGGTAAGCCTTAGCTTCATCATCCACGTGGAGCACCACGTGGCTTGGCTTGGCAGGCATGCAGAATGTAAGAGCTGTGGAGTCACAGAGGCTTCCACCCAGATTTCACATGTATGTATATATCTCCACAGGAATATCCATTTTAATTGAAACCTCAGTGTCTCGGTACAAGCTAGAAGTTTAACTCCTAGAGTTTTGGCTATTTTACTAATTGAAAGTCAACATTTAAAATGCACCCTATTTATGAATAGGCAAACAGAGATAAGGCTTTTCAACGCAACTGTTTTTGCATGTATGCACAAAAAATTCTTTTGAGCGGAATTCTGACAAATTATTTGTTATTAAAATATATCTGGCTTGGAAATAACCATGTTTAAAGTCTAATTTTTTTTCTTTGCAACTTTTAGTTGTGACAGCTCCTGCTAGAGCCACTAAACAATGAGGTCTCCTGCCAACATATTCATCCATTACGTGAGGGAGGACAGCTCCTTCTAGTGGTATCTGTAAATAAATGTATTTCTCAGGCTTGTAGCAAAGATGATATAACATTTCTAAATGTCTTTGTCCCCAGATACCCTGTCAATGCACTGCTCCTGGCTGTTAAAAGTGATCGTGCTTCCCACCTCTTTTCATAAGTTATTGAACAGCCTTGGCATGAAGGTGACAAGTTAAGCTAAAAATCTGTCAAAACAAAGAATAGCTAACAGGCATCTGGGAAGTTGATGTAAAAAGGGGAACATATGCCAACAAGAATGAAATGTATGCTATATGGATGACTGTTCAGAAAACAGGTACTTCTCTGTTTACTGAACTAAGCGCTATTTCAGTTCACTTTTCAGGGATAGCTCAAGGTTCTTCAGATCTATAGGTAAAGGCAGTCCGAATCCTCAAGAATGCTAAGGCATGAATAGTGATTATGGCCTCAGCGCTCTCGGCACTCTTCCAAATACTTAAATATTCCCTTTCATCCACTTGGAGATATATTCCAAGTCATTCAGCGGATGCCTTAACTTATGAACCATACCAAACCCTATGTACACTATGCTTTTTTCTTTATGCAAATACATCTGTGATAAAGGTTAACCTGTAATTCGACATAGTAAGAAAGTAGCAACAACAGTAAAACAGGATAAAGATAACAACAAACTATAGTGCAAGTCACGTGGGTGTAGAGCCTGTCTCAGAATACTGACCTGTTCTTCTCACTGTACTCGTTCTTCTTGTGATGACAGACGCAACGCTGGCGTGATGACACAAGGCAGGTAATGCACGCATAGTGCTGTGACGTTAGGCTACTGCATAGAAGTGCGAGAATGACGTCACCTCTGACACTCCTACAACTAACCTGATAACCAAGGCAGCTACTCACTACTGAGGAATACATGAAGCACAGATACCATGGGCAAAGAGATAAACTACAACATGAATGTGGTTGTGATTTCATCATACTAACTCAGATGATATGTAATTTAAAACTTATGAATTGACTATTTCTGCAATTATCAATTTCATATTCTGGGCTGCACGATTGATACCAGAAAACTGAAAATACTGGAAACAAAGCTGTAGATTGAGGCTGGGAGTGATGTAGCTCACTGACCATTTGCCTAGTGTGCATGAGACCCTAGGTTCAACTCCCCAGTACCACCCAAAATAAAAAAAGGAAAAAAAAAATTAAAATTGAGACCCTGTCTCAAAAAAAAGTGGATGGGAAGACCACTATCTTAACTATTATTAGCATAATTAGCACTCAGCATAAGACTATGTGATATTTAATTGTGCACATTTCAAATGTGAGAAAACAGAGGTATAAGATGTTTTTAAAAAAAAGAGAGAGAGCTTTCTTAGATCACACAAACAATCAGCAGAAGAGGAATCAACTCTAGGCAGATCAGTCCAGGGTTTCCACTTTTATCTGTTCCTTTGTGCTTCTTTCGTAATAGTTATAGGGAGACACACCCATCAGTACACAAAGCCAATGTAGCCATACAATTTTTAATGGTTTTAAAAAGAATATAAGTAATTGTGGCTTAGGTTAGATGAATGTGATGAACACAGAGGTTGCATCCATAAGGATTCTCACATGAGGAGATGTCCTTGCACAACCTTGAATGATTTGAGAGCTCATTTGAAACATAAAATGATCTGCACCTCAGGCAACCACAAGAATATACAAAATGGTAGAAGATTGTTTTTTCAAATAAAAACACGCCTTCAATCAACTGTACTTGAGGTTTCATTCAGCCTAGAAAAAGCAGTCAGCATGATATTTTAAACCAGTATTGTTGCTGTTTAATCTTCATCGAGCTGAAAGATGAGATGAATTATTCTACATGAGGTGACAATTAAATTTTGTCTTTACAACAAGGCATTCTCCTAAACTAAGAAGAGCCATATTGGCAAAGCAGAAGGTGTTCCTTCCTGTTAATGAGATGAATTAAAATTATTCACTACATTCACTTCCTGTGCCTTGTCTCTTAAATAACCACATAAGAAAAGGACTGCATTCTAATACTCAAAGTTCTCTTTAAAAGATCGGCTGTCTGGTTAGATCTGGCCTAACATGAATCCCACATTAATTCTCCACCAAGACACCAAAATACCCACCAACAGACCAAATGATACATTAACTGTGAAATTTATACACAATGGAATTTTACATATCTATTTATACACAGTGGAATTTTACTCATCTACAAAGACAGACAGGTTGGAGGCTTTTGTAGGTAAAGGGCGGCAACTTGAGACCATCCTGCTTAGGAAGTGAGTCAGAGGCAGAAGATGAAGCATTGAATGGTTTCTCTGATACGAGAAACCCAGATCACAATTATTTCACAATTATTTCAATTAATGTGGGGAATGATGGGAACTGGAGGTGGGGAGGGAGACAGTGGGAGGGTCAAAAAGACAGAAGGATTTGTAACTTTGCCATGATACGTTTGTGCACAAAATACTCAAGGTCAATGTAAACTTTATGTTTTCCCCTTAAACATACCAATAAAATGGGGAGGGAGGAAATAGAACCTGACAAACTAACATTGTAGACTTTTTACCACTATTTTTATTAATATACATATGTAATACATAGTGTTTAAAATGAATTTGGGTATTTCATGCACATTTGTATCATATCAACTTTACAATCCCTTCCCAATTTTTGACCCTCCCACCCCTCCCTATCCCTTCTCCCAACTCCGGCTATCACTTCATGTGGTTCTATAGAATGTGTGTGTTCTGGGTTTTCCAAGTCAGAGAAACTACACAGTATTTAACATATTAACATTCTAGATTTTTACCTAATTCTTTCTAGCATATTCTTTTGATTCTTAAAAATTAAATAGAAGAAATTTTTATTCATAGATATGGTCAGACAATATGAAATTTAAGTGTATGAACTTGCTTCCAGTAGATGGCATAATCCATTGGTATAATCCATTTATGGAGCAACTTGATAAAGTGGCCAAGTCCATCCAGCAATGTTATTTATAGATATACAGTCTAAAGAACATGCCAAGAACTTGTATCAGAGCATTGTGATCAAATAATCTACATATGTAGCAATGCAGAAATGGATAAATGAAACGTGGCACATCTATGTGGTCAAATATTACAAAGTTTAAACAAAATCTATGTGTATCAACATTAAAAATACCTAAGATTATTATATTGAGCAAAAATTCTATTTTTAGTCTGAAGGTATTAATATGAAATAAAGATATTACTAGTTATTATGAACACATTGTAGATACACACTCATACATGTGGGCACATCTATAGCTAAATTTTTTTAAAATATAAAAGATGATACATTGTGATGATGAATACCAGCTTGATTTTAGGGAAAGACAGAACAAAACTGGGCTCGGAGAAGAACAAAAAAAATTATGAGATGATTGGGAAGTAGAGTGAATATTTAAATTTAAAAAAATATTACAATAAGAAACACATTACCATTAATTCCCTCAAAATATTTCCCTTCACTTTAAATTAACTTTTCTCGTCATTCTTTACAGTCCCAAACAATTCTGAAAATCCTTTTTTGAAAATCCTTTTATGCTGTCTTGACTTTCATAATGTTCTGAATCAATTCCAAAGGTTTACCTTATGTGGTCATTTTGACTTTAAAGAAGAATCAGTAATTGCAAAATGCATGTTCCAATGAGTAAGATTGAAGAGGGCACACCATGATATTTTCATGAGCATAATATGTCTTAGTTGGTAGCATGACCACATTTTTTTAATCAAACTTCATAAAGACAGTCACGTAAGAGGCCTTCCAGAACCGCTCCAGAAAATGGCCAGAGCAGCGGGATACGTGTGTTCAAAGTAAGACACTTTTTCTGAGGGAGAGTTATTGACAACGTGTTTTTACTGAAATCATTTTTTTTAATCTTTTTCATTCAAATCTTTTCATCTTGTGTCTCTAGTGTTTTATTTCTTATAGACTCATTCTAAAGCAAGTAAGATTAAAGTGCCACCGTTGGCCTTCAGAGGTCTATGCGTGTCTCACATTACCTTATCTAGTTGTCTTTCTTCACAGAATTGAAAATGAATGAAGCACACCAAACTCGGTGGGTCATGGTGGAGACACGGTGCAGAGGCTTGGGCTGCCGGTGCCAACAGTCATCTCCTTTCTTCTTTGCTTTAAATTCATCTTCCGTTGTCATTTATTCTGTATTGACCGGTCAGAGTCCATTTCTCTTCTTTTTCATTCGATTTCAAATATGATTTGATGTAGGAGAACAGCCAGGTATAAATATCCTTTATATTTAACAAAACCAGTGATAATAAAAGTAGTGACTTCACACATATAGGTAGAAAATAAATAATGCATGAAGATTAGGACTGTTCAATTTTATAGCTCGTTATAATGAAATTGTTGAAGGATCAGTCATAAACTATCTTAAAAAGTGAGCAAGAGTCGTGGTTTTAGTCATTACAGCAGTTTTGTTACTATTTCTTGCTGTAAACACGGCAATACAGCAAGTGGCTCTACTTCCCTGCTTTAGAAACCATGCGGTTCTTCCACGGCATCTAAAACCCCATGCCTGGAGAGCAAGGAGTCCAGTGTGATCGTTTCTTTGTGGCTTCCTCTGGTCAGTACTGTGTAAATCAGGAATATCCTTTGGCCACAATTTGTTTTGTGGCACAGGAAGAGTCAAGGGGAATTCAAGAGCATAGCTCAGGGGTCAAGTGCTTGCCTAGTAGGTGTGGGCCCCTCAGCTCGAGTCCTTGTGTCACAGTAAAGAAGAGGTGGCTGCCACCACAAAAATTTTGATATTAACTGAGAGTGAACTGCTCTTATACGGCACTTTTTTTTTGACCATTCAGACAGATGGGAAACTTACAGTAAAGTTATCATTTTATTCAGTTACAAAAGTAGCTGAAGTAATTGGTGTTCTTTTATTGTTGTTGTTGTTGGGCCTAATCTGTGCTTTTTGTGCAACTACATATTAAAAGATGATTTTTCTATTGGGTAAGATTCTGCACCATATGTATTGATTTCTTTTGAAGTCACTGCAACTGATTAACCATTTAAAGTTTTTGGAGCGCCATAATGTCCATTTAAACTGCCGAAGGAGAGTCAAGATCCCAGGCAAGTACAATTATAAAGGTTTACACCAATAATATAATAAACTTCTCCTTTAGGAAAATTCCCTAAAATCGCCTCTCTATAGATACTGCAGGCAACATAAATGCTGTAATAGCGATATTCATTTCCCTAGGACATTCACCCTATTTGCCTAGAATTTTATTATCACATTGCTAGATATTCAGGAGCAGGAGTCGTTGTGGTGGCCCCATATTTGCCGTCGCAAGTGGTTCATTACTACCTACTCTGTTAGCTTTTGCCTATATACCCTGCAGTGATAGTTTGAGAAAAGAGACAAATGAAAGCAATACAGATTCATGGTTCATATACTTTAATTATTTGAATTGTAACTTACAGCTGCCCGTACAAATTTATAGAGATAATCTCAGTACTGAAAGAAAAAAAAAAAAAAGGAACGTCAAATAAGTGTTAAGAGGAATTCAAAGGCTGTGCTTTCATTCAGTTCACAATGAGCTCATTGCAGCTGACTTTGCACCTCCTGGTGCCGGGTAATGGCGTCGTGTCCCCAACACTTTCAGCTAGACATCATCGCCATGCTAGTAAAGGATCGGGCACAGTGGACATGGGATCAAGCAGAGCCTTTGTGAGGCCCAGTGTGTTCCTACTCCTCTGGAGGAGGATTTTGTGGTGCCGTGGCAGAATGGCATTAAAGGGACCGCAATCATCTTGGGGTACATTGCAGTTTTCTTGCTTTTGTGAGGAAAAAAAAAATAGATCTCTAGACATATTAGAAGATAACTTTTTCTCCACATTTCTTAACATTCACCTTACTCTACCACTTTGAGTTCATAACCCTGCTAACTATTTGAGTGTTATTGAAATACCCCAAAATTCTCTCTCATAACTACTTGGTGAATAGTAAAATTTTTCCTTAACTGACCATTCAGGTTTGCTTCATTGAAGTAGCAAAAGCGCAATTCAAACAGAAGCATCTCTTCAATGTTTTTTCTCCCTATTTTCTGTCTCTTTAAACCACTGGGGAAATGAGTGTGATCTGTATAACCTGCCGAAATGACCCTTACTACTCCTCTCATATATGAGCTCATTTAAATTTAAATTACTGAATCTTCAAAGAAACATTCCCAACTCTATCCACAGCCATCTTTTAAAATGCAGAAAAAAAAACCTCTTATAAACTTTAAAATTATTTTAAAATGAACACAAGACTTTCTCAGTTGGGCTTCTTTCTTAGCTAGATCCGTGCTAGTGCAGAAAAGCAGAGAGGACCTTCCATTTTGCACTGACTTTGGTTTATTTTACCACTAAATTTACCTTCTTTTGTCTTCTTAACTAGAGACTAATGTAATCCACTTGCAAAATAATTCGTAATAAATGTCTAGACCAACATTCTGATTCCTAATGAGGTTAAGATTTAAAAACAATACTGCTTTGGGGGAAATTTCTGTCTTCCTTTTTAAAAAATGGATTATTATCTGACATGAGAGAAAAATACCCATCAAAGTTTTTCTGGCAAAACCTTTTCCCCTGCATGTCTTTATTGATCCTTTCAAGCTTCTCATCTTTGTCAGATATATTTGTAGGTATCAATGAGGAAAAACAGCCAGTCCAAAAGAGTTACCCATTTTGAGAAAGTCTTGAGCTAACCAGCTCGCCAGATAGGAAAGTTTTACATTTCCAAATGGCTTTATATGAAATGAGATATAAGTATTAAGATAGGTGTGCGCACACACACACACAGACACACTTATTTTAATATATACCTTCAAACACAATATGAGAAATAAGTTTTTTATTCTCTAACCTTTGAAATATCTCACTACAAAAATGAAAGCTGGTCTTAGTAGAAAAGTATACACATAATGTTAGTAGGGAGAATGTGTATAATTTCAACAAATTATGATCATCGCTTATAAACATACAGAGGACTTAGCAATGACATAAAATTCCAAAGTAGGGAAAAAATGAATTCATTGTGAATCTCCTCATTTGGAATTTTGTTAGCAATGTGTATCCCTACATTACAAATATGGTATGGGCAAAAGAAGACTGAATAGGTAGTATATCCACAAGGAGCATCTTGGCAATTATCAATAAGAATTTTCAAACCAAATATCAATCTGCAGCAGTGATTTCAGGGATGAACAGGAGATTGAGAATGCAAGTTTCACATCAAGGAACACTGCTGCAAAGAAACCAAGAAATCAACAGAGGGCATGGAAGAAACTTACTGAGCAGGCTGGACTATATGTAATAGATCCAGAGACAATTTTAAAAAAGAAAGAAACAGAAGATTCATGTTTCCATAGTGGAAGTCCACATTCTTGATTCTGTGCATAACTTCCACCTGCTCCCCAACAACTACGTTGTACATGATTGCACTGGGCAATGCTGCGGATGGCTGAACAAAGAAGATGACTGCTTTCCACAGAATGAGCCATCTTATTCACTTTATTAATGCAATGCTCTTCTGCTGAGGTCAAGTTCTGTTGAGAATTTACACGGAGTAAGTGTCTTCACATCCTTCATCCATGTGCTGAGGGTCATTCAATAACTCTGCAATCTGGACATAATCAAGAGGCTTCTCTTGTTTGAGATTCACTTAAAGCCGGAAATTGTCTGAGTCATTAGGTAAATGGGACAGAATAACACAGTAAAGTGAAGAATATAATGACTCTAAATTTCAAATAAGCCCACTAGGCAGCACGTTTTGTTTTTAGTTACAGGAGGAGCGAGATGCAACTCTTTCTTCTTCACCTTAGAGGGACTATCTCCACGAGCCCAACACACTGGTCCTTCGAAATTCCATTGAGATAGAAGACTTTTGAATTAATTTAGTCTTATTTTCTATCGCCTGACAGGCAAGTGCTTCACCAAGAAGTCCAGAGATTTCCTGTGTCTTGCTCACTTGGGCCAATAAGCATAATTTTATCAACGTAATTGACCGGTGTCATATGTTGTTAAATAGAAAAGCAGTCAAGGTCTCTGGGAACTAAGTCGTGATATAGGACTGAAGAGTTGATACAAGCCTATGCCAGGGCAGGGAAAGTCAACTGCTGACCTTGTCGCTCAAGTAGAGCTCATCTTGAAATAGGAGCTTCCCCTTTGCATTCCATCAGGTCTACAAACCTATCAGATAGTGCAGCCCACCATCAAGGAAGGTGTCCCCCATCAATGTGTCCCCTGCGTGTCAACCTTCTCTGGATGTAACACCACAGACACACACACAATCTTCAATCTAGTCAAGTTCACAATTAAAATTAACCATCACACATTACCATAGATTTTCTTTTGTTTCAATTTCGGATCAATTTTATCTGAAACTTCATAAGATGTAGAGATTATAATCCCATAATTGTATTAGGGGGCATTACAGAGATTTCATATTACAGAATTTAATAGTATTCATACATTGTAAACTGTTAACATACCTATAACCAGTTACTGTACCTACAGTACTACAGCTTCTTTAAATTAAATAAAGTTAATTCAACAGTAAAATTAGAGATACAGAAAGTGCAGTGTTGAGAGTTTAACACAAATTTTTGTGTGATAAAGTCATTAAATCAATTCAACCATGGTTAAAATTTATGTGTGTCTAGCTCCAAAATAAATATTTGTTAGACATTCAGAATATTTGCAATTTCTATTGGCAAATAAGCAAAGTTTTGACTTCACAGAATTCTCATTGACCCTATTTTTATGAATTTATGTGCTTTTCAGACCAATGGCAAATGGACATTGTAAAAATTTTCATTCTTTCACAGTAAGTTCTATGGCATGAGTCTCCAGGTCCTCAATAAAATAGAGATATAATATTTTGTAAACAGTTCTTCATCTCCACCTTTCCCTGCATTTCTCTTAGAGCCATTCCATCTACCTGGCCCGCAATGAACATGCTTTAATTATCCTCTGATCAGGAGTCAAATAGCTAACAGTTGAAGAACCACGTGTTTATAAATCTCTCCCATTGCCATAAAATCCTCACTTGTTCATTTCATTCAAGTCCTAACAGTTCCAACAATGCCATGGTCAGTTACAAGAACAAGACAACTTCACTAGACAGCTACTTTCTAAATCTAAAGTTAGGCCCAGGCAGGAAATACAGAGGGCCAGTGTCCAACTAGTCAGTGCTTCTCCATGCAAATAGAGGCACGAAATCTGCCCAGATCTATCTGCTGTGTTTCTTCTTTGGAAAGGAACCAGGCCTCTTTCAAAATGTTCATAGAACATAACCATAGAATAGGGCAGAAGTAGCAGCAGGACCTTACTCCCAAGATCCTTACGCCTCCAAAGAAACAGTTCTAGATACAGTTCAAAAACTTAGTCTTGAGAGATCTCAATCCAGACACGCAGAGGTCTTGTTTCCCTAGGCAAAGAAGCTGGGAAGAGACCAAAGCACCAATATGAATAGTGATCAAAGGTGGTATCACAGTTTCCAACAGCATTTTAAATTTGATTTTAAAAGGTCCAAAGGCTGTGACCATCTCCTAATAAATGTAAATACTAAATATCTCATTAATTAAGAACAGTTTTTGCATCAACAGAGCATTCATAACAATGTTTATAAAACTACAGGTTGTAGCACATTAGTTGGGCATGACTAGAATGTTGTAGTGACATAAAAAATAAAACACTCATGTTGTACATAACTTTTGCTTGATTAAATTTAACATTTCTATATTATATGTGTCATAAACATGCTCTTAGTACATTATCTTTTGTTATATGTTTATTTTTTATCCAAACATTTATTATCTACTTTGTTAATATTCAGAAGTAGAAATGATATTAAAGGGCATGGAAGATTTCTTTAAAGAGTTTATAGTCCAAATGCAAAGGAAAATAATGTCGATGCAAGCAAAACAACATCAAAATAAAAAATTTAATTTGCCAAGAGAAATCACAAAACACTAAGAAGGTAAGAAAAACACAAGTGAGCATGCATTGATTGAGCTTGTATCTAAATAAAAATGAAAGTGCTAAAGTTGGGATCTGAAATGCCCCCCCAAAGAAATGAGTGCTAAACCTTTGGTCCCAAGACTAAGCTGCAATTAAACGTTGATGGCTCCTTTAAGAAATGGCCCAAGTTAGAGCACATAGATCACTGGCGATCTGCCCTTGAAAGGGTGATGCGGTTCCTGGCCATTTCCTTTTCTCTTCTGCTTCCTGGTTACGATGAATTTGACAGGATTTTCCTGTCATGTACTCCTCCCATGATGCTTTGTGATGCCATAGACCCAATCAGGGCCAAGACACTATGGGGTGAAATTTCAGAAACTATGAGCCAAATGACCTTTAATTTTTTTGCTGGTTATCTCAGGCATTTTGTTGCAATAATGGAAAAATAACAGAACATTGACAAATAGGGGTTTGTTGTGACTATGCAGCCATAGCTTCTAAGGCACAGGACTGCTTAAGAGCTTGGGCACTCACTTTGTGTCACTTTCTTATCTAGATACCAGATATAAAGCTAGAAAATTTGATGACTAACCTGCTGTCTTTCAATTTTTCTTTGGTACAAGTTTTTTTTTTCCTTATAATTTTCCAATCTTTCCTTTGTAATAGGAATGCTCACCGTGTTAGTCAGCTTTCCTGTCATTGGAACATTATACCTGCCACTCACAACCTACAGGAGGGCAGGTTTAATTTGGTTGTGAGCTTAAAGATTCTCAGTTCATGGGCAGCTAGCTGCAAGGCAGAAACATCATGGTGGACGGGCACGGCAGGGGCAACAGCATGGTGGGCGAACACGGCAGAAAAGTGCAGTTCACTGCAAACAGGAAGCAGAAGAGAGGAACAATACCAGAAAGGAAGGAGCAAGAGGCCAGATACAGTACCCAAGGTCACATCTTTAGGATCGACCCAGATATTCCAGGAGAGGTTTCCACCAACATTCCCTGAGTTAGTCAGACTGACTCAACCAAGATAAACATTACTTTCACCCACCAGCATCGCATCTTAGAAGCATGTAGCTTTTTCTTGTGATTGTCACAGCTTGTCTTCACTAAATTATCTCAACTCTTGAAGGACACATTGGACTTTACTAAAAAAAAAATTCTGGAACTGTTAAGACTGCAAACTCTTGGAGATGAACTGAGTGCTGATGTATTACAGGATGAACAAGAGCTTTTGAAATCCAGATGCAATAATTGATAGTTCGTATCTGAAAGAATCTTAAGTTCCTTGTATTAAAAACAAGGTATTATCACCCAGCCCCTGGAGCTGTTATGAGATAGTGGAATCTTCAAAACATGGAGCCTATGAGAAAGAGGTTAGGCCATTGGAGGCCTTCTCTTAAAGAGGTTACTGAAACTCTTTCTACCTTTTCAACCATCAAGAAGTGAACGGGATTCCCTGGGACATGTGTTCCTGCCGTAATATGCTGAGACTGCACGTGCCCAATGCAATAGGGCCAAACTAAAACCACGGAAACCAGGACCCAAAATAAACTTTTCCTTATAATTTGATTATCTCTGGGAATTTTGCCACAGTGATGGAAAACACACACCGGCCGATGGGTTTGCATTTTAGATAGGACAAAAGTGAACAGAACAGTGAAAGAGCAGCCTTGGTGATTCAAGGTGTGCAAGTGATTCTTATTTCATGAGGGACGTTGCCACTGGGGACGTTAGCTCTGTAAATAATGAAGAATCGCGAGTATATTTCTGAATTATACAATATACACTTCTCAAGTTCCACAGAAAGTTCAGGGTATACGAAAGCCAACCAAATGGAAACAGAAATACTTTGTTTGTATTTAAAATGAAAGAGCAGCATATTTACAACTACCATACATGCATATATATGGTGTAAATGTATATATACAAGCATACATACATACATAGGTCAGTAAGCACATTTGCAAGTTGTATGAAATCTGGAAGAGTTTTTACTACAACACTTTCTATTGAGGTTTTAAAAGACATTTATTATTATTTTACCCACGCCTCTTCAAAAGGCTAGTAAAACACCTTAAATATCAGGGCAAGTAAAAATACTGAATTTTGAGAATATTCCATTAAGGCCTCACAATTTATTTATGAATTTTAAAAAATAAATCAGATGTGCGTAAGTCGAGAACAAATGCCAAAATGATACAAGGAAAATAATTCCTAAAAGTAGCACAGTCTTGTCATCTCTTATCCGGTATTTAACAGGATTTAATGATACCATCTCTCATTTGAAATATGCGGATCATCGAACACTGGTAGCAGCAGCGAAATATGAATCTTTGTGGGAACACAGCCTAATTTCTGGGAGTGGAAAAATAATAAATCAAACACAATTCACAAAGATATATCAGATCTGAGAACAGGTTTATTAAGTTAATTTAATATTTTTTGATTTATTGGCTGTTGTTTTTCATGCCTTCAGTAAGACAGACAAGCCATATATAAACTCATAAATGCAGGAAAGTCTCCACAGGCAGAGGAAAAATATACAAAAAAAGTTAAGTGGTTTTTTTTTAACCAAAAATGAGCAAAAGCAAAACGGATGATTCCAAGGCCCAGGGAAAGGAATTAGCCTTGTGTAGCCCCAGGGAAAACTTGATTTGCATGTAGATGCAAAGAAAGTCATAGTTTTATTTCCAGGAGGCTGTAGGGTTATCTTCCACAAGCGGACACTTTCTTGGTGAAGTCAGAGAGCAGAGATCAAAAAGAATGAGACAGAAAGTAGAAAATTTGCAGTGTAAGTGTGGAGAGTGTTTGGAGCAGTTGCCATGGATAATGGAAAGACTTGCACAGGGCTTAAGCACATATTTTAATAAGATAAAGGAATAACCATTTAAAATGATAAAGTGGGCCTTACAAAAATTTTCTCCAGCAGAGGAATGCTCGAAACAAAGGTTCTGAAAATTATATGATTCCGATGAAGCAACATGAAAGGGTGCTCCCTGAAGCTCTGAAGAAAAGGCCATTTAAGTCCCCGTGGCTTGAGTGACTGATAGAAAACAGATGATATGTCAGACAGCCGATTTCTCTGTGCAAAACTCGTCACCTGACAGAATGTTCCTTGCTTCGAAAACAAGAGGTTAGAATCTGTTTAAAACCTATACACAGTGTAATCAGTCAAGGAATCCCTCACCCAGAAGACTGAGTTTTTCTAACTGTACCTATCACAGGTAATTTAAGACATTCCATAAAAAGGAAAATAAATACCTTAATCATTTTTAAAAGATCAAGTTTTAGGTAAGTTTGATGAGTTCTGCACAAAGGTAACCAAATAGGATTATGTCCGTGAAAGACTTCTCAGCATTAATAGTATTTGCCATCATTCATCTCCCTCTGTGAATAGTCTCACTGGAATGGTGTCATGAACATAGGATCTATTTATGTCTGTTAGTAAATAAGGGAGGGAACTTACCTGAGGGGAGGAACTACACCCCAAGAACTGAGTCTTCCAGGATGATGATTTCAAGACTTTGGAAATAACTATAATTAAAGTAAGTGCATCTTTTAGAAAATTGAGTAACCGAATTTTAAGCTTGAATTGAGCTGAAGAATTACTACATTCAAAAAAACATTTATATATTTATTTGATGCTGTGATGACACAAAGGTGACAAGCTATAACGAAGCTTCCCAGGTTGCTCAGGACAAAGACTCCTTTGCATGTAGGTGGGACACAAAACAGGAATCATGATACAGTGGTCAAAAGTCTCAAGTCCTGAGTCATATCTATATTTAACTCTGGGCACTGCCTGCACTCTGTCACTTTGTATGAGTTGCTCTTGTGGACATCAGTTCCCTTTTCTGTTTATATACACGAGAAGGTGCAAGTTCATACGATGGTACCTAATCATGCATGGAGTACAAATAAAAGACAAAAGCTCTTGCTAAATCACAGGGAAGTAGATGAGACTCAAAGGTGGTGAAGAATGGAGAGAAAGTAATTCACCTGCCCTGTATTTCACCTTTGTTTCAGGCAAGATACAAAACCCAAAGTCATTTTGAAATTTAAAACTTCCAGAATAATAATTTAATGACTTACAAATTGTCGACATAAACACAGTGACATTATTCTCCTTTGAGGAAGGTCAGCCCGGAAGAGAAGCTCTCTTTGAGGCCAACATATACTATATTTGGCTATCAGAAAATCCCTACATCCAAACTTACTCCAGTAACACAAAACATCTCCTTTCATATTTTGAGCTTGTATTACAACCATGAAAAATGCTATGGAAAGTAACAATAATTGTTGCTCCGGATTTGCAGCTCTCTAAAAACAGTTCTTTTTGGGTTAATAACCATCCTGAAAATATACCTACAAAAATCTATTCAGCCCCTCAGCAAATCTTTCAAATTAATTAGCCTCATCTGAGTAAAACTTAAGTAAATTAAAATTTAGTTTTGTTTAACATCTTATAAATAAAGTATATCTGAATTAAAAATAAGACTTAAGTAATGTATAGTATCATTTAACCTCTTACCAAACAATCCTAAATATATCTAGACTACATGTTCTAGAGACCCAAATTTTCCTGAGACTTACGCAAAACCCAAGTAAGCTACGACAATTCATAAAATGATTCTTTAAATGTTTTCCTGTGTTCTCTTGGTAAATGTGAAGGAAAAGACAATTTTTAGGTGAAAGTTCAAATTAAAGAAGTATACAGCTTATATTTTAATGTGTATGCATTTTACATATTTTTAAGTATTTTAAGAGAATTTTAAGTATGTCAAGGTGAGTATTTTAATATTCATTTTACACAGTGATATCTTAAGCTCCTAAAGGCAGTGTAAAACCAGAGCCAGAACTTTGGTCTGGTCCTAAGTCCTTAGTCTTTCCACTTCACCTTGATCCTTCTCAGGAAAAAATGAAGACATTTTAATCTCAATATTTTTCTGCTGCAATTTTAAAAATAAAACATATTTCAGATTCTTATAAAGAGCATAAGGTTTCAGAAAAGACCAGACTCACTCTATCCACATTTAAGCTCTTCTCATTCAGTGACCACTCATCTAACCCATATATCCACCATCAAAATCAGAGAAAAGGGCAGTTGCTTTTGCAAATATAAAAAGCATCCATTGCCATCGCTGTTTATATTTGAGTAAAGGTATATATCTATAATAAATTTAGAAAATTGCAAAATAACATGTACTGTGTGATCTCAGTTTCAGAAAAAGAAGACTGTACATACACATGCATTAAAAAAATAAATAAATGAAAATAATCTCTTTTTTTGAAGAAGGGACTCTTTCTGTAGTCCAGGCTGGTCTTAAACTCACTGGATAGCCCAGGTTAGTCTTGAACTCACAGCGATCCTCCTGCCTTTACCTCCAGAGTTCTGAGATCACAGGTGTCAATAATGATGCCCTATTTAGTAGTAGCGCTGGAGAATCGAATTTAGGGCCCATGCTTTCTGGGCAAGTGCTCTAAGCTTTGCGCTGTTACTCCAGCCCCTAATCTAGAGCATTTGTGACTGTTGTTTTCATAGACAAATGAAATTTATCATTGTGTACAACCTGTTCACTTTTACTTTCTATGATTTGATCGTAAGTTGTTTTGTGGGAAATGCATAGGACCTTTGCAATAAAAGGAAAATAACTGGAAGAAGCAATGGTGGAAATGTCAGGACAGTAGCCATTTTTGTAGGTAGAATGAGAAACTGCTACACTATGTGAGAGGGATCACGAGAAGATTTTTGTGAAGGGAAATTTTAATATTTTATCTCTAACTAAAGATGCCTCATTCATCGTTTCACACCTTTCTCATTTTTACAACTTTCTTCTGTACAATTTTGAGGAGTGTAGCCTTTGTTATGTAAGAGAGATACATTCCAAGACCCAAAGAAGGTGCCTATAGTCACAGACAGAACCCACACCCCTACTGTGTGTCTTGCTACACATTCATACTCAATATAATGTCTTTTCCATCTTCACTGGGCATTTACCATGTGTGGCGATCACTAACTTTTGAAGTTTGAAGAGCAACAGCAAAAACTAGGATTCATTTCTTCCACGTCTTCAAATTTTACAAGATTTTCTCACCATAGTTCTCAGCAATCCCAGCACACATTTTTCTTTCTTAAATTAAGGGTTTTTCCCTTTTCCACTTAAAGGAGACACACTGTGGCTTCGAATTTGGCTTCCCTGAGTTGCCAGCATCATGACTCTTGAACTTGGTGGCCATTATTAAAGAAAACAAACTTCACCTTAGTGCAAGCATCACAAGCCCATGATAGTCAACCTAATAGCCAAGATGGCTGCCAACGAGAAGCTGGTGACCATATCCTGGACACAATGAATAGAGAGATAATTCACACCTCAGGCAGGATTCTGTGATCACACTATTCAAAATGGCATACATTGTTCATTTCTGAAGTTTGACCACATCCCTGAAAATGGAGGGCACTGTGAATTGTTTATTTGTAAGGTATTTTCAGACCACAGTTGACTATTGGCAATTGAAACTTGAAAATAAAATTGCAGACAAGGAGGAATTGTTGTATATTTAATTCCATAGTACTTCTAAAAGATGCAATCAAAACTGTTATTAATATGGCCAGGTAAATCATGATGCCTGATTTTGCTTCTATACCTCAGTATTGCTATGGATAACCCTAACTCGGGCTCTTCAAAGTATATCAGATGGCATAATAAATTACACTTTTCCATATGAATACATTGTCACATTTTTACAAATGAAAGACACCTTTCAAGTCAGCTAGGGTCCAACGGTTTTGAAAATGGGACCCAGAGAGTATTTTGAAATGTGTGGTAAAATGTTTTGGTTGCCAATACTAAGGAGAACAGCTCAGAAATGGCTTACAGTGGATAAAGATGCTAATCTCCTTAGAAGTATGGGACAGCGGTGCATAGTGAATGATTCCACTCTTCATTAGTAAATAACATCTTAGATTCAAAGCGTGAGTGATCGACTGAGAGCGCAGTTTGGACAAGGTGGATATTGAATGACTAAGACCAAGAGCTCTTGCCTTCTCTGCCAGTCTTACACACCAAAGAAAAGGAAACCAGGGTTCCCCTCATCTTTCCTTTCTCCTTTTATTCCTCTTCCTTTCAGATCTGACATTCAAGCTAAAAGCCTTCTTTGATACCCACTAAATACTGACAAGGCCACTCAACATTATTACATGGCAGAGATTTCAATTTTACTTTAGAAAGGAGGGAATTGTTTTTTAGCTATGTGCAGTAACTAACTTGGAAGAAAATCACTCTGAGGTACATATTAAAGGCATAAAAACTCCATATTTTTCAAAACTTCTCCTACCCCTCCAGGTTTTCTCCTCACCACTTTGCCAAGTTCAGTTAATTATTTCCCAAAATACATGATACAATACCAGTGATGGCTTCCACTGAGATTTATTTTCCAGGTTTTCATTTAAATAGTAACTGAATTGGTTCAATAAAATGTTGCTTATCCTAATAAAGCCCTTTAGAGCTTTGCAAATTTGCATGTAATACTCTTTAGTGTCATTAAAGCATTAATAATCTGTGCCTAAAGAGCTATAAATAAACTTTACACTTTCTATATATGGAGATAGCTTCATACTGTTCCATTTCTATGAGACTCTGCTCATAATGCAGCTTAAATGGAATCACTGACTTAGGCAGGATGAATCTGAGACTTCCTGAAGTCTATTGGTCTTGTCTTGAGAAATAATGTTGGCCCAGCCCAATGCTATAGGTTTTCAGTATTTCCTGAAGAAGTAATGACTTGGATTTACTCAAGTTTCTCATTGCAAATGGGATTGAGACTGGAAAAGAGAAAAGAACTAGATGTGGAAGAAGAAATGCAAGAAATTCACACAACCAAATACTGTTACTTGTGAATAGGCACTTCAGCTGGGATTTGAGATCATGGAAAATCTAGATTCATTAACTCAAATCCAGAGCCTGTAAACTGTATGTTGAGAAGGAATAAATTGGTGAAGGACATAAAAATGTGTGGCAAAAAAATTCTGGTCCTTCTCAGTCTCTTTCCTCATGTATTCTCTCTCTCTCTTTCTCTTTCTCTCTCTCTCTCTCATTCTCTCTCTCTTTCTCTCTCTCTTTCTCTCTCTCTCTCTCTTTCTCCCTCCCTCCCTTGTTCCCTCCTTTCACTCTTCTTTTCCTCCTATCCCTACATCCCTTATCTTTTCTCATCTAGTTGGACAGGAACAGTTAAAAGGGGAGAGAAAAATTGAAAGTTGTATTAAATGAAGATTTGAGAAACTGCTAAGAAATAACTATGTTAAGAATACTTGACAGTCAATGGGAGATTTGAAAATAAACTGATAATACAAGATGAAAAGGTAAGATCCAGTGGACTCGCATGCAGGAATTATTTTTAATTTACTTTGCTCAAATCATAGCTAGAATCACTTCCAAGAACAGCTTGTATCTTTTCTGGAACCTGAACCCAATCACACGGGAGTGTCAATTTTGTTTTTCTGTCCTGTTTCAGATTTTTTTTTAAAGAATGAAATCACGGAGAGAAAGATGAAAGAGCGGAGAACAAAGAGAGATTGAACAGTGGATAAGGCACAGATGGGGCCGCTGAGCGCGTCTGCTGTGCTGTCCTTCTCGTTCTTTGGAGCCAGGTCTGGGCTGCACTTTAAGTTTCAGAGTCTCAGATTTGCCCTTAGTTCAAGGTCAATTACAATAATGTTTAAATATCTAATGGAAACAGAGGCAACTGTTAAGATTTTTATGTAGCACATAATCCAGAAGCATACTATAAAAGTTATACCTAGAATGCTTTGTTTTTTAAAAAGGAATCTAAAAGCTAAAATAATAAAATGAGTACATCAAAATATTGAAATGAAACAGTGTAATTTGAAATGCAAAAAAGGAAGAGAGAGAAGAAGGGGAGAGAGCAACAGAGCAGTCGCTAGTGGAGTGAGACACATAAAAGCTCACTGACTGGTCAAAAGATGATCACGTTAAGCAAAGGCATAAGTATACGATAAATTTAAGAATTAAGCACAAGAGGGCAAGAACTTACAGGTTGATGCTGCCACTCTGATAAAAAAAAAAAATCTTTAACAGAAAGTATAAGGTTCTGGTAGGTGGCCCCATGAAGAAGAGAAATATTTTTAAAAATGATTCAGGCAAAAAGAAGGAGCCAGAGTGGTAACAGAAGTGCAAGAAAAAGAAAATTTTAAAAGTTGGAAAATAGAAGAAATTATCTGATTGTCTTCAAAAGCAGGTAGCCAACAAGTTAGCAGGATCTGTGGAGATAGGAGGCGGAAGAAAAAGGGAGACTTGAGGGCAAGGCAATCAAGGAAAATAAAATTGATTAAGCTGTGATCTGCATAGGCACCGAAGGCCCAAGTTGAATGTGATTATGATACATCACAAACAACACAGCTAAAAGAATAATTCTGGGGGAGTGTATATACAGAGCAAATGACACAATGAAAAATTAACCCTAAACTTAATGATTATTTAAAACTATGAAATTCCCAAACCCATAATTTCCACCGCAGAAGATGCAGGCGAATTTACAAATGACTTTATGATTTGCAGGCATTATGAAGTCAGCACATAAACAGGAGCAGATCCTATGTAATCTCTTCTGAGAGCTGGTCCTTGTCTGTTCCTTCTAACCTAGCCAACGATTGAATTTTTGTGATCTCTTTGGAACCCAACGAGAGATGAGAACTTATAAATTACCCTAAAATTTCAATCAGAATGACTTCAATAAGCAACTAAGAACAGTAAAGAATGTTTTAAGTCTTGACACAGAATTAATGTCTATTAAACAAGTAAAAGTGGTAAAATTAAAATTATAGATAACATTTTATTATGTAATTTTTGTGTCTTTCTCACAGGGCAATTTATGATACCCCAGTTATATTTAGTTAAGGGATATAGGTAGCTGCCTGTGTGAAGTCTGCTTCTTTTCTTATCTTCATAGTCCTCTTGAATTTTGAAACACCAATTATATTAGGATGACACACCAATCCGAAGATGATTCAGCCTACCACAATTTTGTTCAAGTCTTAGAATTTTAAATTTAAGATTTTTCTTGTCAATCCTATATTCTGATTTTCTCTGTCAGCCATTGTCTCATTCAACAAATATTTGTTGAGCACCTGCTGTATGCCATTCTCCCATTAATGTAAGAAGCTGTCAAAACTTTTTTTTCTATATCTTGTGAGTCTTGATGGATGTATGAAGAGGTAAACCCATTTCCACATAATTATATCCACTGAAACTGCCTCCAAAACCCCAAAGCCAGCCCCTTCTCCATCACAGGTGACTGGTGAGGGGTAAGAGAAGGAAGAGCCTGACAGAGGGTGTGTTCAGTGACCCACTAAGTTGAGGCACACACACACAATGGATACATTTTCAAGTCATCATTCACTAGTACAAATTTCAGTGACAATTTCTTCTAATCCCTTGGGAGGAATTTTTATAGTATTTTTGCTGAACAGTTCCATTCCCATATACTCCCTTCTCAGTGTCATATCGTGGTTGAGAAACTACAGTCATGACATAGAAAGACTTCCTTGTGGATAAGAAGCAGTGAGGAGCACAGCCTGGGGTCACCCCACCCCAGGTGCTTGTGGGCACCATTTACACTCTCTGGCTTCCTGCAATACACAGTCTACCGGTGGCCGAGACTGGAGCAAATCTGTGCTGAAAATCTGCAACGTGTAGCAAGATGGTAACAGTAGGCAACTGTGACGGTGAGGGCTTTCCCAGGAGAAAAATACTGTAACGATCTTTCCTCTTTCTTCATTTCATATAGTTCAAGCTGTCAGTTGGGCAGCCCATACCCAGCGTGGGTGCTCTTCCCTCATTCGCTGGCCCACAAATCACTCACACATGCCTAAGCTCTACATTGAGTGTGATTTCTAATCCCAACAAGATGCTTTAATTCCTTTAGCAGTCACATATGCTAACACACGGATAATATTTTCTGGAAGTCCCTGCATAAGGACCCAAAAAAATAATGTTACCCAGCTCTCTAGCTATTCTTTACTCCAACCAAGTCGTCACACAAAATTAGCCATCACATTTAAATCTTACTCTGATATTTTAGGTCACTTTTTGTAAGGCTCTGTGGCAAGAACTGTGAAGCACCAATTTTGGCTTTTCTAGCCTTTGCTTTGGAGAACGGTGTGTGTTCAGCTATATTAAAACCAGCTTAAGACCCTGAATGTAACTTAGCAGTGTACTGAGGAGCACTGCCTAGAGAGATAGTAAGAAGTCAAAAAGTGGTCAATGGTGTGTCCGTAGCAAATCTCAAGCAAAAGATGACAAGCAGCCTCTTATGGTGGATTTGTTGGCTTGCAAGGATCCCCAAGTTACTTAAATTCACTGAGGTGAAGATCCCATAAATGGTAAGGATTTACCCTGTAAGCAGGAGGAGGGTTCCAGCTGTGTTTCTACCTTACCTGTGTTACAAAGGTAGAGATGCTCCCTGAAGCCACAAGGATGGGATCACACAGACTCCACTGAAGAAAGGTTATAATTTGGCAAAAACAAGGAAAATTCAGACAGCTATTAGCTTCTAGAGCTTTCTACCTTTTGGAATATTTTCTAGAATTAAAAGCATCATGAAGCTCCCTATTCACCCTAGGATTGCTTTACTGAAGAGCTATAGAGACTGATCTTTTAGTACATTACTTTATTTACCTGCCAATATGCTAACATAAAATTCTATTTTTTAATAAAAAAAGATTATGTTTGGACAAAAACTTTTAAAGCAAGCTATGAATTCAAAGTTTTTTATTTATTCTTGTTAAGATTTCATCTGTACCTTTCTTCTTTACTTGTCTTTGAGATAGTATCAAAATCAACTAATGACATAAATTCCAATTTAAAGAGCAGATGGACATTCAGAAAATATCAATTAAAGACAAAAAAATTATTTTTCTTCATACTGTTTTCACGTGTATCTCATGGTTTGAATTTGTTTTTCTCCCTGCTTTGCTCTGTGATCTTGCCTGACAGTTTGTCTTCTGTTCCTGACTGTTATTCTTTGGATATTCTTAGTAGCCTGTTCCCATCACCAGCAAGAAACATGATTGAAACTGGGATGTGGGAACAAGAAGATCCTGAGAATAAGCTGTCGGTGCCAAATTATGTTCTTGTATATCAATGAAACAAAGAAGTATGCGTCCATGAAGACGGACTGTTCCTTTTATTCAATCTCAAAGTGTATTAAAACACCAAGAAAGGAACCTTTTTAATGCAAGCTTATTTTGTGCAAAAAAAAATCATGATGAATTTCTTTTGTAGTTTACGAATTTAATCCTCTAATAAGTCATTGGTTATCTGATATATTCAATAGCTTGATGAAAAATGGCAAGACAACTTGCTGACCTCTTTATTAGTGGCCATCTCCTTTGTCTACTTTTAGCACAAGGAAATAACACCTTTTTATATTCAGCAAAAGAAGAAGGGAAGAAAATACAAAAGAAATGTATTTCAACATCTATGTTTTTAAGTACTTAGAATTTGCTTTGGCTTCCTTTTGATTTGAAGGGCTTATACTTTAAAAATCCAGAATTTGTGCAGGAATTATGTAACTGTTCCTATAGACTCCAGACTTGTATTTGTGTTAATTAGAACTCAAAGTAAATAGAAAGGAACTAAAAGTGTTAGTACATGCATGTAACAAAAAGTTGATATTTTTGTCAGACATGATATGCTGTTTCCATCAAAATCTCTCTCCTCATCCATGTCTTCCTATTGCTTGAAGAAACTTTCAGTGCAGATCTAGTGACCTCTTAGGCCCTCAGTAAGCCATGTCAAGAGAGGTCATTCCATCCTTAGCCTTGATGAAGCCAATCTTGGCAATCTCATTGTCCTCAAAACCTATCTAAAAAATAGGTGGAATTTCTTTTGTTTGAAAGAAGTCATGTAAGAAGCTCTTTGATTTGAACATATAGGTTCTTAAGAATTCTCTTTCTTATCCCTAAAGAAGGTTTTGAGAGTCAAGAAATGCTCAAACTATGACAGCAAAATTACAAAAAAGAAGAGAACCTAAGGTGACAGCCAACATTCTAGGACAGTTGAACACTCACTAGTACTGATTATGTATATAGATACATATATATATGAATTTTTCTATATATTTAAATAAAAATACATATACATTTCTTCATAAATACATATATATTTCTGTATATAAGTAAAAATAAATGTCAAAACAGAAATATATATGCTATATATTTTCATGTATCATACACATAATATACTACTATATATGTGTGTATATATATATATATACATATATATATATATATATTCAAGGAAACAATACAAATTATATTATTTCACTTCATATTTGGGTGAGAACAAATTACCAATGTCTGAAGCAATGATAACAAACACATCTACAAACAAATACGCTTTTTAAATTAAAGTTTCCTCAAAAAATATATTTATACAAACTCCATTTGAATGAAATAAGTTATGCAAGATGCAACAATGAATTTCAGGTAGTGCAGCTCATTATCTGAACATACATATAAACATTTGACTACACCAATGTACCTGCTATCCAGCTTCTATGTAATTTGTGATGACTTTTTGTTTCTGCTTTCGTGCTCATAGTTTTTAAGGGTAATATATTTCAAAATTGTTCCCATCTTTCTGAAATTTGTCAGCATAGTTCCATATATCTACTGAAAAATCATTATTAAAAAATGCATTTAACTCAGAATTTTCCTAAAGATACATGCTAAGCAATTCATTTAATGTCATATTTACTAAATTTGACTATATGCTTAAATAGCTTAGCATCATCTTTTAAACTTTTTCTTGGTAAAAATTACAGAAGATAGAAAAGGAAGTGATATCAAGGCTAAAATGGAAACTTCAAAGGGTATATTGATCTTTTTCACATAATACCACAATCCCAGAGACTGTGGACCACATGAACTACTGGAAATCAAGAACAAGTTCAAAGTAATTTAAGAAAATAAAGGCTTATCTGAGTTTGGAGAGAGTTGAAACTTGAATGTAATTCCAGAAGCAGTTGAACTTCTCTTTTGGGAGGTTGGTTCCATGAGCTAAGCTCTGCCAATTTTGCCTTTAGTAATGAGAACTTTGCAGTTCCTTCATAGGCAAAAATCTGAGCCACTACAAGACTGGAAAGATTAACTGTACGATATGCAGAACTGCTTCCTTTCTCTTAAAAGATTTATAAACTTCAATGAGTCTCTTAACTTTCCAGACCCAATAGTCTGAGTATCCTAAGAAGGATGTAATAAAATCTTCTTTGCCTGCTTCTAAAGTCTTCAGATCTCAGGTTTCACGCAGCTTTAAAAGATTTAAGATGGAGTCAAGCCCTATGGGGCAGACCTATAATCCCAGCACTTAGGGAGGCTGAGGTAGGAAAATCTCAAGTTCAAGCCAGGTCTGAGTAATTTAAAGGGATTCTGTCTCAAACGAACAATGAGAAGGGACTAGATATGTAGTTCAGAGTGAAGGCCCTGTGTTCAATCCCAAGTAGTGGAAAGAAAGCAAGAAAACAACAAAGAATTAGAGAAAGAAAGACTAATGAAAGAAAGAAAGAAAGAAGGAAGGAAAGAAAGAAAGAAAGAAGAAACAAAGGAGGAAGGAAGAGAAAGGAAAAAAAGAGAAAGAAAAAGAAAAGGTTATTGGTGACAATCAAGACTCAAAGATTTAGAGCACAGTGCTATAACTCAACAAAATTCCTCCAATTACCTGTCAAAAGATTATGTATTTGCTTTGATTAATACTAACATCACTTATCAAAGGGCATGTCACACTTGTAGTGTTTGATATTTTATATCATTCACTCATTCATTCACTCATCCACTAAATCAAAACTATTTACTGACCTTTCCACTTTTCCATGTAATAGGAACCAACAATGCAAAAGTAGGTAAGCCTGATCTTGTCTCTCAAAATTTATAGGCTAGTGAGTGTAGCAAGAACTCATATTCATGTAAAGTTAGCAACTTCTGCATAGCACACACTGGTCTCGGCTCCTTGAGTGTCTTCAGCTGTATCTTTCAACTAACAGCTATGTTATAATTATTAAACACCTGGTATAAATAAAAAAAACTGGTGCTTAAAAAATTAGGTAAAGCTTCTGACTCACTACACTAAGCATGATGTTCTCAAGTTTCTTCCACTTGCCTGCAAAAGCCTCCACGCTGTTGGACTTTATAGATGCATAGTATTCCATAGCGTATAAATGCCACAGTTTGTGTATCCATTGGTCTGCTGATGGATATTTTGGTGACTTTCATATTTTAGCTCCTGTTAGTCATGCTGCTATGAACATGGGTATACAAATATCTCTGTTATGTGTTGTTTTGTCCTCTTCCCAGATCACAACTCTTATGGAACTTAAAATGAAAAACAAAATGAAACAGGGGGTAGGGTGGGGAAGGAGGAAGGGGTGGGTAGGGAAAGGGACAAAAGGAGAGTGGGAAAGTCCTTGTCACCTTGACAAGATATGTAGATGCACAAAATACTCAACTTCATTGTAAACCTTAAATTTTGTGCTTATTCATATCAATAAAATGGGGGGGGGGGGATTAGATAAAGCAAGATTTAGGAGAAAAAAATTAACTTTGGACTCATGTTTTTGTTCAAAAGATATTAAAATGTCGAGTACCAAAAATAGAAGAGTAGTACCCCACAAATATCAAATTGTTTCTCTAATATGAGAAACCCAAAATACAGTCATGCTCTTGAACTAAATCTGCGGTGGGGGGAGGGGTGATAGTGGGAACTAATGGACAGGAGGAGGGTCTGGGAAGGTCAGAGAGGGGAGGGGAAGTGTTTGTAATTTTAACACAATGTATATGTGCACAAAATACTCAAGTTCGATGTAAACATTATGTAATGCCTATATACTATCAATAAAATGGGGGAAAATAAAGATGCATTTGGGGGAGGAGTAAAAGGCAAGATTCCTACCCATAAATAGCCAGCATTATTGCAGAAAAGGCAACTCATTAAACTAGAAAACTTAGAGTTTATTTGAAAATGGATGTGGGGATTCAGGTTGGGTCGAAGCCTCTCGAGCACATGTCCAGGACATTAAAGTGTAAGCCGACTTCACTGCAAAGATGGCCTCTGAGGCAGGTCTCATGGCCCCTGGTCTAGTGACAAACTGCTAATGGGCAGCCCCGCCCTCCTTCCTTCACCTCCTTCCTTCTGGGGGACCCCTCTGGTTAAGGACATAAGAGGAAAAGTTTTGAGTCTCCCTCCCAAGATGACTTCCGCACTGTTGTAGTCTATATAAGCCCTGTGCTTCCTTTTGGACTGCGTTCACTGAAGTGAGTCTCCAGAGTGGTTTCTCCATTGTCAGATCCCTCATCAGCTGTTCTGGGAATCCCCATGGGATGGACACCCCTACAAATAGAGATAATTTCTGTAAAGCACAGAACATAAAATAAATGCACATAGAGAGAAGGAAATGATTTTCACAGAAGTGTCTTCAGAGGAAGTAATGTAGAGGCAGGAGATGGATGATTTGAAGAAGCAACCTGTGCAGAGCCCTGAGAAAATCATCTAGAACTGCACGGGACAGGTAATATAACTATTGCTAGAAATAGGAGTTGACTATTTCTTTTGTTTAGCCAGTGAATTAAAATGATTGTATAGTTTAAATGATTAAAACATTAAAAAAGATGTATTTTGGACCGCTAAAATCATGGAATTCAATTTCAATGACATAATTTTATTTATTAGAACACAGACATGCTCACACATTTACCCACCATTCAGTGACTGTGGGGTGCAACAATAATGGAACAGAGATGCTGTGACAAACACCATATGGTCTAAGACGTCTGACATTAATATATGATGGTTGAGCTAGATTGTTACTGTGACTGGACCACAAGTTACCCAAGGGATGAGTACAGTACACTTCCGTGTGTGCCTCAGTGGAACATGAGTGTGTGACCTTGGGCACTGTATTTGGTCACTGGCCCCTTCCTTTCTGACACTGTTTCTCTGATCTAATCCCTGGCTGCAATGATCTGAGCAGTTTTGTTCTGTCATAACCTTCTGGTGAATGACAGAGGCTGAAAGGGAGAAGAGGAAGAGACAGTGGCTGAGGCGAGTTGGTGAGCACAGGTCAGCTCACAAGGGGCCATGCTGGCCTTTCATAGGAATTTGGTTTGGCTAAAAGAAGAACATTTGGAAACTTTGAATAGGGAACTTCATTTACATTTTAAAAAGTCTTCTTACACTATTTGTTGGACCCTGGGGTGCTGGGAGAAGAAAAAAGAATGAAAGCAGGGAACTTCTGGAGATATTTTTCTGTTAAGGAGAGATGTGATGATAAGATAAATGAGGCAATAGAGAAAGAGTTGGGAGAACTGTACATCTAGAACAGGTTTGGTTGTTGAAATGCAAATGAGGTGTCACAAGGACAAGGTAAGTGGAACTCCCAATTTTCTAAACTTGACAACGGGCAACCTTTGAAGATTTTTACCAAAATGAAAAAAATTTCAAAGTAATTATCTTAAAGGACCAATCAAGAATTCTGTTTTGTATTTAACAAACTTAGTACGTGTATTAAACTTCTAACAATTAAAGTCATTTAATCTAGAGAGCGTATGAGTCTAAAAATCATTGAGAGGCAGGTTTGCAGGCATGTGTTTGGGAATCATCACTTTCCTAATTAAATTAAAGCCATAGGCGAGATGGGGTCACTTGAAGATATACTGTATGAAAAGAGGGGAGAAGGCGGCAGGGCATCATGCCCCAGTGATGCTGCAACATTTATAGTCCTTGTGGTCACAAGCAAATCTACAAAGCTAGTAAGGCGGAAAATAAACCATGAGAGTTCAACCATGTGCAGAAAGTATTTCAAAGAAGAGAAAGTTTCAAATATTGCTTGGAAAATAGAGGAGGTGACAGTTCCTAAACTTTAAAACATGATCTTCTTAGTTATTATTTATTTTTCATTATAATGCTTTTCTCTTCCTAGTTTTAACTATGAGTAAATCCAAAAAGCAATGTTTTATGAGTTCAGAAAATTTTTTAATTTGTTTTTAATCATGTTTACAGGGTCAAAAATCATATTATGTCTAGGTCCAAGCCAACAATTAAATCTCCTATGATGAAATGACACTATTTGGAAAATACAGTAAGGAAAAACTAACTCGAAGTGCTGCATGAGTGCAGCATCCCCCCCTCCTTCTATAACTAACACTGCTTTACCCGTAACTTCCCAAAACTCTGAAGAATAAGGAACTAGAAAAAATACATGAGCTTTGTAAGCCCATGTGGGAAGTCCCCTTGCTATTTACAGCCTAGGAAGTCAGCAGCCTCCGCTATGCCACAATTGTGCCTAAGGGGTCCTATTAAATGTTCTGCTAGTGTTTAAGAAGCTGGAAGAAAATAAAATATATGATCCATGATCCCTTAGAATTTGAAGAATTTAGCAACTCTGCATATTGTAACATGATTTTTTTAAAAAGGCAAAGTAAGAAAAGAAAGTAATTTTCTCATAATTTTGATTTTTATGGAGAAATGTCAATATATTTCAATTTTCCTCTTTAACTCAAAATATATTGTCAAGTTTTAATATTATTTAATTTGCTAATTGTAATTTTTTAGTAACTTGACAAGGGGTAATGTTATTACCACATTAGAAAGTCTTCATGATTTATTAGTATTTATGAAAGACCAACAGCTGGTCCTCATAGTTTCTTTACCATATACAGCAGAATGAATTATACAACATTAAAATATACTAAACATGCTTTACTAATAATACTTCATAAAAGAAATTCTTCCCAATGTTGCCACTTTGTAGGTATCAATCATGAGATTACATCATAAAAACAAGACATAATTTGAAAGTAATCTTCAACTGATTTACTTAGAGAAATCAAACTTCTACTATAATTAAATGACATTTTATAAAACCTTGTTTAGAGTAAAAACAGTGCCCATCACACAAATTTCATAGAAAATGTATTATGTTGGTTGGAGATCTCCAGATTTGCATTTATTATCTAAAATCTTCTGTTATTGATAAAGTATATAAGTAGAGTAGAGATCAACTTTCAACATTGATTGAATGATTTCTAAGAAGCCTACTCTGTACTAAGTATTGAGTTTAGACAGAGATTCATAGACACAGATAAATAAAAGTAATATTGTTATATTTGTATGTGTTCCACAGGCATTTGTGTGGTGGAAGTGTAGACCCTGGTGCGCCATTAAAAAGTGGTAGAGCTTTTAAGAAGCTGGGCATAGTAGAAAGTCTCCAGATCTTGGGGAGATTATCTCTCTTCATGGCACTAAATTTCACCTTGCAAAGTGAGTTACTTCACATGAGAGAAAGCCAGTACAGAGAGGCCACCCCGTGCTCTTAGTCCCTCCTATGTGTGACCCTTCCTATTCCTACTTTTCTTCCAAATTATGATGAAACAAAAGAGGCTGAACAGATGGGTGCACCTAATATTGGAGGTTCAGCCTCCAGAACTATGAGCGAAAAAAAATCTCTTTTCTTTACAATTATTCAGCCTCAGGCATTTCTTTCTAACAAGAAAAAACAGACTAATACATCTTAGAATTTAACTCATCTACTCATTATAATCTATATAGGAGGCAATATAATGTCAGCTACAAGGAAAAAGAAATGAGCATAGTCAACTATAAAATTTTGCTTGAGGTCCTTCAGCATTGAAGAAGAGTCAGAAATAGAACTCCAAAGCCTTGGTTCAGAGATCAGGGGATTTTTCAATGGGAAATTTTGAGCAACTCTGTCAAGCACAAGGAGGTTACAGATGACAGTACCTCCATTCTCACGGAAGACAACAGGAAGTGAGAAATGATGATTGTTAGATGATTACAGAAAGAGTTAAGCCATTTAATGTTCACTGTTCATAACAAGTTATTGGTGCTATCACTCAACATCGTGTTATATTTTTTGCAACATCAATGTTCTTTTCCAGGAGCTTAAATTTTATGTTCCAATTTGATATACTGTACTATTAAAAGAATACAGAAGTTGAAGCACACCTTAAGGTAACAATGCATACTTGCCTATTGTCTCTTAGAAGCTGCATATAAAACTGATAGCTGAATCCATTCACAAATACACAGCTGAGTCCTTTTATTATAGAGCCCTTCACAATCAATTCAGCCCAATGAGGAAAGACCCATCAGTCAGTCAGCCAGACAGGTAATCAAAACACACACTAAAGTCTATCAAGACAGGGTTCTGAAAGGAATTCAACTTTGATTATGTGAACACTATGAGTGCTTAGGGTTTAAGAGTTGGACTGCTTCCAAGTAGAAGATGAAGTTGCCTCTTTTTTCTGTGAAATAGATGTCCTGTGTTAGTTAGAATGGGGTCAACCGATCAATCAACTTTCTGGAAAGCAATTCCTTCTAAATGTTACAAATAACCAAGCAAAAGAGAAAGTAAATAGTATTCATTTTGTTCTTTTGAAATTTCTAAGAAAGCATGTTACTCCTAGAAAGACAAGAGTTTTAAATGATTCCAAGCTGCCAAAGAGAAATTATTCATCAAGGAAAAAGAAGGATGAAGTAAAATTGTAGCAGCTAAATTGACTTTTCTTCTCACTTAAAGTAAGTTCTGGTAATGAAAAAAAAATATGCTTTTACCTGAAGTATGAGCTTTTTGTGTCTTTCTTAAAGTAATGGTCTAAGCTTGACTATGAGGTACAAAACTAGGCATGCAATCAATTTTACATCTTACGAGCTGGGATAGCATTTTTGTTTTGATAATAATTTGTATATGTTATTAGTGTATGTTTACATTCATCTTGAGGAAATGACACATACACATGTCATGAATGTTGATTTTTTTCACTTTCTCCCTTTCTTGCACTGTTCTCCACCACCCCAGGACCCATTCCCATCTCTACAAAATCGATGTCCCTACCTAAGATAATAAACTCTTTGTTTTCAGTTAATCAATATAACCTGTGTTAATGCCAATTTCTCAAGCTAGTTATTATTATTTCATAGCATAAATACATACTACAACAAATAATAATTTTAAAAGGACAGTCATAAGCATTGCCAATCAGCCTAAATCTCCAGCCAGTGTTCATGAGAACACAATAAACAAAGAGACACACGGCAGAACTACAGATGTGCTATGATAATAAATTTGAAAGATGTGTATATAAGAAAAAAAGACAGTGCACAAAAAAATTGTGTTAGTTCTTTTCTCATTGTTTGTAGTACTAAGGATCAAGCCCAGAGCCTTCCCTGAACTATGTCTTCAGCCCATGTTTTTGCTTTTATTTTGAGACAGGATTTCACCAGTTTACTGGGTTTACAAGGCTGGGCTCAAACTTGAGATCCTCCTGCCATGGTCTCCTGGAGTGCTAGAATGACTGACATGTACTACAACACCCAGGTGGAAAAACAAACTCTCTTCACAGATCTGTAATGCATGAATATGGTAAGTAGAACAGAGACATACTTGAAAGTCTGATCGCTAGTGTCAGAAACCTATGTTCTATGCCTGACTTCTCTCTTCCACAGCTGAGAAATCTTGGCCAACATGCTTAAATACTCTGTGTATCTGAAAAGTCTAGTTATCAATACCTCCTAGATGTTGATCCTTCCTATCACACATGAATAATAACATGCTAAGCCCTGCAGTAGCCTTAGGGAGTGCCTACCCCTTAGGAATGCTTCAGGGGTGTACCATGAATGTCCCCAGAGAGCTTGCAGCAGGCATTGTATTTGCCAACTTGATTCTGGGCTACAGCATCACATCCACAGCATCAGTGGAACTTAGAACTTTAAAGACCAACAATCCTTTTGAGCGCTGCTCAGCTGACTCACTGACCCTGTTGTGTGGGTTCTCTGTGTACTTTTATCTCAGCCTCCTGTTTCATTATCCGGGTTTTGAAAGACATTAAAGGAACATGTACCTGTGTAAATACAAACACCTTACTTCATCCTTGCTTGCCGAACCCAAGGCCCCATATGACTTTGTTGTACACATTTAACAAGTCTCTTCCCCGATTTCCCAAGCGATGCTCTGCATCTTCCAGTCTCACAATACGTCCCGGAAATGTCATACAATAATGACACATTACACTATCTTCCATGTGCCCTCACATACGATTTTGTTTTCTGCTTCCTGAAATGACATCTGTCTGCAGTTTTCTCATCCTCAATCTTCCTACAAGCCATTTCATTCAGACACATCCCAACACCGCTCATCTGCCCACCCTCAAAACACTTCCCCAGATATTTTAGTTGGCTTTATACCATCACATTTTTCAAGGTTTAGTCCACTGGTCCCATGTCTACTTGTTCACCTTCAAGTACTTTTAAATCTACTTCTGTTTTCATATTTAGGTGCTTGCTTAAGCACACAAAGTACAAGATTCAGTTTATGTGTGTTCTGTGCATGTGTGTTTTTGCTTATATTTGTGCATGTACTATGGGCAATATGTGTGTGTTTGTGTGTACATTGTGAGTGAAATGTGTTTGTGTATTTGTCTGTATTTGAACTGTAATATGGGTGTGATATGGGTATGTGTATATAATTACTCCTGCCCATGTGACTAATGACATTTTAAACAGCAATGAGAGTGTCTCAGTAAGTCCTGGAGCTGAAATCCTTAAGTTAGAAGCAGATGATTGGTTCTTTAAAGTAGCAGGACAGCTCACAATCAAATCCAATTGCTCTGGTTTCCTGGGCATCCGCATCATTAGCAGTCACCATGCTCAGGACAGACTGTCACCTGTGTTCATTAGATTCTGAATACCAAAGCAAATTGATTTATCTACACCTAGATACTTGATACTTTCCTATATTCTTAAAATTATTCCAGCTTACTCTGAGAAATTCTACCTGTTACAGAGATACTATCTGATTAATGATACCAGTGTTTCACAGATAACTCAATGAAAATATCTCCTGAATCTCAATGCTAAGAGGAAAATAAATCGACGGTAGAAGAAAGAACTACTTGCTTTAAAAGGTATCTCGGTCTAAGTAAATTGAAAAATATGTCCTTCAACCTCAGTGCTTGTCACACAGCAAGAAGCAGATTAGGTAACTTTTTCTTTAAAGTGGGCTCAGTCTCTTTATATACAACAGCTAAAAACATTAGAATGGTATCATAAATATTTTTCTAATTAAAGCATCTTTTCACAGACATAGTAAAATGAGCCCCACCACCGAAAATAAAATTGTTCTTTTTCACTATGGTCAGAATGTTTATAGAACAAACAATGTCACGTGCTTTAATATTCATTTTCCTAAAGTTGAGCCCTGCTTAGATTAGAAAATGAATCAGATCTGCAACTCATTCACAGTTCTACATCTGGTTGCTTGAGTCTGTGAATAAACAAATCTGTGTCTTTCCATAGAATAGTAAATAAAGCCTTTACCTATACTGATAAAACCATACTATGGAGGATCAAATCTAATCCTTAGGTTCACACAGATTGAAATTCAAAATAAAATAATTTTCTTCAGCAGCTGGGTAGTTACAATCAAACTAGTAATAATAATACATCAGAAGGAGAATAAAAGATATTACATAGTGTTGACTTGGAAAATGTTTTGCCCTTAAAATTTTAGGCAAATGTTTTAATTTTTTAAGCAATAGTCTTTTTTTAGTACGTGTTTGAAATGCATGATGATTCCATTTGACTTGGGGAACTGGTACACACAGACATCACACCTGATTTCTCTCCCAGCCCTCCCGTCTCCCTCTTTAAAGTTCACGATTCAGATGGATAGCATCAAGAATTCACACTGTAGAGAAATACACTACTTAAATTACTCACTTGTTCAACAATTGGGATTAGTTAACTAAAGCATATTCATTATGAAACATAGCATTTAATTACTGGTGCAGATATGTGAGCATTTAGTCACTGAGAAATGCCTATTCTTCCTTTTTTAGTAAAAAAAAAAAAATCAAAATAACCTCATACTGATGATGTCTAACTTGGGGGAGGGAGAGAGCTCACATTTCTCATTTTCTATGTATTCTAAATCTGCTAAAATGAACTTGTACTCTTCATATAATTACAATAAAATATACCAGCACTACATAAAAATTAAAGTTTTTATTTTGTGAATGCAAGTTTATGGCCATTTTTTATCTCTTCGTGGCATATTTTTCTCTTAAAATTGAAGATTGCAATTTATGCAAGACTAAGCATACTGGGTCACACAAACAGTAGTGCCTAGTTCGGGAACAGATTGCAGCAGAAATCTACTGCAAGGACTCTTATTTAAAAGCTGTGGTGGGCATAGTGGTGCATGCTTACAATGTCGACCCTCCGGCACAGGAAACAACAAATCCATACCTAGCTCGGGCAGTTTAGCAACTTAGTGAGACCTTGTCTCAAAATAAAAAGTTAAAAAGGCAGGGGATATAGTTCTGTGAGAAAGCCTTAGGTTTAATCTTCAGGATATCCATAGCAATAACAAGAAAAAAAAAATGGTAATCACAAAGCTGCATCTATTTCATAAATGAGGTGTATTATGAGGTATTTTTCTATAATCCTTGGTAGTAATGTCTGCTCGCAGAGACCTAAGAACGTAATGAGTGTTCTCATACCGGTGAAAATACCAAAAATACCAGTGGCATTTTTCTATCTGAGCAACCTGTATAAACCACTTCCCAAGCACAGAGCCTATGTCTAGACTACAATGGCTAATTTGGGTGTAGTAGAAATCACAGAAAAAGGTCACTACATATGTCAGTTTCCAATTGGTCTCTGAATATGATGGCAGACTTATATGAGTAAAAATATCAGATGGAGAAAATTTATTTTTGAGTGGTTTTATTAACTGCGCAATCAAAACCAACCTGTTCAGTTATGTAGGCAGAAGCTTCAATTGGGGAGACCAGGAGTGGGAGATAGACCTCAAGGATAAGAGAAATGAAGTCACTTAAAACCAAGTTGTGTGCAAACCCTCAGAAAGTAGTTTTAGTCAAACATTATGTGTAGCAAAATAACTCAGAAGCAGAGAGTCAAACACGGCATGCTTTCCCTCCATGTGGATTCTAAAAGGGAGAGAGACGACGTGACAGCAGAAATTAAAAGAGAATCTCATTAGCGCAAAGGACCAGGATCAGGGAAGGAGGAGGACAGAGCAAGAGGGTGGCAGAAGTGTGAAAATTTGCTGAAGTGTGTTCTGTGCACGGATGAATGTGCCACACTGAAACTCCTCATTTCGTATACCCTACATTAATTAATAAAAATAAATACAGATGCACTAAGGAAAGTATAGTGCTGCAGAAACCGTGTCCATGACAAGTTACATGAGCTGAAGGGACACAGGATGGAACTGTGTTTACCTGGAGATGATACTGTTTGGAAACGAAGGAATTCTACCCTCAGTGTCCAAATGGTTACTCATATTCACTGACTTAATACACAGACAGTAAGACGTTTTTCTGACGACATATTTCAAAAACTTTGCATTACCCAGATAACATCTGCAGATCTTCAAAATAAAGATTATGTGTTTTGTTGGGTTAAAATAAATGTTGAAAAGTTTTAAGAAGAATGATATTGAATCATTTTTTTTTCCTGGAACATTTGAGGCAACTTGGGGTGGAGGGGTGCGTAGCTTCAAATTTTTCAAATTTTATATATTCGGCTATGAAGTGCTTTCATTTAATCTTCGATGTAAAGAACAGAGATGCTTTTGACGGCTGGATATTTGTTTTTAAATATTGTCTGAAAAAGTTTTAATCGATACTTAATATTACATGTGGAATGTAATAAGTATTAATCCCTGATGCCATGTGTAGGGATAAATTTGAAGACAATTTTAATTTTAATAAGAACTATGTTAAAATACCCCTTAAATGTAAATTGTTAGCATTCTAATCTTTCTAAATCATGCATGTGCTTACTGTAAAAACCCTTTCTTAACATTTTAAACCACAACCTGATTCAAACTGTAAGGATGATAAAGCAGGCAACTGACTATTATTTCCAATATGTTTAAATTCTTTTCAAATTTTTCGGTAATTCCAGAAACAACACAAATATTAGGTGCTTCTCAGTTATGCCTTGTTCTGTGTGCTTACGAAGACACCATCTTTACAGCAGGTACAAGTAAACATTGATTTGAAAATTCTCTGCTTTCATCTAGATTTCTGTTTCTGTCTTCAATGGGAGACCTTTCACTAACTGCAAACTAGAACACCTTTACATTCTGTGATAATATTCAAAAGGTAAAATCTAGTTCTCATTTCTACTGCAACTGCAGAAAACTCTTGCAGCTTTTATTTCAATTGACTTGCAAAGTGTATAAAATGCAAATATTGCAAAGAGATTTAACAAGCTAATGGTAAATTAATGCAGTCTCTCCTTTATTAGGCAAATTTGCAATGCTGTGAAACATTTAACACTCTCTCATGAATAGCACGCTATTTTGTATGCAGATGAGTTAACAAGGGCTTTCATAAACTTCTACTTAACTTATGCCTTGATATCCAAAGTCAGCAGTGAAGAGCTGATTTATACATAGGAGAAAAGCTACTTCGCAGGAAATACTATCAAGTCTTGTCACTTGGTTTTCTCACTAAAAGATGACTAGTGTCAAGGGTGAGCAAAGAAATGCTTGTTCTGATTTCAAATTAAAAGGTTTAGTGCATTCAACCAGTTCCTTACATAGAAAGTGACAGTGTGATCGCCAAGCAAACAGGTGCATATCGAGTTCCCGTTGCAATTAATAGGTAGCATTCCGTACTTTGCAGTATTTCCCATTCATCTGCGCTTATTCTTGCAGTGTCAAAACAAGAGAATTGTTGCTCAAGCTTTAAAAAGTTGAAACCTGCCAAACCAAAGTTGTTGTGAAATAAATCACCTTTACCTAAATCTATTTTTCTTCTGGTTTATAGAATAATATGCAGAATCATCTCATGTCAGGGAATCGATGTTAAATATTTCTAATTTTCCGAAAAGCACAATACTGTAGCATATTCTATATGTTCATACTTAAGTACTTGTGTTTTAAAAAGGTGAACCTTCTGCAGGGATTGGTGGCGCAAGCCTGCAGTTCCAGGGCTCTGGAAGGCTGAGGCAGGAGGACCATAATTTAGAGCTATGCTTGGCATCTCAGTGACCTGGCAAGATCCCACGTCAAAATCAAATTTTGAATAAGTCTGGTGCCTAGTGTAGCTTCTGAATCTTAAAAATCTTTGCAATATTCTGAACTGAGAAGTTTGACTTTATACTAAACGTATGTAATAAAAATCTTCTCATTGTGAAAAGAGTTAGGCTTCAGATGCTCAGTCTAAACATCTTTTCTGGGCCACGTGGCTGCTAAGCAGGGTTACCAATGTTTTTGGAATGCCACTCTCACACAACCTTGCTTCCTTTAGATGTGTGCTCTGATCGCTCAGGTGCATACTCTACCAATCACTGTGTAGTTTTAGTATCCCTAGATAAAGACAGATTTGCTTGCAGAAGTTTGAGGGAAGAATATACAATAGAAATATGCATTTGAATTATTTTTCATGCTGCTGCCACTTTTTAAATTTTTCTTTTGCCTTTTATTTCAATTGATTATATAAACATCATTTCAGAAATCAGGGTATATATAAGAAGAAAAATACGAATGTGTCATTGGACCCCCCAAAAAAAGTTCTTTAAAAAGATGCTGGATGAAGGCCTTAGGTTCAATCTCCAGTACCATAAAAATAAAAACAAATAAATAACCTTCTAGGTTGATTCTAGCATCTTGAATATACAATAAAATAGTGTATATCTAGACAAGAGAAGACAGAGTCCCTCTTTTTAAAAGTTAAACACAAATGAAGGAATGGGGGTGGGGGGAGGTGTGAGAATTTCGATTCTGCTCTGAGCAATCACGCCACTCTGGCCAGAGCCTCGGTTGCTCTGAGATCATAGAACGCCCCAAATTAGGGAACCAGGTTTTTGTCTGTTTGCTTGTTTGTTGTGGTTTGCTTGCTTGCTTGGCTTCTGGGTTTTGGTTTTGTGAGGTCTGTCTCCCTTCACACCTCTCATCACTTGTCCTTGGGTCCCTCTGTGTTGGGGCGCAAAGGCGGCCCCAAATGGCTTTCTGCGCACCACTGTTTCTTTCCCCAAATCTGTCCTCTCCCATTCTTGCTTCGCAGCCCTCCCAGAAGAAAAAGGCTAGGGCCTCTGTCTGCAGGCGTGCAGGGCCTGATGAGGGTTCGCAAGGCCCATGACTGGCTAACATTCTGTACGTGGCTCGGGTTCTCTTCCTGTGAGCTTTTGATCCCTACGGATCAAGATTCGTCGATGTCTTGCTTGTCTAGAAGGAAATATATCAAAGACAGAACGCAAGATGCAAGCGTATCCTGATTTCCACAGACATCGTGTGCTGTCTCCGCTTCTCCACTATGTGTGAAGCATTGCTAAAAATACATAAACACCTTCTCACTGAGAAAAAAAGTCTGTCTTTCTAAGAGTAATCAATGGCAAGTATTAAATAGATTTCTTCAGTTGTAATTAAAATAGTTTGTTTACTTATATGTTTTAACTTCATAAAATGAATAATTACACATCTTTTTCACTGTAAAAATTATTAAAAACATGGGCCAAATAAATTTAAAAACTCCATAATTCCACCACCTTAATACAACTCAGTTGCCTGTATGTCCTGGTTACGAGCCTCCTATTTGAGGTATAGACAAATATATTTTTAAAGTAATGGGAAATGTCAAATCTGAAAAACTAACATTAGTTTATTAAAAAGTACAAGTCTTTTATCCTTAAAATGGTCTTAACATTACTGCCTAAAATCAGCTGTTCAGGGCTGTGAGGGTTTACTTCTGGGCTCTCAATTCTCTTCCACTTATTTATATTTCAATACCTTTGCATACTGTCAGCACTGTAGTTATTTTAAAGACTGAAAGTAATTATTAGTTGCTCAACTTTTTTTTTTTTCCAGGATCAAGACACCATGGCCAAAGCTGGCCCTGACCTCATGTCCTCCTACCTCCTGTTTTAGCCTCTGGAGAACTAGGATTATCAGTGTGTGCCATTGCATCCAAATTTATTATTTTGTCCTGCACCAGAAAGTCATTTTTCTATAACCTGAACAGTCCTGTCAATAAAAGCAAACTACATTAAATAAAAAGTGCCTGCATAATAACTACGTATCATTAATTCATTTACAACAGAGGTAAGAGACACCATCTAGGGTAGTAGAAAATATTTAGAAACTATATGTCTGACAAAGTTTAGTATCAATAATTTATAAGGAACTCAAACAACTCAATAGCAAAAAAATCAAATAATTTAATTTTAAAAATGGATTTAAAATCTGAATAGACAATTCTCAACTTTGCTCCTTTGGTTTCAAGACATTGAATCTCATACATTTCCAGATGAATTCTGAAAGTAGCTTCTTATCATTTCTTTGAAAACAATTCAGCTCCAATTTCAACAAGAATTTCATTGACTCTGTAAATCAATTTAAGAGTATTGTCATCTAACATTATTAAGTCTTAGAATTCATGATCATAATTTTTTATTTATGCAGAACTTCTTGTTTTCTTTCAGTCATACTACATGGTTTTTAGAGTACAAGTTTTTCAATTCACTTGCTGTATTTTTATGTACATAATCTTTCTGAATCTATTATTAGTACAATTTCTTATTAATTTAACTGAAAAATGTTCATTGCAAGTATGTAGAAGTACGATTATTTTTGCATACTGAGCTAGTATTCTGCAACCTTGACAAATATGTTTATTTTCTACCAGGTTTTAACAAATTCCTTGGGATTTTCTACATACAGGGTCATATCACCTGCAAATGGAGATTATTTTATATTTTTCCTTTCCAATCTAGGTGTCTTTTCTTTTTCCCACTGACTATTTTTGTCCAGCCTAAAACCTTGGGGACAATGCTAAAGAGAAGTGGAAAACTGGATATTATTGTCTTGCTCTAAATTATTTTTTTAAAAGTAGGCTTTTTTCATCAAATGTGTTAACTGTGGGATTTTGGCAACTATAGCCGTTCCTTTTCAGGATGAAGTAGTTAGTTTGTAATAAAGGTAAAACAGATGCTGAAGGATGAGAGTCCTAATGAAACCTTTCAGTTTAAATGGCAAACTACAGGTGTCAAAAATATTTTAAACCTAATACAACTGAGATTTTTCACATATACTACCAATGTCTGACACTCTGTTTGAGATGTCTCATTATCCTTATTTAACAAATAAGCCAAAAATCAGTTTTGTTGAACTTGACTAAGATCACAGACATTAGCAATGCCAAAATTTGATCCAAAGGTACTTGGGGGTTCAAGAAAAATACAGGCCAGATGTGAAAGAAATACTGTGTGCTGGGCTGAAGATGATGTATAAAAAATGAAGAAGAAAAAGAAGGAGCGATTCTTCTTTGAGTCAGGTAACTTAAAGATAATTCACTCTTTTACTATTGTTCTCTCAAAGGGCATTGCATTTTTGCATTAGCCAAAATCTTTAAAACACAGCTTTAATTTTCACTCTTATGGCATAAATACGTTAGATGTTGTCAATCTTCTTTCTGCTTCCCATATGCAATGATATTCCATCGTTAGTTAATGAGCAGGAGAAAAAGTTTATTTTTGGTGTTGTCTTTTTAAAGAAATGTTATGTTGTCTGGTTAGACCCTTCAGTTAACCGTAGGTGTTTTGACAATGGCCAGAAACTGGTAAACACACACACATAACGGGTACACACACGTCTCCTTGTGTGCCAACTCCCTTGCTATATTTAGACCCAGTGAGCTCAGAGAGAGGTCAGTATTGACAATAACTTAAGGGAAAGGAACACGAATTATTCCTACTAAAGGAATACTTTTAGTTAGTGTATTCACATGCATGCTATTATGCCTGGGTTCAAACTCTTAGAATTTAATTTGAGGGTAGGGGGGATAAATGCATTTAAATTTTTTAAATAACACTTTTCAAATATTTAAAATTCATCACTGAACAAAGGTAAAGAATATGACCTCAGGGAAAAACTACAGCTAGCAAAAAAAAAAAAGGCAATGTGCACGTGCTCCTTTGTGGGACTCAGCTCTGTATGGTACATGACAAAGATCATATGAAGATCACAATTTCACTTTTTGACTTTGTGGTTAGCAGTGTGTCCTAAACAAAATTCTGATACGAAGCTCCATTGCTGCTACTTTTAAATATATTTTTGTTTCACTGTGATCGGTTCTCATTGCACTAAAGAATGGCTGTGTCATACACTATTAGACTACAAATATTTCCCAAAATGCATCCCTCCACACTTGTGATTTTATTGAATAAGCTGTTGAACATCCTTATTCACCTAAAACCTGTGCTTCAGGAAACAATAAGCCTTGATTTATGTTTTTAAATTACATTTCATTCCTGTGTCTTAAATCAAGTATTGAGTTCCTTTCCATATTTACCTGCACTGAACATTCATTATATTTTTGTAAAGCTATATTCACAGTCTCTTTTTTTTGGTGATTCAGAGTGGTGACTGTAGCAAATGCCTCATATATATTGACTTTTCAACCAATATTAAGGAGGTACTCATGAAAGTAATCAATTTCCAGTTGATTCATTGCTAGGAGTTATAAACCTTACTTTTTTCTTATGTTTCAAAAATAAGTGTTATTTGACAGCTTTTGGGAGAAAAGCATTAACCCATGGCCATAAGTAGAACAGCACGAGCCATCATATACATAATCCATGTACTAGAAATCCAAAAACTGGATCATTTAAAGCAAAGCCCTAACCCCGTGGTAAACCGGCATCTCCTCACATGGTCACAGGTATTCTACATCACATGGAATCAGATATACAGTGGATGACATCATAAATGTTTGAAGTATTTCAGGTTTATAGTAGAGTCTCTGTGTCTATAAATAAAAGCATGACACTTACGGTGGATTGTCAACTTGGTTGGCTTGTGAGCAGCCCAGGGTAGCAGAGTAGCCCATTTCTTTGTGTATCTGTGCAAGTCCTGTGAGTGCGGCCTTAGAGTTCATGTCTGGTCACTCATTCTTTCCTCTTTGGTGCGTTTCATCTTCTCTGCTTCCCGACTGCCATGAACTAAGCAGCTTTTCTCTGCCTCGCCCTTCTGCTGTTGGGTTTTTGCCTTTGAGCTGGATTTCCGTGGACTGAATTCCCAGAAACCATGAGCCCGCATAAGCCTTTCCACAGTTAAGTTGTGGGTGTGCAATATTATGTCCCAGCAAAAGGAAGCATAATATAAATACAGTACCTTCAAGGCAAAGAGCAGTGCATATCTTATCGTCAGAGAATTTTGATAAAGAACATGCTGCTTTACATGAACATACTTTAAATGCTTCTCCGTAAAAACACTGAAAATTCAATAATCAAAGAATGGAGAAAGTTCAATGTAAATGTTGGTAGAGGGGTGTTGTTCCCACAAGCAAGACGCACCTGATGATTTTTGTCTACCTATCACTATCGTTTTCTTACCCAAATGTGCAAAAAGAGACAGTCCTATCTTTGAGTGGACTACTGAACACAATACAATACACTAAGAAACATCAGAATGAAAGTGAAAGTTAAAATTGTCAGTAATCATCAAACCAACAAAATGGCGCTAAGTATATAAGTTATGGATAAGAGACAGTCTCTTTGATACATTAAAGTGAGAAATTTGGGTTTCCATTCACCTGCAGAAGAAAGGACCCTTGTATCACCATGCATGTAAAAAGTCAGCGCAGAAAGAATTAAAAACTAACAAGTTCTGAAAGATAAAATAAGTGTTTCTAGCTATTTGGGTAATATGATATTTGGAGATTCATATACTACATTAGAAAATAAATGACAAAAAACATTAATTTTATTGGAAAACAAATTACACACATGCTAAATAAATGTATGAATTTATGTAACCTACTGATCAATTATGGATGAAATGGACTTTTCTGGAATTGTAAGCTTACTTTTACTTGTTATAAAGCTCCTAACATTTAATCACCCCATATCATCTGCGGGGGAAAAAATTATAAAAAGCCACAAGTCTCCAACTTGTACTCATTTAAATGTTGATATTTTCAAAATAAAATAGAAATGCACTTCATCTTGATCTAATGTAATTTCAGAAATGACGGCTTGTGAAGAGAGTATACCTCAGTCAAGTACAAACTGATTCTGGAGTATATTGAATTCACAGTTCCCACTTTGTGTCTTCAGCTGCTCTTGCTAAAAATAACTAGCCTGTTCATATTTTATGGCCTTACCTAGGAATTTTTAAAAATCTATCCATGTCCACCTACCTACCTACCTATAGATATAATGTAATAAATTCTCTTTAAACCAACATCATATAATGAAATCACCTTTCTGAACCAATGCACACGCGCGTGCACACACACACACACACACACACACACACACACACTGCAGAATTTTTCCTCAGTGATTAGAAAGAAATAATCCTTCTCATTCAAATAAAGTGACACACTCTAGCATTATTATCACACCAAAAACATAGTCAGCAAGATTAATTTATACTCTAAGGATTTTCCTTCAAGAAATATTATTCCAAATAACATTTTGCCCATCTTGACACCTCCCTTTCTAAAGCACAAAGGGCTGATAAATGTATTCGTTACATCCATAACTTGAAACACCGTCCTCAAGAATAAAAGGCAACATGGAAAAACAGTTTATTTGAAAAGGGGAAAGCTAAAAGGAGCTGCCCTGGTGATGTCTGCTTGACTACACTCGCTGAACATCTGACATCACTGTGGAAAACAAACCTCTCCTCTGTAGGCACAAGATAATGGCCACTGAAGCACAATTTAAGCCCAGGGGCTCTATACGATAAGCCAAACTCTGTAGAGGAAATGCACACAACGCTTCAAGTTGCTTCAGAATATTGGGGTATCGCTGTTGCCAAGAGAAGAAAAGTGTAAGAAAGGGCAATTCTTAAACCACAAACGAGCTCACTCGCTACAGCGTGTGGTAGCTTTCTTTGTTGCCTGATTCTTTATGCTATTACCTGCAGGGATTTCCAAGGGGGAAGAAAAAGAAGAAGAAAAATCTTTGGAAGACAAGAAATATCTCCTTTCGAATACTTTTATTCCTTGATAAACTTCAATAATTCAGAAGGAAAAAAAATAAAAGTGGAACAGAGGTACTACTATGTGGCTACAGCGCTGACCTCTATGTCTGTCAAACACTAGTTATTCGGTTTTAAAAAATGACAATTGAAATCTTATCGGGCCAAGAATAGGGCCTGTAAACTAAAAATCTGTAAGATTATCCACTTTATGTTCTCTTCAAGAACAAAGACAGTGTCTCTTCCACATCTGTATTCTCCAGAGGAAAGGAAAGAAGCTGTTAAGAGCCGAGGATTCTGCACACCTGTAAGTAATCCCAGCACTCTGTGACGCTGAGGCAGGAGGATTGAGAGTCTGAGCCTTTCTCGGGCAACTTTGCAGCTTAGGAAGATCCTGTCTCAAAATAAAAAGCACACAGAAGATCTGGAGACATGGCTCCGCACGAAAGTACTTGGTGCAATTACTGTAACGCAAAACAGAAAATCCAAGATTTATTACTGTTAACTATATTGCACAACTTCAAAATTAGTCGTTACTTATTTATCCTTTTAACAAATATTTTAGTACTGTCCCTAATATACCAAACCCCGTTCTGCACTAGGAATGCAGCATTTAAAAAATAAAATATTTGCTCTTATAGACTTACATGATAAAAGAAAAAGTAATGCTACATAATATGTTAGAAGGAGTTATGATTTTTTAAGAATACTATGAATAACCAGAGAGACTGTTGAGAATTTTGACTAGATAAATATGACAGCATTGACCGAGAACATGACATTTTGAAAAAAAAAATTAGGAGACATGCAAAGAGCCATGTACCTTAGAAAGGAAGCCAAGCCTAGAGTCAGCCACACAGCCCTGTGAGATACAAATACGCTGTCGATTTTAGGGGAAAATTCCAATACAGTGAACAAGAAAGCAAGTGAGAGTATAAGAAGAGATGGAATTGTGAAGGTAACAGAACCCAGATCATGTAGGACTTAGTGAAATCTTAAATACCCAGCCTGTCATACAAAGTTTTTGATACCTGTTATATTTCTGTTTTTTCTCTCTGAGTAAGCTTCACCCACTCTACCCTCGGCTGCCCTTAAGATTTTTCTGTTCAAGATCTTTGTTTTTTAGTAGTTTGACTGCGAGCAGTGACCTTAATTGTTGTTGAAATTCATCTTGTTTTAATATTAGCCCGCTTTGGGCTACCTCAATTTTTTGCATGTCTCTGATTTTGGAAAATATAACTTACACTGTACGCCCTGCACTCTCCCCGGCCTTTTTTTATGAATCTCCTGTCTCTGGAGCAATTTTCTTGGTTTCAGCTCCAAAGGTTCTTTAATAATCTTGGTTCAAGACTGGACTCACACATCTTTACCCCACCTCTGCTGAAGTTTTCCAACCTGTTCGTACTTATTATAACCATGCTTTTAATGTCAGCTAATACAGTTGATACATAAATTCCCATAGAATTATTTAGCTCTGAAAGAGAATTTCATATCCATGCTAATATTCCTGGGGAAAATGATACTAGATTTTCTAATTTTTAGTAGATGATGAGGTCTGTTATTCAAATCTGTTAATTCTATTTATTTGAGTGGGTCATATCTCTTCATTCTAAATTCTAAACAAAGTCGGGCTATGTTATGAAAGCCTATGTGGAGTAGAGAAATTAGTTATAACTCCCTGGCTCTATTATTAATATTTATATATGTTAAGAAAAGTTAGGTTGTGCTTGCAATCAACAATCACAACCTCAATCATTTATAATTTTAAGTGTTGCTAGATCTTGCTTTGCACAATCCTTACTTTAGATCCTACCTTGTGTCTCAGTGCTTCCAGAATTCCAAAATGTCAAAACAAAGGAGACACACACAGAATCCTGTACTGGTTGTTAAATGTCTCACTTGCAAAAGACACCTACTCCTTCTGCACCTGTTTCAATAATCAAAGTAAGTCACACAGCCATGTGACTACTCCAGTAGAGGATATTGATCTGATAATTATTGGTTTTCAATAATTTTTAAAAACTGACTAAAATATTCACCCTTAACCTGAGAGCAGCAATTAGCAAATATATTCAGAATTATTATCAGTATTTACTCAGATAACATTTACAATAACTATTACTCTTTTCCAAATTAAAAAAATAAGTAGTTTCCTTAGCCTCTGTAAAATCCAAGGTTTCACAGGAAATTATTTACCTCTGGAAACTATTTTTTTCTATCCATCTTTTCTTTTCCTTTGGAAAGCCAAAGATAAATACCATCTGGACCCAACATTTATCATCAGATGTTTTAATTTCTTGATCATCTGTTCTGGCAAGATAGAGTTCTCCTTCAGTGTTTATTTTCCCTGTTCTGAAAACTGATTGTTTCTGGCATCTGTTTTTCTGCTTTCCTCTCTTAGCGCAGAGGCAAGTAAAGCTTTGGGACTTTGGCTCTGCCTCGATCTGGCACAAATCCATTGCTCTTATCATGTGTTGTTGATAAAATCCCTGAAAAATAGTGAACTAAAGGGTAATGGTCTGACTGGGATTGGATGTCCAGAGAGTAAAATTAATATTTTCTGAACAAACTAGGTCTTGGAAAAGGAGGCACCGCATTTGGCCTCTGAAACTTGTTTTGACAGGCTCCTCCTTCAAGACGAAAGATGCCAAAATGAAAGGTTTGCTGAAGATGTGTACAGTCCAATTCATCTAACTCCTTTGGGGCTAAGGATTATTAGAATTTCTTTTTCAGTCTTGGACCTCAACACCTTTTTCATTTGCAAGGATTATGGTATATGAGCCAATTCTTCACTACGCAGTAACCTCATTTCAAGTACCTGGACTCCCCCTCTGTCTCCTGTGAACGTCTGTCATCTCTTCTTTCTGTTACTACCTTTCATTTGGTGACTCAAAATTACCAACCCAATATCTCCCCACTAATGTGCAAATAAATGGCAAGCCGAACCCTTGGAAATGATTTAATAGCATTCATCTTAACAGACTTCCCATTTTTATTCTGTAGATATCTACTCCATCTCTTGGTTTTCTGTTTAAAACTAGTGGAAAACATGAAGCTTTTTTTTTTTAGGCTCATTCTCATGAGAGCGTTTTAACTCATGTTTCCAAGATCTGATGACAATTTTCAGCAGAAAATATTAATCCTGAGCTAGAAAGTAATCTGGTGGCCTTTTATGTGTGAAAAAGACTGGAATAAAATGTTCAAATGCATTTCACTGTTCTTATTTACAAGTATTACTGTGGGTTTTCAACATTCATTCCAGGCAGTGCTTGAGCACTTCTAGGGAATTTCAAAACAGTGTGACTCTAAAACAACTTTTTTATCTTAAAAAAAATACATGTAAGATTATTTTCACTTTTTTATCCTTTCTTATAATCATGACTTCATTAAAGTTCTGTGTAGTAGATGAGAGCACCATCCCTGACTCCATATCATGAGAATTGTGAATTTCTCAGTGTCTAGGGAACACACAAAATCATTCTTCTTTCATCAAGACTTTTTCAATGATGAGAGCTTGCTGCCCTCTCCCATTGTGGTAGACATGTAAAAGAACTCACACACCTCCTCACAATGGTGTTGCGTCACTTTATGAGAGGAGGTCTTGACCTGGAGGGGCGTGTGCTTGTCCGTCCTTCCTTGCTGACTTGGCCTCGATCTGCCATGCCCTGAGGATCTCTCGGACTGCATTCCCACCATTGCGGGTCACCCACATGAACTGTGAGCTTTGAAACTGTGAGCTAACATAAACCTTTCTTCCCATAGGGTGTGAATGTCAGGTATTCCGTTCCAGCAACAAAAACGGGACTAAGGCAAGAGAGCTCTCTGACTACACTCACCATCTTTTCCCTTTCCCATAGTGTCACTTGTCTTCCTCCATTCCGCCATCATTGTTACCATTAATCACTGTTTGTGTCAGTTCACCAACACAGAAGTGGAAGCACAAGACATTAACGGAGGTATTTTTGTCTATGAAAGAAAAAAAAAAAAAAAGAACCAACAGTATATTTGGAAGGCCTTTAGAACACAGTGCAGGCCTAACAATTGTAGAAATAAAAAAGGAAATGAAGGATTAAGTAGAAGCTTCAGACTAAAATGCAGCTCAGAGAAATTCTCAGCCAACAGAGAGACCCAGAACTTACGCAGCCTATTAGAGAAACTCTGTATGTGACAGAAATGAAGGTGTTATACTGCCCAGTAGAGTCTGTAGAGTTCAAGCTATCCATCTGTGGTTCCAGAGCCATTGCAAATTCCCTTTCTGCAGCTGACTGTGCTCTGTGGGAGATCTGACAGCCACAATGCCAAGCTGTCTATAGTTTCTAAAGACACATAGTGCACATGGTAAATGTTTATGTAGATTTTTTCCAACTAGTACACAGAAAGGTGCCCAAAAACTACCTATGAAATAAATAAGTTCATGGATGAATAAAATGAGTCCAATAGATTACTAATCTTTAAAATTCTTCAGATAAATGTGTCATGCCATATACTGATGGAACACATTATGACTCATTTCACCTCTGCTTGTTTTATAAATAAAATACATGCTAAAGAAACAACCAGTCATTAGATCTATACATTTTTGAGCCTCTTTAGGACAAATATCCAACTGTCATTTCTGTATTTTTACAGCTTTGCACATTGTTTGATAAAAATTTAAAAAGGCTGACAAAATGCAGACATTAATAAATATTTCAACATTGCAGTGAAAATGTCTCTCCCTTGAAGATGCAAGTTTAAGTGGCAATTTTGAGACATTTGTTCCTGTAATATATATCTTTTCACGGATAATGCCATATTTCACAGTTTTAGGTGTAGGGGGTAAAGTGTGAAAGTTGTCTATCCTAAAGAAATGTAATAGTACCCTAGGAAAATAAAACACTATTTATCTACACATATAAGTAATTGAGGGACAAAAGAAAACCTGCCTCTCAGAGGAAAATGAAATCTTGAGGGACAATATTTTCAAACAGACCAAACTTTAAAGAGTGATTTGAATCAGAATGCATGTGGAGTAACATCAGGTCAACTGTATTGAATTAAACTGGGCTTTATGGGAAAGAAAGAGGATTTCCATAAGAAGCGGAAGTTCAGTTTCATTGTGTCTTGGGAAATCAACAATAAATAATGCACCAGGCTTAATAAATAAGATAAGACTTAAGAGCGACCTAAAAACTGAATTGTTTGTTTGAGAGCTGGGCAGTGAATAGCTCAGCTACCCAAAATAATTTTCAGATGAAAAGATTGGAGGACCAGGATGCAAAGATTACAAGACCAGGAATCCAAGACCTTTGACTATGAGCTCATCACTGTGACATAAGTATGTATTCATCATCTGTAAAGCACACTGTTTCTGCCACTGTGCTTAATAAGGAAATTAAGAGTTCATGTGAATAAACTTATTGACCTTCTCTAATTTTCTGTACACAGTTCTTTGTACCCTTATCTAACCTTTAACTTGTAAGCTGTTATTTTCCTGATGATTCAAAAGTTCCACGTTTAATTTTAAGAAATATAGTTTTTAATGTTTTAGAATATTGATGTATCTTTGTGTCATTTTAAATCAAAACTATGAAACTTTACAGACTAGGTTTTGTTATTGATACTCAGAATGATTTTTTTAATAAAACACCTCAAACCTGAAGACAACCTACTTTTAATAAGGGATATTTGCTTTTTGTAATGACTTTAGTAGAAGGCCTAAAACAGAAAAACTCCCCCCATTAAAATGACTTTTTTCCTCAAGTCATACTAATATACTGCTTAGAGTACAACTTCAAATTTCAGCTTTGTCTTCCATGAATGATAGTACCAAATGAATTCAGTACTATCTCTGCCTCAGGCACATTGCGAATTTGAAGTTCTTGCAATTTCTCATTCTCTTCAAGTTAAAAATGGACTTGAAATGTCATAAGAATTTCAAAACTAGATAGAAACTGTCTAGGCTAGCAACTCCACTTCCACCAAGTCCTATGTAAGATTCACCTGGAAATAACTCACAAATGGTTCTCATAAATTTGCAATTTAAAATATCACATTTAAAATAATAAAAAGTATCAGTTAAGAATTGGCCCCCACTACTGATCATTAAACCAATGTTTGCTTTTGAGGGAGGAAGACAATGAACGAACATAGAAATGTCTGTAATAGTGTACATATCATTTCAAACAACTTTCTATTATCAATATCTTAGAAAATCATTATTCTTGAAATAATCATTAACTATGGGAAGATATTGACTTGAAATATTACCAGTAAACTGACATTTTTTCTTATAGAAATCCATAGAAATCAACAAAAAATATCAAAAAACTCCACATAAAAATAAAAACATTGATACAAAGTAAGAAATGTAGGTTAAAATAAATGGAAATGATATTTTTGCGAACACTAATAATCACATAAATATAAATAAGAACAATGTATGTTATGTTTTACCAATATAATTCAAAATAGTTAAAACTCTAGGTGCACAAATCAATGCACAAGAGGAAAGACAAAAATACACTTTACTTAGACCAGTCTAAAATTAAATCCATATTTCATCTTTATAAGGTGAGTCGATCATTATTCCCGAATTACAAATGCGAAGACAATCTCTGAAATATTTGGTAATTTATCCAAGAATATACAAGAGGTAGAGGGTACAAGAGCTGGAGTAGGAGGATACCACAAACCTGAGCCTGGCACTGAAGTTTCAACCTTCATCTTTTTCCTGCTTGTGATGTTTTCCTGGTTCCTTCTCTGTACCTATATGTGATATATTTCATCCTATCTCTCTCATTCAACAAGTATCATGTCTATTTGTCTACAGCGTACATCAAAAGAGCCCTCCTTTAACAAATATTAACTGAGAACTTTAATTTAGTTTAAAATAAAATATTCTCTTTTCCTCGAGTTTGCGGTCTTTTCAAGCTTGAGAAATCCTGTTTGAATGGAAGCAGTTGAGTTTCTTCTTAACCAAATCACTAAGATACCATCTAGCCCCAGAGAGAATGGCACATATCATGAACTCGAACAGCCATCAATGCTGGCAAGACTGTGGGGGGAAAGGAATTCTCTTAAGCTGCTGGTGGGATTGAAAATGGGTAAAACCACTATGAAGGGAGGTAAGAAAATTTCCCAAAATGCTAAAAATAAATATCCTTTTTGATCCAACAACACCTCTTCTGGGAATCTTTCCAAAAGAGTTAAAAGCATCGTATAGCAGAGATACAAATATACCCATGTCCATAGCATCACAACTAACAATAGCTATAACGTGGCAGACACCCAAATACCCATTAACAGACCAATAGATGCATAAATAGCGCTATATGTACACAGTGGAATACTACTCACCAATAAAACCTGATAATTTTGTAGGTAAATGGATGCAACTTGAGACCATCATGCTCAATGAAGTGAGTCAGACACAGAAGGTTAAATATCAAATGGTTTCTCTGCTATGATAACCCCAGTATTCAATCATTTCATAGAAGTAAGTATAGTGGGGAGATATGTGTAAGGGAACCAGTGAGGGTAAGAGAGGGTCAAGAGAGCGAGGGGAAGACTTTGCAATTCTGACATAATTAGATAAACATGTCAGATATATATGCATGATATATAGTTGCATATATGTGCAAACTACTGAATTTCAATGTAAAATTATGCATATAAACTGATTAATAAAATAGGAAAAAATATTTTTCAACTGTGCTTCCTCATCCCATCACTGGTTTAGCTTCCAACGCAACCAGTGAAGCCTAGGAGTAAATCAGAGAAGATTCACACGTGGCTCACAGCTTCCTGCTGGTGTGTTCCTGGGTTTGGCAGATGCTCAAGTTTCAATCTTTCCTTTTCAAATGCTGGGTGAATTTCTCACTCTCTCATTGGGAAGAGACAGTATTGCTGCAGACAGCATAACTGCTTTCTGCTTGTGTCTCAGCCCCTGACCTCTGGCACTTTGGTCTGTGGTTTCCTCCCTAAAGTCCTTTTGGAGGATTCTTTTGTGTTAGCACAGAAAAGTCAAGCCATTGCCTTATCATCGCCCTGGGTCATCTCCAAAGCCCTGCAGCCTGTTTCCTTCCCTTTTTCTATTGTGTATTTGGACACACATCTCACTGCAGCCCTCTGGGTCCCCCGTCCTAGGGGACAAACACAAACTCTCCACCTCTCCTTGCAATTTCCTCATCATCTCTCCCTTCCTTAGGCAAAGTTAGATATCTCTTTCTAGCCCATGTTGTCAAGGAAGGAGAGAAGCTGCAGTTAGCAAGAGGCTCCAGGCGTTTCAAGAACTCCATAGACAGTTATTTTATTGGAGACCTCTTTTTAGTGCTAACAACTTGTAATCCTTCAGATTTGCAGAAATAGTTTTACCACTATGTATCATGTCTTAGCTAAGAATTCTGGCCTTTATGATAAATGATTGTTCTACATTTCACTGTATTGTTCTTGCCTTGTGGAACTGGGGACACTGGATCACCAAGAGTCCACTTTTGACAACCTAATACACTCTACAACCTATTCATTTCTAGTAACCTTCTCTGTCCATTATCGGCTTGCTACGTGACCCTTGGACCTGACATTTCTTCCACTAACTTGGAGGAGATTACACAAAGGTGAAATTTTGTTTCTTTGTTTTGATCTATTCTCCATGCCTGAACCAATTCTTATACACTGTCTGTGAATATTTGAATAAAAATTGACTCCCTCAAAGAAAGAAGGGAGCTTAACTCAATTATCCTTTATTCAGTCCTCTTCCAGCCTCCGCTTCTTGTCATTTACATCCTGACCCATGACTTCAGACATCTTCTTGTAAATGTCAAAAGCTCGCTAATAGGCTCAGTCTTCAAATGCTGTTTCAAAAATGAAGGACAAAGAGATTTCTGTGCAATCATAGCTGAAAGTAGGTGATGTTTTCATTACCAGTCAGTTATCTGCTACTAGAGATTCTTAGGCAGCACTTGACAATCATAAAGCTATTTACCACTCTTTAGAGCTAAATAAGTTTGCAAGACAATAAGTAAGAAATAAAAATTGCTTTGTATCCAACTCAACTGTATCAGCCATAAATTAAGGTGTCATATGGGAAGCAACCCCATAAGTGGCCCTCAACGACTCTTGCTTTCTGATAATGTACGCCTTGCATTATATGATGTGAGTGTGACCTTCCAAAGAACAGGATAAAACAAAAGACCTGTCACTTCCGAGATGAGGTTACAAAAAGAGTAGAACTTGTATTTTGGGCTCTATTTCCCATTCTGTTACCACCTTCCATGTTGGGAGCTGTCCTATAAAGACCCCCATATGGAATGAAATCAAAAGACGTAATTAGGATCCACCATCCACAAGTATTTATCAGAAAACTGAGGTTCTCTGTAAAGTGGTCTAAGAGAAACAACCTCCTACCAACACTCATTCAAGTAAGCATAGAAGAAAATCCTGCTACCACAACCCTGTCCTACAAGTGACCCTTCCGATGAGACCACAGCCTCTCTTCCTACACCTACAGATCTGAAGAATAGGTGCTGTGCTAAACTGCACCGAGATTCCTGATGCAACGTGAGAAAAGAAATGCTTTAAGGTGTAACCATAGGATATAATTCACCATAAAGCAATAAAAAGCTAAAAACACTTAATATAAATACATAAATTATGATCCATGTATTTTACTCAGACACTAAATCACATTTCCTTTCTAATTTATTAAGCTTCATATATTTAATAAGTGCTGAAACCAAAAACACTTTGTTTGATCTTTAGTCCAATAGAAACTTACTATAAATAGAATACCCAATTAAATGAGAATTTTGACTAATACCTTGTATAATCATTACAGGATTCAAAATATTAATTCCTTACAAGTATCAAGACTTCTGTAGAATCTAACAGCTTTTAACATGTAATATTTCTCTGAATTCTTTTCATAATGCTCCAATGTACCTGTATGAATTTTGTTTACAGGTGAAAATGAAACTTGAAGGTTATGACCATATGCTTAGGTATCACACACATTTTAGGTCGCTTTGAAAAGCCTTGGACTTCATTTTTATCCACTAGTCTTCCTTCTACTTCCAGCCCCAGTTTAATTTACTCTCAACGCATGCGTGACACGCCCCCCACCCCCTTTGTTGAGAACTGAACGTTTGTGTCCCCCAAACTTCAGATTTCCAAACATTATCCCAAACTATGGTAGTAATTGGATGTTGTGCCCTTGAGAGATGATTACGATCAAATGAGGTCATGATGGCAAACCCCTCATAAAGGAGATTAGTGCCATTGTAGGGCCCCCTAGGAAGCTAGCCTCTCTGCACGTGTCATATGTGAATACACTAAGAAAACAGCAGTCTGCAAGCTGGAGAAAGGTCCTTACTACAGCTCAGGACACACTGGTGTCTGGTGTTTGCACTTTCAGTCCCAACTGTGAAAACTACTTACCTGTTGCTTATGAAACATGCAGGTTGTGGCATTTTGTTGTATCAGTTTTAGGTAAGACACTTGGAGAATTAGTTTCTCACATCATCTGCGTATACACATATCTTAGAACGTTCACAAGTTCAGATTTCCTTTTTGATGAACAAATATTTCTCTCTGAATATAAGCTTTAGGAGGGCAAGAGTCATGTAAGACACTTTATAATGTTCTCAATGTATATTACAATATCTGGCATAAAGATACTAAATACATGATTCTTACATTATTCAATAAAGAATAAAATTGCTGATGGGAAAAGAGAGAATTGGTTCTTGAAGCAAAGGTAAAAATTACCTATAGCTCCTATAATATATAATCATAGGTACACGACAGCCCAAAAGAAGATAAACAATATATTTGTGAAATTAAAATTTCAACGGAATTGAGCTAATTAAGAAAAATATCTAAAACAGCTTCTTGGGAAGAGAACAAAGAGAAACCATTAAAAATGCAATATTTAACTGTGTGAAGTCACAGAGGGAGGATCTGAATGTAGACATTTTTTTGCTTTCAGTGTTCAGAATGCCCTCATTAGCTGAAAGATAAAAAGAGAAACTTTACAAAATTTATCTTCTCTCAAAACAAAGATAAATCAGAAGTTCTACGTGCATGAAGGTATTTCTGTGTGTTTTGTGTGACTTATTTTTAGTTTCCTTATTTGAAACATCACCAAAACTTCACTGAACTACTAGAGTTCATGAGCTTACACACACGTACCCACACTCCCACGTAGACATCTTATTTACTTAAAACCTAACGGCTTGGCTAATTTGCACTGCATGATGGACAAAATGATATAAAATTCATCTTTGTTTTTAAATAGCCTGCAAGTTGAAACACAGTCGTGTAGTCCAGAGTTTACAGGTATCTTTTTTTTTTACTGTGTAGGAAATCAACACTGGCAATTATCCAATTTGCTCCACTGAAGTGGGCTGGTGCTGGGCATTTCCAGCCCGTTAACAATCATCCACAGTCCCCAGTGCAAATGGATCTCCTGCTGTCAAATCAGATTAACACTTTCCTTCGCCTTTTTGAATCATTCCATGACAAAAAATCAATTGGTGGAACTGCCTTACAGCTGCCTGTCATCCATATGAATCGGCCTCATCATGACCATTTGTCAAAACTAGTGTCAAATACCTTAGAAAATTTGTCAAAATAATGGTAATGGCTGTTCAACATTCAATGTGCAGGAGATTTGTGCAGGAGTCTCTTGTCATAAAAAATCAACACCATTGAATACCTATTGTGAGTTATTATTTGTAAGAAGCAGAGCTGAATATGCGCTAACCGCATTCTGAAAATGCATATGATCTTTGGCTGAACAATGAGAGAGAACATTTAGATTGAATTTTTAGCATCTGGAGGCAAAGTCACAGTGAGTGCATGCGTCTATGGCAATGACTGCAGAAGTTCTTTTTTTGTAAGTCTACACTTTATTTGAAAAGAAAAAAAATAGTAGCCCTAACAATTCCTAGGCAACTTTAACCGTCCAGTGAAGCCCTGCATTTTATATCCTGTGACACATTATTAATGACTGATAACTATTTGAAACTAGAAAAAATCACTTTCATTAAGTGCATCTGTGTTGAACTCTTTGGTTTTTTCCTTTGAAAATGATATCTTCTAATTGACAGGTTCAGAAATCAGGCGTTTCTCATTTTGATACTCTATTTCTTGTTTGGCAACTAAAAAAAGTTCAGGAATTTAAAAAAGAAGAATGTGAAAAGCCAGTAGATTATTTCAAGATTGTAGCTTTGTGAAAACCCACATAACATGTTGCCACTCCTTTCCCTCCTATATACATTTACCGGCAGAGAAATCAGGTTCAACTGTGTCATCTGTATTCTGAGAGAATATGAAGGTTCAACATATTAATTAATGTGATAGTGGACCCCCACGCCCTGAAATTCACTTTGTCCCTTGTCCCTTCCTCCTACTCTAGGCTGCTTTTACCTAGAGATAGGTTGACATGCACAAAAGAAAAAGCAAACGTTGTCTTTGCTTTTGAATTTACAAAATCTGTCATGTAGAAGAGATCAAAAGGACTTCTGTGTGTGTACAATACATGAAAGTTTTTAAAAAGGAAACGAAAAACAGTGAGAATGTGAGGGAAAGATTTTGAACCTCATAGACCCGATACACATCTCCTGGGTTGGCATGAAGGGAAGCTATAGAAGTAAAAGAGGATGCCGTGAGCCCTGCTGAAGGAACACTTGCCCAATGAATCTTCAAATCTCGCAGTGAGGCCAGGCAGAAAGGATTAGGGGTATCAGAAAGGAGAAAGTGCTTCTCTTAACTCATTTTGGGCTGCTGTAATAAAATGCTATAAATGATAGCTTGTTAATAACAAAACCTGTTTCTCACAATTCGCTTTCTCTCCGTGTCCTCCCATGGTAGAAGGACCAAGGTATCTTGAGCCTCTTTCATGTAAGCACTGATTCCATTCGTTGCAGCTCCACCTTCCAGGACTGATCAGTTCCCCCAGACCTCGCCTCCTGATAGCATCACAACGGTGACTGTTTCAACTAGAGAATTTGGGGGGAAAGGAATTATTTAGATCATTGCAGTATCATTCTCTACTTGTCCCTCTGTCAGAGTAGAGCAATGGAAAACAATGAAATCCAGGGTAGCGATGTCGAGGGTATGTATCAAGGCAGATGGGCTGAGACACCCTCAGAGAATCCCCATCACAGGACATCCTGCCAAAGTGAAAGATTTCCTTTGCCTTGGAGTGCAGGCGATAAAGAGTTAACAAGTATTCTATAACATCAGAGTCTTGAGGCCCACTCCAGGGTAAGGGGACATTAGAACAATCTCCCTATACTGAAATTCGTCCAAAACCACCTTATAAACAGTCGGGAAGAACGTAGTAGTGACCTGTATAAGTGACTATTTACAATCTGGACAGGGTAAGGATTCATTGGTGATGATGGATACTCCAGCTATACTACTCTTCTTTGAGGAGAGATTTTACGCTTACCTCATACTCTTTCTAAGAGTAACTCCATTAGGAAAGACTGGGGCCTTTCCTGTCTTCCTCACTCATTAGTGGAAAGGAGCAGCTTCAGATCCCATCAATCTCATTCACAGCAGGTATTTTAGGCTTTAATGAAAATAACCCTTATCCTGCCCTCACTTTAACAGGTTCTTCCCTGCTTGCAGGTGCTGGAAAATAAGAAGCAGAAAACAACAAGAATACACACACACACACACACACACACACACACACACACACACACACACACACAGGGAAATGGCTTACAAGAGTGTTTTAAAGGTAGACCTTATCTCTAGTGCGCCATCTCTGTATCTCATGGGAAAATTCACCTTGAGTCCATTTCTTCACATTGACACACGGGGTGGGGAGATGGGATGGCCACGGGCGGATTGCCTCGAACAATCCACAGCTTTTGCACTCATTCCTTTAAGAACCAGCTGATCACCTAGAAAATTAGTCATTCTACTCAAAAAAAAAAAATATTGTGAAGAGATACACACTTTATGTGAGCCCAGGACTTTCGCTATCTATTTCATACACTTTGAGACCTTTGGGTTGGCTCACAGCTGTTTGTAACCCCGATCTGGCTAATGGATGCAGCTTCCAGCCTCTGGTATCCATTTCATGATCCTTGTGCAGGGATCCCCCCTCAGATATCAGGGCAGATCATGATCTCTTCCCTCATAGCGTTCATTACAATGTGCCTTCCCCTCTGGACATCTGGGACCTCTTCTCTAATTCCATTTAACTCTCTGTGACTCTCCCATGGTGAATTTAATGAGGATGCAGTTTATGGAGAATATAATGTACCTGGGAGTTATTTTCTGTTTTTTCTCCAAGTTTTTATTAGTATATGTTTGAATGTAGCACAATAGTTACATTCAACTTCATGAATTGGTACAGATACGTATCATATTGTCATCACTTTCGCTTCCCTTTTCCCCTTCCCATTCTCCACCCCTCCCATGTCCCTTCTCCCTAGAGAATACTTACCGAATAAACCCCAAAGCCAGGGGCTCTGAACACAGCTTGCCTAGGAGGTGCTTGCCTAGGAAGTACAAGGCCCCAGTTTTGATTCCCAGCACAATGTACTAGTCAGGCTTGGCCTGTAATCCCAGCATTTGGAAGGCTAAAACAGAAAGTTTACTGTGAATTTTAGGTCAACCTGAGCTGCATAGTGAGTTCAGGTCCAGGCTGAACTAAAAAGTGAGGCCCTGTCTCAAAATTTAAAAAAAAAAAAGCCAGCTTACTACATGGGAAAATTCAGTTAATAATTAGGGAGTAATAAAAACATAGTAAAAATTGATGATGCTAGATATTTTGGTTTTAGCTCAACACAAGCTCTTAGAAAATGAGCAAAAATTTAGAACAACATAATTTCTGATGACAGTATTGCATTTTTCTTATCTTGGGACTTTGAAATGGCTATTATAACCATTTGGAAAAAGTATAAATGCAATAAAGTATTATTTATTTCAAATATATATGGCAAATTTATGTGAATACTATTGAAAAAATTAGTGCTTTCTTTTCATATTTCAATTTGCACAAATAAATGCATAGAATCACAAAGCTAAATCTAATTCTCTCCTTATCAGTAGTCAATATCAATCATTTTCAATTAATTTCTCACTTAAAGATGCTGTACTTATTTAATTAACTCAAATAGTTCTATCTGGTGATTTTTTAAAGTGTTACTTTTTCCAACAAATTATGCTTCAATAATAATAAAATATACTCATCCCTATATTAATTTTAAAAAATCAATCCAAGGATTTATCAGATGTTCAGTTTTCAATAAATGTAAATTTCTTAAGAACTGGTGCAAAAAATATGTAATTAAGTTTACAAAGGCTTTAAATTATTATGATATTCATGAACTTTTCCTGTGATTTCAATGTCATCATTTTGCTTTTCTCTTTATTGTCAAAATCAAAATGTACTCAATATCATCAAAATTATATAATTTTAAAAACAACTAAGAGTTTACAGTAAAATTAGAATGTGTTTTGTACTAAGACTTTATTTCGGACCTTCAAAAATAGGTCTTTTATATCTCACAAGAAACTTGGAGTTGAAACTATGTGTGTAAATCTGTTTCACAAAAATGAGAAAGCAGTTAGAAGGAAGATGAATATAAATGATAATTCAAATCTGAGGCTTCTGCTCTTGAAGAGCTTACTGAATTTAGAGTATTTAGGAAATATGATTTAACAGTCCTTGAATATGGGCTTTTAAAATAACAGTTTTTAATGTGGGCTCACGTTTTTCATATCTAAGCAAAGTAAGTCTCTATACCTTTCAAAATAATTCTTTGCTTTATTAAAATCCAACTATAGGGGGTGATTTAAATTTGGACAGCATTCATTCTTACGGCAATACACAGTACTTGAAAACACAAATATATAAATTTATCCTGGTCAAACTTTAAAGCTTTATGCATCTTAACTCTAATTTTCTAGAATAATTAATATTGCCAGGATTCATTTTATTAAACTTCAGAACAGAAATCTAATTCCAGTCAGGGGGGCAACTGCTAAAATTATATGGAACCAGGAAAATATGACCATGATGAAGTGAAAAGATCAAAATAATTGATCTGCAAAAAGATCATGTGCTTTTAAAGAGGAAAACACCCCAAGGAGGCAAAAAGATAGTCACATTTGCTCTGGCTTCTTTATATTCTATTGATGTTTATTTAGTTAGTATCTATTTCTTAAAGTATCACAGCTCACATATACCTTTTGTCCTGCAAATTGTCCTGCTATTGGGACAAAATACGCGACTCTCAGAACTTAAAAGAGGAGAAGGCTCACAGTCCTCTTCCAGTCCAAAGTCAGCCAGCTCCAAGGCAGAATCCGCACGGTGTAGGGGTCCCAGGAGGAGGAAAGTGAGAGTCATGGTTAGCAGTCGGGAAGCGGCGGAAAGAAAGGGGAAACAGAGAAAACACTGCACCTGTCAAGGTCACACCCCCAGGAAGGAACCTTGTCCTTCTGGTCAGGCCCCACCTCCAAACACGAGACTGTGGAGGATATTTTAGATCTAAATCAAAAATCTTCCATTCCTGGCCTCCAAAAGGTTCATGTCGATCTCGATATGTAAAAATGCGCTTAGTTAATCTTTAAGAATGACCAAAAGCATAACTATTCTATTATTTCTGAAAAGTCCAAAGTCTCACTTGAGACTCAAGACAACTTCTGAGCTAGGAGCCAATTTCTAAAATTACTTCAAGTCATCTTTCTTATTGTCCTGACAAGAAATTGGCTTCTTTCTAATGGTAATCTTTTCAGCAACGCGCCCATGTTACAGGCACTGCCGTTCTAGCAAAATGGCAAACATTTTTTTAATATTCTTTGGCTCTGCCTTTTGCTCCTTATTCTCATAATTAATCTGGCTAAAGTCACCAGTAGTACTTATGTCATAGCCTGAAGGTTGAGCTGCCTTGAAATTTCCTCTGCAGATAATTTGTTTACCGGCCTTAATCTCAGGCTCCTGCCGTCTCAGGACATGAGCAAATGTAAACAAATTCTTTGCCAGCTCAACATGCACGGTCTCTAGTTCTCTTTCCAATATAAGTCTTCTTCCTGTCTGAAACCACATGACCGTGACCCTGGCCATAATTGTCTAAATCACTATCAACATTATGATCTTTTGGGCTTTCGCTAGAATCACCCACTGAATTCTGCTTGCAGCATGTATGACTCGCCTCTCGCAAACTAGCTCTGAGGGCTTTGCAACCAGAGAATTAGGGGTAGTCACAGTAACAACCCCAATCCTAGTACCTGTTTTCTGTGCCAATTCCTTTGCAATCACTGGGACAAAACACCCAATACCTACACTTGAAAGAGAAGAGCTTTGTTTTTGGCTCATAGTTTTGGTAGAATCAGTGCCTAGTCAGCCAGCTCCAAGGCAAAAATAGTACAGTGGAAAAAACTGGTGGTAAGAAGCTGCTTAGCTGATAGCAGGCAGGAGGCAGAGAGAGAAGGAGGAATCCCAAGATAAGAACACACCCATCCAAGCCACTCCCACGATGGCCATCTGTCTCTGACCAGGCCCCACCTCTGAATATGAGCCTTTGAGGGACAATTTAGATCTAAGTCACAACACCCACACATCACCTTTATCGTGTGATACTAAATGTGTCGTAATGCACTCTACTGTAGACTACTACTTGAAATTTAAAAAGTGATATGCTGATTTGTAAAATACTATTACCTGCAAATTGTTCATAAAGCTTTTCAACTAAGGTATTCTGATATTAAAATAGTTCAAAATGAGTTTCAAAATGTCACTATCAAGTAGCATATTGCACATCTTTAAAAACATGAAAGTTTTACAGTATATCTCTATTTGACAAATGTGGTGTCAGTGATAGGAAGCAGCTCTTATGTCTGTAAAAATTATATTTGCCTGAGATTCAAAAATATAGATCCAGCCAAGATAAAATATCTTAAATCTGAAACAATTCAGTAGGGGAGAAAATGTAACATATGAAACAAAACCACCCATGACAGGATTGTTTCTGATGTCAAGTGTTGAACACATGGAGAACGTGGTATATGATTTGCTCTATTTTTATTTGTGTTTGAAGCAAAATTTTAAAAAAGAAACATATATTATATGCAGTCCATGTTCCTGTGTTGGCTTTTTTACATTTTGAACAATGTACCTGTATGTTGTATATTTTAGGAGCAAATTTATCTCTCAAAACATACATGTGGTCCAAATAATCTGCAATATTCTTTCTTTAGCTAAAGAAACCATTTTTTTAAAAAAAGAGTTTCTCCACTCACATGTGTTCTTATTTTAGCTATTAAGTATAGACTTGTTCTTTCTGTACCAGAGAACCACATTTGTCTAAGGAAATAATTCAATACGATGTTCAATTCAAAATGAGCTTTTCTGCCACCTGTAAAAGTCCACTCTCATCAAAATCAGTCATTAATAGCTGGTCAATATGCTCGGGCTTTCCTTGTTTTCTGTAGACTTGGGACACTCACCAGGACCACATTTAATTTGCAAGCAGCTAGATTACAAATCAAATCTGCGATCCAGGAGTCCTAGTGAGAGTTCCACAGACATGTCGTCTTTAACTCACACTAGGTCTCCTTGTGGACATAAGCAGAGTATGTGATTGAACTAGAAACAAAAGAAGAGAGTTACAAGACTCAGTATTTTTGTGGTAAGGCTCACCAAGATCCGGGCCTTCCTTAGAGCAATGCTTATAATTCTCTTAACAATCTTTGCCATCAATATTATTACTGTGTCTATGTGGTAGACAAGGACAGGAAGACTCAGAGGAGTCACTTGCCCCAGAGATTGCAGCGAGAGATGAAGGCAGAAATCAGACTCAGATTTCTCTGCTGAATAAATCCCATACTCTTAGACACATTATTAACTACTAACTTATTACTTTTCACACACAATAAATTTTTAGTCTTTAGATAATTCTCTTTCTCAAAATAATGAAGAAATAGCATAATTCAGGATATCAGTATAAATAATATATATGTATATAAGTTCATGTTAAGTATATGTATAAAGTGTTAGTTTTTGCTCACTATTGATTTTATGTAATGTTTTCTTGTATTCATGTATTCAACAAATATTTACTTTATGATATTTTACATAAACTAAAGTGTCACACTGTAGCTGTTAAAAATGAATACAGGTTGTAGTACTTGCTTAACTTTCTCACCTGAGGGACCCAAAATTTTAATACTCATTTACAATTTTGAAGATAAAATTTAACTTACACTGTGCCACAGAACTAGTATTTGATTGTTTTATCACTGCCTCACCTGAAATCACTTACTGTTTTCAAAATTGCAAAGTAATAGGACCCAAGAAACTTAACATTATGATATTCAATGACTGAATTAAACTTGAAAACAGTGATGTCATTTGGTGATCAACAATTTTTGAAGACACTAGTGGTCTGTTGGAAGTCACAGTTTATAATGGTTTCAAGTGCACATTTTGTCTCCATTTGCTCCTTTAAAATTTATTCACCCTTGTAGTTAAAGCTTGACCTGACTCATGCCTTTTCTGCTCATTCAATCTAAAAAGACACAAAAAAGCTTTCAATTCAACTATGCCTGGCCCAAAATAGTAGCAGAAACCTGATGTTGGCTTAGTGTCTTACCTCTTCATCAAGTTCAGGCCTGTTTTGACCTGTTCAGACCTGCCCCCTGCCGTGTTCTCTCTCTCTCTCTCTCTCTCTCTCTCTCTCTCTCTCTCTCTCTCTCTCTCTCTCTCTCTCTCTCTCTCTGTCTCTCCTATGACTTCTTCTACTCCCTCATTCTCTTCTAAATTTGCTAGTAGCTTTGCAGTGCCTCACAAAACCCAGCCATCGTGCACCTTGGTATTCAACCAAATGATTTAGAAACTCACATGCACATAAAATTTGCGAACAAAATTTTATAGCAGCTTTGTTTCAAGACACTAAAAACTAGGCCCAATACAATGTTTGTCGATAATGGGGTACAACTGTATCATGGAATAGTTTTGAAATTAAAGACTCAAACTATACTTTATACAAAAATAGAGAAATTTTAAGTTATTTTCCTAACTAAAATAAAAACAAGCAAAAGAAAAAATTTGCGTGGCTCTCTGTAAGATTACAAAAGATGAAAGACTCTATGAATAGAAAATAGATAAGTGGATGTCAAAGGTTGGAGGATGAAAAAGAGGGACCACATACCTCTTTCTTATAGTAGTAGAATAGCTCTGTATGGCCCTGGAATGATGAGCAGATAGATGATTTTGTGTTTGTTGAACCCTCACAAAGAGGGACATTTATGTAATTTAAATACACAATTTTAAAAAAATACATATCAACCAAGATGTCAGGATAACCCAGGAAAGAACACACACTATGACAAGAAACTGTTATGGCATTAAAATGTATGACATACTATGACTAAAAGTGTGGAGAATTTTCTAACTGACTTTTTTTTAAAGTGTTGAGAGCAAGTCAAAAGAAAAACCTGTGTACAGATATAGCATTATAGTCGACACATTATTTCTCTGAAGTACAAGTTAACATTCAACATTTTCTTGCTCTGTGCTCTGAAAGGAACCAGAAATAGTTGATACACTAGCACGATGAACACACTAGCTCCCAGATCGAGGTTTCTAAGCACCAACCTCCAACAAAGGGAATAAGTACATTTTTGGAGAGATGTCTGCCATCAGCACCGAGGCAGGAAAAAGACAAGCCCTAATTTGAGCATCTACGAGGGTCAGAAACTGAGAATGGATAAGACACGAAAGGACAAGGACTCGCTGAAGGGGCAAAGATTGGCCTAAAACTCTCAATGCCAAAGGTCAATAACAACTTGAAAAATACAACGGTATTGGAAACCACCATTAATGGTGAAAACCACCATTAATACACAATAAGTAATTACTTTGAGTAAGATTTACTGCAAAGCGCTAAAATTAATGGGAAAACTTTTAAAATGATATTTATGTAGCTTGAAATGGTCTGCCAATGATATTTATTAATTAGTGTAGTTGGTGTAATTATGCTTGCAAATTCTTTGATAATCCTTTTCCCAGTTTAATTCCTTGCCTATTAGGTATAAGTGGACTTTGAAACTATCTTCTAGTGAACAGAGTCAGGGTCAATTAGGTTTGTTGGAACACACACTGGAAAACACTCAAATAGTTTCTGGGTCTATTTTCCTGCTAAATAGCAAACTCAAGAAGTTGTGACAAAAAGCAAAATTTCTCAAGGTAATCTAACCATTGCATGTCACAATTATGTACTAATAAAAAATGAGGACGATAATAAGTAGTGACAAAAAATCACATAGCCCACGAAGCCTGAGTTATTTACTATTTGGCTTTCTTACAAAAAAGTTTTCCAGATCTCATAGGAAGGGATTAATGGGTCAAAACACGATGAAGACTCCAACTGACTCTGCCTTGGCCACGTGGTCACCTATGATAACCCAGGGTAAAATCATGGTGACTCTGGTATGATTAGGAGGCAAAGTACACATAACCACTCTGCTGTCCTGAAAGCCCTCTGAATAGTACACTTCAAAGATCCAACATCGCACAAAACAAGAAAATCTGGAGAGACTGCCACAGCTGGGAGGAGACCAGGATAGCTTGGTGACTGAGAGCCAGGTAGAGACCTACCCTGAATTCTCAGAGACGATAGAAAAACAACTCTGGATAAAACCTCAATCCAGTTACAAATACCGTACCACTGTTTATTCCTCAGCTTTCAATGTTATTTGTGATACTAACAACATGAGATGACAAGTAGAAAACAGTTAGAAATTCTGTTGTATCTATGCAACATTTCTAGAAGTCTAAAATTACTTCAAAATGAAATCCTTAAAAATACAATATAGGTTTTCCCCACTGACACAGCGTAACTGAGGAAGCGAAATCTTAAAATTGGTGGAAGGCTAAGCAAGAAGTGTTCACGTGGGTACTTTTAGAGTGAAATTATATATTGGAATAAAGAGGATATTCCTATGTCCCTTTTTTCTGTAAAATCTCAGTATGGAGATGATACAGTACCCAGGTGCAGATGTCTATCTTGCTACACACAAAAAGAAAGAAAGAAAGAAAGAAAGAAAGAAAGAAAGAAAGAAGGAAAGAAGGGAAGAGAGAGGTCAAGTCTGATGATACTATGTGAATTAATTTTAGACTCACTCTGATTTCTAACTTTAAACACCAAAGAATTGACTTTTATTACTTAAAAGCAAAATCACAAGTCAGCTGGAGCTCCATTTTAACACCTGATCAGAATGACAAGTACTTCAAAACCACTTCCACCATTTGTTAATTGGCTGTCATCACTGTGCTATAATGAAAGCTTAAAACAATAGAATATAGTTATTTGAGGATACAGATCCAAAAAGATCATAACACTAATGAATAATTCCATTGATGAAACTAGAGTTCAATGTGAGGTTGAGGACATAGGAACAAATTCATCTGTAGGAAGCTAACTATGGGAAAATTGCATATGTATGTCTAGCACTATGACTTTGGGAAGACTAGTCAATCCTCCAGATTTCTGTTGCATTGCCTGGAAAATGGATAAAATCTAATTTCGGCAAGGTGATGTGAAGGTACAAATGCAATAACTAATATAAAAGCACTTGAGAAATGTTTAATTATGTGTTAACCTAAGAGGTTGGTTCTATCAGCTAGCAGATTGTAACAGTAATACATAAGCCTTTTGGATACACTGGTTTAGTTAGCCATGTAATAGTGTTTCCAGACCGCCCCTTGTCTATCTGAGGAAAACAAATACATTTAGAGAGCAAACTAAAAGATGATTGCGGACACCAAGCAGCCATTATGAACCTGATGTCGATATACACAATGGTAAGAGAGGTTGCACTGAGAAGTGGGATTTACCTATCACATGGGTCTTAAAACAGTTTTGCTAAGACATAGTTGATGAATTACAGGTATTAAGAATACAAAAGTTCAGAAAATTGAGCATATATATTCACTAGTGTGTGTGTGTGTGTGTGTGTGTGACTATAACAAAACATGAGTTTATCCATCACCTCCCCAGACTCACAAAAATCCCTCGATAATCCTTTTCTCTTCCTATTTCTTGACCCCATTCCTAACTAAGCATCAATCTATATGTGGCACAATTTTTAAGCAAAGCATGAAACTATCATGGAAACATGTGCTTATGTAAAGTTTAGTTCTTTGGTTCTTTTCCTTGATTTTGTGACACAAAATATAAACCCGTATTTATAGTAGCATGGGTTTGCCGGTCTCTGCACACCGCAGCAGACAACAGTTTCCTCTTCTAATAACTAATGGAGTTCAGATGTCCAGTGTGGCACCTGGAGTCCGAGCAACCTGAGTGCAGCCTGAGTAGTAATTCAGTCTGCTCGCCCTGCAACGTGAGATAACTAGGTGCCAGCAGGACCCTGATGTCACTCATTCTGCCATCACATTAATAGTGTCCGCACTGTGATATCAGGACATTCCTTCTCCCAGGCTGCTTCTTTCAGCTTGCTCTCATTTATTGCAAGAAACTGCAATAGTGTTTTCTACTCTTGAGAAATACTTTTAAGCTTCATGCAACAATGATGGAAGGAAATAGGATTTGTACTCTACAGGTTGGAATTATTTCTATATTCTTACCAAAAAAATAAATGAGCCCAGGAATAATCTTAAAACAATAGTTATTTATAAAATACAAGACATCCAGAAAGTTTTCATTGTCTTAAGTAACGTCTTTCATCATAGCTAACATAATTTGATATTCTCATAAATTTTAAATTACATACTTCTCTTCTAAATTTTTGTAAAATGTCATTATGGGTTGGTTTCCAGTGCCTCTGAGTTATGAAAGTTCCTGTTACTTCAGAATGGAGAGAAATGACTCAGTACCTCTGTGGCTGGACCCGCTCCACTAACGCAACAAAAGCATCAAAGATCACCCCAATCTTCCCCATTGTTAATGTTGCTTTTACCAGTGCGCCTAAAGTCAAGATCTGTAGTCAACTACATTCCCATCTTTACCACTATCACCTTGTAAGTTATTTGATAAATACAATTTCATGACTTTTTCCATTTACAACACTAATGAATTCCGATTTTTCAAAGGCAGCAGTTTTCTAGCTATAATATAATAAACTTTGAGGAAAATATTTGTAAACGTACATTCCAAAAGAAATTAAAATTCAAATACGCAAGAAATTAATACAACTCAAAAACAAATGACCTTACTTAAAATAGACAACATGAATGGACATTTTCCAAAGAAGACATCAAAATGGACAACAGGAATATAAAAATGTGATTAACTATCGCAGTTTAAACCTAAAATGTACCCACACCACTGTTGTGTTTGAAAGGTGACTGGATTATGGCAGGGACTGCCTACCCTTATCAATGAATTCATCCACTGGTGAGTTCAATAGCTGAATATGATCTTAGGAGGTGGGGCTTGGAAAAGTGGGTCACTGAGGGTGTGATCTGTAAAAACATATTCTTATCCAGGCTCCTCCCCTCTCCCTCTGCTCCCTGGCAGCCAGGTTTTTTCTCACATTTATTCTTCCATGCTATCTGTGCCTTAGAGTTTGTCAATTTTGAACTAAATCCACAGAAATCGTGAGCCAAAACAAATCTCTCCTTTGTGACTTATGTATGTGCATGGTACATTGTCCCCACAACCAGAAACTGACTGATACATGAACAATAGTAATCATTGGAGAAATGTAAATGAAAACCCCAATAACACATTACCTCATATTTGTTAGGGTGACTTTTATCAAAAAATCAGACAATAGCAAGTACTGGTGATGATTTGCAAAAGGGAAACTGTACATTGTTGTTGGGACTATAGGTTGATATGACTATTATAGAAAACAATATTAAGTTTTCCAAAAATAGAAATAAGAATGTCATATGAATCAACCTTCCTACTTCTAGAGATATACTCAAAACCTGGAATTACTACCTTGAAGAGATACCTGTGTCCCCGGGCCTGTTGCAATATTCACAATAACCAAATAGAAACAACCTAAACATTTATCACAAGATTAATGAAACTTGAGGACATCATGCTAAGTTGAAAAAAAAGCAGACACAGAAAAAGTCAATCCTTCATGATATATGGAACCTACAGAAATTCAAATTCATAGCATTAGAAAATTGAATAGTAATTATGGGTAACAGGAAAAAGGGAGTAAGAAAAAGAGAGATATTATTCAAAGAGTAAAAACTGCCATTTTGAAGAGGAATAAATACTGGGAAACTAACATTGTATATGGCTACTGTAGGTATTAATAATTATTACATATTTTAAATTCGCTAAGAGAGTAGATTTCAAGTGTTTTCACCGTCCTCGCAAAAGAGTATTTATGCAGGGATAGATATGTTAATTAACTTTACTGTGGTAGCCATCTCATACTTATTCATATGTCAAAACATAGTGCAGTACACCTCAAATACATACAATTTTTATTTGTCATTCATACCTTACAAAACTGGGGAAAATGAATTCAAATTTATATTGCCCTGCTTATTAGTCTTAAAACATCGGTCAAAACACTTGAAATAATATCTCTCTTTTTCTTACTCTGGGACTCTCATATCAGAGAGACCATTCGATGTTTAAGTGAGATCGTGGATGTGCCTGCTCATAGGAAGTGATCAGTAAATTTCAGATATGCTATTACCTAAGCAACACTAAGACAGCAATCGCTGGGTATGATTTAGAAGAAAAGAAAGATTTAAATTTAGGTATAATAACATGCTCTTCTTACTCGAAATGAGACAAAAATACAGCCGATATGATCTTGCAATTATTTCCACCTAAAGTCCTTAAGAAGTCAAAGCAAAGGAACCAGAAGACACAAAACTTGATATGACACATGTGCGTCTTCGCTTCTTATTTTTATAAAGGAGGTCAGCAAGTATTTATAGCCATAAACCATTAAGTGAGATCACCTGAAGAGATTTCTGAGTCATACGCCACTTTTAAACGTTACATAGAAGGAAAAGTAGGTGCACTAGCGTCTGCTATCCTGCCTCTCTCGTGCTGGGATGGATCAGAATAAACGGGCACAGGGAAGTATCAGATAATTATAAGTCTTCAGGATCTAGTTTCTTATTAATCTCTGGCAGACGCGTTATCTAAAAGTATAATTTTGTGCCCCCTACGGTGCCGTGCTGAGTATTTCTGGCTTTTGAGATAGGGAGCAAACGGCGCAGACCGCACTGAGCCTGTCCCCGGGAATCATGGTGAATTGAACTATAACATTCTTGTGTCAAGAATAAAATGCTATGCGGTGAATTTTTTGCTCTGCCACTCTAGGGCAGGCGGCTGCGCGAACTTGAAGATGTTTTACCTCATGTTTGAAGAAGGAGACTATGTAGGCAAAAAAGAAGACTTTGGTTCATACTGACTAAGAAGGTAAACCCGAGAAAACACGAGAAATGTGCTCGCTGTGCATCAGTCATGTACACGTGAAATGACTTAAACTTCGGTTGTGAAAGGCTTTTCAATTATTATCTAAGATTTGGAGTTAAAGCACATTAACTTGGATAGAAAATTAGTTATCATACACAAATCGCAGTGAACTGGGTATATGAGTTGATAAGGAAACTGATTCAGATTTTCAAGAAAAAAAACTTTAGCATATTTTCCTTAAAGGGATTTGTTTTTAAGAAATTCCTGGCATCACTGGTGTGTTCACATATAGGTCCAGAGTACATGCACGTCTCTTATTTTATTAAACTAGCTAAGAGGAAGGTGCTCGCTCAATGCTTTTGAATGTCAGCAGTTTATTTTTGCCTATATTCTTAAAACATAATAATGTCTAAACATCAGTGTACACTGATTATTAATGTGATAAACAAATACTGATTTCTTTATATTTTTATTTTTTCTTCAAAATCAGTAATTCAACATCCCTTTTATTGAAAAATATCTTCATATGAGTCATTCAAAGGAATAGATAATTTAAAAATTGATCTTTTTATACATTCCTTCAGACATAAAAACTTTCTAGGTATTTCCAATACTATAAAATTTGTAAGACATTTACCTTTCATGGTATAAAATCATACCAGAGAAAAGTCTAGAATTTTCAATGTCCCTCATTTTAACTCTGTTTTCAATCTTTTTTGTTTTTAGTACTTTGTCCTAGCTTAAAATGCTCTTAACTGCCACTGAGCCAAATTCTGTTAAGAGACCTTCACAATTCTTTGTTTTCTACCAAAAGATTACATGTAACATAGAAAGAAACCGATATTTCAGACCACCTCAAATGTGGTAAATTGAGCAGAAATAAAAACAAGTAAAGTTACATTATCTACTTTCTAAATATATTTGTGGCAACTTAAATATTTGCAAAAAAGCAAGCTTCTCTAGGTAGCATACAGTCAAAGAGAATTAAAAATGGTTTTCCTTACAAAACCAAAACAGTTCATCTCATTTGGACAACTATCATGAAGCTATTATTTAATCCATTTCCTATTACTCTTGTGTAACGTAAATACCAGCCAGTTGCCATATGGCATCTTAAAACTGATAACACCTGCTGGGGCTTATTTGTCAAATTTAGAACCTAAATAGATTTTTAAAATATGGTTACAAAACGTCAGGGATGCCAATCAAGTTTGCATTACAATCCCAAGAGTCCAGAAACCCAATTTAGAATCTTCTTCTACTCATATTATCTTCCAGTTCATGTGGCTTAAAAGCTCACTTTTTATTCTAGCAGCCTACATTTAGCAGAAATTTTATGCACCCACTTTCATTTATTTTATAAAGTATTTGTTCTTTGCAACGTAAAAAAGCTCTCTTAATTGGATTGAATACAGTGCCTCAAGTGGATAGAAATACCTGCCATTATAAAATTTCAACAATAAAAAGTATCAGTAGCCACGACTAAAAAATTCTTTTATTATTTTTTCTTTATTTTACTGAACTATCTTCTATCTGCAACATCATGCTGATTCAAAAAAAAAAAAGCTAGACACTCCCCCCCACACACAAAAAGACTGTGTGGATTTAAATAAGGAAGAAAATTGTCGGCAATTTTTTTTTCCCTCGCATGAAAGTCCAGTTTCTGGGGCATAGTTCTCAAATTGTGTATGTATGTCTGTCTCACACATAATGTGTCAACAAACAGAACGTCAATCTGTTTTCTACAAGTTTTTCAGTGTAGCAAACTTTCCTGGCATTCTGAGCAGAAAGGCACAGAGAATCTGGCATTTTGCATTAATATTTAAACTCAAAAGTAATGATAATCATAGAATAAGCACTTACCATCAATCAACTAAGGTTGGTCATGCCCACGTGTATTTATTAATATCTGGTGTTGGGGAAGTCTAAAATGAAATGTGGGTGCTGAAGAAGTTTAGAATTTCTGTGTGAAAATATCAAGGGAGACATACTGGGGTGTAAAAACTAATTTTTTTCATAGTATTGGAAATTAAACCAAAGGTCTTCTCACTGAGCTATATTCATGGCCTGCTTATATTTTATTTTTTTATTCTGAAACAAGATCCCCAAGTTGCCCACACTGGGCTCAGAGTCAGCAGCCCCCCACCTTGGCATCCCAGAGTGCTGGCATGACAGCTCCACTGAGGTTAATTGGGGGGGGGGGGTGCCTAACTGAGTCACTGAATGCCTGCGTGTACATTTAAACATTAGTCAGCTGTGTCTTTCAGGGTATCCTCAAATGAATATGTCTGTTTATCTACAGAGAGTGAAAAACTATAAAGAGAGATAGAGAATCTTTAGAGACTCTAGATTAATAACAGAAACTTGGAGTATATTTGATGTATATGTTTGATTTAACTAATATAAAGAGATAGATCAGTGCCTTGGTCAGCTGTAGCTGTCATTAAAAAAAAAAAAAAACTACCATAGACCGGGTAATTTAACCAAGACCAACAGATCCTTATTTTCTGATAGTTCCCACCAATGGAAGATCACAGTCCCCACATGGAGGGCTCCTGGTGAGAGTTTTCTTTCTGACTTGCAGACAGCACCTTCCTTACTGTGTTTTCACATGAGGTAGGGAGATTGGAGAGAGAGAAAGAGAGAGATTGATGGAACTGATTGCAGACCAAGATTTTAACAGGAAAAAAAAACCAGTTTGGAAACAATTACAATCACATCAAGGAGAGATGATCAGGCTGGGATCTTGGGTTGAGATGCTGGAATGACAGAAAGAAGGCTGGCCTTGCTGAATACCTGATTAACTGGGCTTGTAGAGTAGTGGAAATGAGAGATTTTTTTTACTCAAATAATTGGGAAAATATGAGGTAGTCATAACTATAATTGTGTCAGGGACAGTGAAAAGTACTCATAAGATTATATCACTTGTTTCTGTTTTTCTGCTCCTGATAAAAAAACATAGGCCATATCCAATGTACTGCAGATCATATGGACCATAACAGAGCTAGACTTCATGAGCTTTTGAGATAGCTGTTGTAAGCTACAAGCATTGACCCAACGTTCCCTGTTGGCTAATTTACTGTATTTCTCATCAGCCAACATTAACCTAGAAGGGGTAGAAAAGCTTTTTTTTTCCTTTAGCTTTGAGTTAACAATGATGATGAAGCATCTGGGACCAACTGGTGGTGTTTGTGTCCCATTGTTCCAGAACACAAACTTTTCATTAATAAAATTGTCTAGTGCCCATGGAGGTGGAGCACATAACTTTTTTTCACGAAAAGAGAGCTGTGATAGAAAGGTACTGGCCAGTTGCTCAGTAGCAATGCATGCTTCTGCCCACATTATGACCAGCTCAACTCCCAGCCAAAATTTATAGTGTATCAATTTATAGCTATCCAGGAATTTGTCTTTAGCTAGCTCTCAGCTGTGCTTGCCTTTGTGAAAAAAGAAGTGTCAGAAATCTGGCTGTTCCTCATCTTTAGTATTTATTAAAACACTTCATAATCAGCAGGCACACGTAAATGTGCTTTCCCGGGGGCACCGTTACACAATCTCCAGACCTCCTCCTCCGTCTTTCATGATTCTTATCTAACAAATCCTGCCGCTGGGAGACGCCTTGTAAATCCTGTGCCTGTAACTCGAGGCTCTTTCCACCGACTCCTCCTGACTTACTCTCCTTCTGCCCAGTCTCCTACAAGTCACCCGCACAACCAAGCACCTGACTCCAAAGGGCGTCACTAAGGACGGACTGAACTCCTGTTCTAAGATTCCAGCCCCGCCTCGTGCCCACCCCCTTCTCTCTGCCTGCGCAAACCGTCTTGAGGATCTAACTCTTCTGCAAGGCTCTGGCATCACTACAACCCGAAACTGTTGCTCTACCTCTTTCCATTGGTATCATTGTCATCTTGTCTCCTCCTACTTTCTTCTCCTTCACTTCAGCGTCACTGTCCTCCTCTTCTTTGAGCCTCAGGCTTCATGTGTCAACATGTAAATTAGGAGAACAGATGTGCCCCCGTTGCTTGTTTCACCACAGTAGTTATGATAATTGAAAGAGATAACGGTATAAGAATTCCTGCCTGTCACAAACACCAACCTCATCCTGCACTGTTGGGAACTCTGTTCTGACCCTACACCTGTACCTAGCGGTCCCTCATCATCCAAGACTTAGCCCAATGTTTTTCTTGTCTTTTTTCTACGTAAAATTACCTGTTGTTCCACTCAAATTACTCTCCACTTGATTACCACGTTTAGTTGTCAATTACTACAATTGACAATTACCTTTTATTTGTTGCTTGGGTCTCCACAAACTATCTTGGTCAACCATCTGCACCCATAAGAGCCATATGTGTACCAAAGGCTTAAGATATTTACAAAATGCCTCTGAACTGAAAGCATACAGCATTCTTGTTATTATTTTTGAAACAATAAAATATAACTGATTTATATAGCATTTACATTGTAGGAAGTAATCTAGGTGTGATTTAAAGGATGCAGGTGGATATGTGTGAGCAATATGCAAGTACTACATCATTTTATGTAAGAGATTTGGACACCTACAAATTTTTGTATACTTGGAAAGTTTTAGAGCCAATCCTTCATGAATTTTGAGGGATAACAACACAAGCTTCTTGAGATGAGGAATATTTTTCATTTTGGTTGCTCAGTCCTCGTATCTTAGAAAAGCAATCAGCTCTAATAAGTACTTACGAATGAATAAATCATTTTATTTGAGAACTAACTCAGGAATGCTGGGAGACGGCTCTCTATAGGTGTCACATGTGTCTTATAAACAGAGACACTGATTATATTTATGCAGGACTGTCATTTAGAAGACATCTGTGCAAGGACTGCTTTGTAGACTTAAAGAAAGTGTCTGTCTCTGAAACCCAGACCAAATTTACTGACAACTGTGGAAACTGGAGATAGCCTATTTTTCACAGAGTTTGTAATGAGGATAAAACACACTTTGTCTAATATAATAATTTATATCTGCCTTCATGTCAAAGCTTAAACATACCATTACAAAACAGTCTGATACCTTAACTTCAGGATTCCTTTCCTGCATACACTCCAGAAGACACCGTCTGCCGCTGGGCTTTGTGTTGCCTTGTGGGAATTACAGATCAGGGAACAGAGGCGAATGACACTGCATCTCCTGCCATTGATCTCGTGGAGTCCTTGGTCCACCGCTTGGCAAGGAGTCCCATACATTTCTCAGCATTCATTCAACTACAGCTAACTAAATCATTACTTGAAGATAAGGTAAAATCTCAGACCCTTCAATATTCTTGGCAGTTACTACCCTAAGTGTTTCTATAATTCTCTTTATTACTGTAGTTGGCACAGGACAAGTCAACCCCCAGTAGTAAGCTGAGTTACGGCCGAGAATCTTATCCAGGCAAAGCCTATACCTTTGCTCTTGCGTCTCTGGGGCTATGTGTACTGCATACACAGACCCCACGTTGGTGCCGCTTCAGGATGATGTTTTCTCCATATAATATGTTCCTATCACCACTTCTGATGAATTGCACACCTAAAATCGAATGCGCTCTCTGGTGAGTGTCACATGTCACTTCCTTTCACTGTCATTGGTCAAAGCAAGTTACTCAGTCACAGCAAATATCATGAAGTACAAAAGTGTAATTTCCCTCAGTAGGTGGAAATAGAGGAGAAAGAGATTTATGAGTAGTTGAAAGGGATGCCATAACTTTTATTTTTTTATTTACCTATTTTTATGATTTTCTTCCCGGCTCTATTGAGATATAAACAACAAAAATTGCATATATTTAAAATATACATGTTTTGATATATGTGTATATTATGAAATGGAAAAGACAATCAAACTAAATACCAGATACATATCCTCATGTAGATACCGCTTGTGTTTGTGGTAATTCCACTTGAGATTCACCCTCTTAGCAAATTATACAAAATGAAGTTTTATGAACTATGGCCACCGTCCTATCATTCTTCCAGAACTTTATCATCTTGTGGATTGGCCAGCTTTTCACTGCTGGGATGAAATGCCTGACATTCCCAATTTAAAGAGGAAGGACTTTTTTCTCATAGTTTCAGAGGTTTCGGATCACGGTTGCTTAGCGCCAAGGCTGGGCATCACAGCAGAAGGGCAAGAAGTAGAAGCTGAAGTCATGATGTGTTGGAAAGAACCAAAGAAAAAAGGGCCAGAGACCAGATGTATCTCCTGAGCACGGCCGCATTATCTCCTTCCTCCAACCACCCCTCCTTCTCCTGGACGTCTATCCAGCTATGAACTTCATGTGCTAACCCCACGCTGAGGTGAGTGCTGTCACAGTCCCATCATTTCTCCAGAAGTCCCTTCATCCCACTGAATCTACAGTCAAGAACAACCAGCGCATCTGCATGTCTGAAATTGTGAAACTGAGGTGTCAGTAACATCTCATACTCCCTACCCTCCTTCCCACCCCCCAGAAGTCACCCAGTGGCAACCACCATTCAATTCTCTGCTCCCTATAAAGTTCAACTTTCCTGAATTCTTCTAAGTCAGAACATCAGATCTCCCAGGTACACCTATCTTGTCACAAATGGCAAGGTTGACTTTTTATTTTCTGAGGATCTATATGAAGAGAAAGAGGACAGCACACACCCAGGTAGATGGAGAGGAGAGATTTTCTTCACATTTTCTTTATTCATCTATGGGAGGACATTTGGGTTGTTTCCACATCTTGGCTATTGTGATTTATGCTGTGGGGAACAGAGGAATACAAACAACTCTTCGTGAGCTGTTTTTTAAAAGTAGAACTACCACACGATCCAGCATTCTCACGGCCAGGTACATAGCCAAAAGAAATTTTTAAACTTCTAAATGCATAAATGGGCTTACATTTTCAATGAATGTTTCGTATTGCCTTGTTTAACACAATTACTTCCAGACTGAGTATTCCTTTAACTGTATACCTTTAAGCACTTTTTATCTAATCAAAAATGATTATCTTTATTGTATCATAAGGCAAGAAATAATGCTGAAATCCAAATCACCAGCCCCTTGAATAACAGCCTCGACAGTGAAAAATCTAGGTTATTTGGGCAGATTCAGATAACCTAGATTTGAAATAAGATGAGCTTTTCCTATGTCATAGGATGACCGGTAATAGGCAGAAATGTGAGCAAAGCTAGGATTTGTCCAAAAGTCACCAAGCTTTTAGCAGAAAATTCCATTCCTCATTTTAGGTGAATGTTTCTCAGAATTAACTAACCTTCTGGGATTCTGGGATCATGAAGCTAAACAGATTTGTTTACTGCAGGGATTCTCAAAACCTCCTGTATGCAAAATACATTTTACAAATTAACCGAGAGGGATATAATGGACACTGGCATTCTAGCCTGTGTCCTTTTTAAATTTGGAAAATAATATCAGGAAGCAGGTATGAGGTACCAAAATATAAAAAGAAGAGGGAAAGAATGGTTTATTAAAAATCTCATTGCAAACATGTCGTTGTCATGGGTACCTAGAGCTCGGTTTCTCTGGAACTTCGGAGATGACTTATGGGATGAGCCTGAGATATTTACGCCTAGAATCACAGGGGAGCACAATTATTAATTCACTGTAGATTTCCCCCCCCCCATTGGGCTGTAACCTCACAGATGTCAACCCCACCACCACCATTGTTCTAACATGACCACGTGTGAGAACAGCATTCTCTCTAAAGGTCCTCTCTGCAGGATTAGAAGAGTTCAGGGGATATGGCAGAAGACATATGGACCAGCTAAAGGGAACCACTGCCTGATTACACCTAATCCTCTATGCCCGCTCAGAACTGGTTGCCATGGCAGCTTCTTCCACAAACTCAAAAAAAAATCCTAGATCATTCTATATTGTCAAACTGCTTTGGAAAATTCTATGTTGTATTTCTATGAAAGAATAGTTAGCTCTCATATAAACTAAAGTTATACCAAAATTTATGCAGCCAGTAGTCTTCTTATATCTAAGGGGATACGTCCTAGAAATTTGTTAAAAGGATACACCTCATACCAAGAGTTCTCAACACACACACACACACACACACACACACACACACACACAGCTGGGGCAAGAGAGGACACAGGAAATTTAGAAAGAATTGAAATATTTCTATTGCTTTGTGATTTACATATATCTAAGTCAAAAAACCTTACACATCAAACGTGCAATTCTTTGTTTAAAAATTACAATTAAAGGTAATATACAGAATACTCCAACTTTTTCAGTTTCTTCTTTTTTTCAAATAATCTAAGTATGATCTAAAATATAAAGAACACTCATTCTGAAGTAAAATAAACCCAGGTTAATAATAATGAATCTTAAGAGAATATGAACACAAATCAAGTTGCCAGTGAACATCTATTTTAGGTTTGGCAACAGTAGCTATACTAACACCATTACAGCTAGTATAAAATGCCTGATCAATTGTTTGTTTCTATAAATAATATCTTACTTTTTATAAAAAGTCTTATATCATCAGCTCTTAGGGTTTTACATTATAAATATGTTCATGGAATTTAATAAGATTATTATTACTCTCATAATTTTAACATCTGTAGCTCAATTTATAAGCGAGAATGCAGAAGCACCATTCACTACATCAAATGCTCTCCAATGGTGGACACAGTGACAAACACTCGTTGTGGAGTCAGCACATCAAAGAGGTGCTACGAGGAGACCAGAAGGAAGCAGCAATCCAGAAAATCAGTTTACAAATGAGAAAGGGGGATGAGCTACACAATTCTCTTTGATACTCCCGGGCACACAATGGATTTTAGCTTGTTTTTGTTTTTAATGTATATATTTGAAACCTTTGTCATTGATGTTTCCTTCATCTTTCACTTAAAATTATTTCCTTGACTGTTCAAATTAATTTCCCCAAGGCACCACATTGATCAATTATTTTCTAAATAAACTTCGCCATTGAGTCAATTTACAAATGATGGAAAATAGATCAAGGCCATCATTAATGAAGCGACCTTGGAGCATTCGTTTAAGACTTTGCTTTCCTCACCTGCCAAATGGCAGTAATAATACTTGCTAGTTCAGAGGGCTACAGAATTGCCGGATGAATGGTGTTTCGCGAGCGCAATTTACAGTTACCACGAAGAATGCAGGTCAAAGACTGCTGCAAGTAGTAGCAAAGTGGTTTCCTGGTTATTACTGTTGTTCTCTTTACTTGTAAATTTTGATTCATAACTTTTGGTGTTTTCAACCTTAATATCAAATGTATTTATACTTTAACCTATAGAAAAATATACTATTTGATCAAAGACTTATTCTCAATATCCAAATCCATTAAGATTATATATATGCATATATGTATGTGATGTCATTACTTTTCCTGCTAAAAATATCATACCAAACAAGATGAGCAAAATGAAATTGATTTTATTATTATGTAACAAGAGGAAGAATACAGATGAAGTCCTATTCCTCAATTCTGTTAAATCAGTGGACACGTTTTTTAGAGGTGGGGTGGGGAGCTTTAAGGTTGTCTCCATTTGCTAATTCATTTCAGCTAAAGGCAAAGTTAACTTTTTTCCTACTTCAGGACAAAAGTAGTTTTATAATTTGTGACAAGATAACCACTGAAGTTAGGATTCCATGCTCCCAAGATCCCTGGGGCTGGAGCAATATCTTCTAGTTGCATTTCAAAGGAGTAGTCCCAGGTACATGAGGAGGACAATCCTAGGCTATGAAACAGGCTAGAGGCTTTTTCAAAAATTAAAAGGGCAGAGAAAGAATTTATAGTTGCAGGTTCTCTAAAATAAACAGCCTAGAAAAAGATAGAGCCAGTCTTAGAGAGAAGGAAAAAACTCACGGTGAATCAAGTTGAGTAGAAGACAATGGAGGGTGGGAGGGTGGGAAGGAGAAAGGGAGATAACCTGTAAAAAAAAAAAGAAAAGAAGAACCAAATGAGAGTGATGTTTGGAGATAAAGGGAAGGTTGGAGTGTGGGAGGGACAAAAAGGAGGAGGGGAGGGGTTTGTAATTGTTACACAGTATAGATGTGCACAAAATACTCAAGTTGAATGTAAACATTATGTATTAGATATATATATATACATATATATACATGTGTATGAGAAAAAGAAAAATCTAGGTGTATCTATCAATAACAAGAAATAAAACAACAGAGGCACTTAGAAACTATAATAAGAAGGAACATTATTTTTCTTATGTAATACGCACTATACGTGTGTATACACAACATTTGAGAAAGATGGGGTTTTTAAATGTTTAAGGGTATACATATATACATTATGTTTAACTAATGTATGTATTTAACTAAATTATAGTAACATTTTTGTGGGAAAGAAGTATAAGAAATGAATTAGCAAAGAAGCCCATGCACAGCGCCCTGGTGATGGGGCAGGTGGCAGAAGGGAGAAGCTTTGATGTGTATTAGAAGGCTGGGCATGGTCATTCTCTTGACCCAGAACACAGTTACATCTTCTATTTCATTAGGCTGAATATTTTCCATATGGCTTTCTTAATTTGTATAATATTGGCGCACTGAGATGATTAAAATTTGTTCAAAAGAAGATTAGAAACTATTTGACTGTACTGTATTAAAACACTTTCTTTACTTTGATTGCTCTTGGAGTCTTTAAAGAGCTAGAGCATATTAAAGAGTGTTGGGACAGTGATTTTTCTTGCAACATTTAACAATCTAATTTGGCCGAAGACTCTTTTTTTCCCAATACACCTTTTAACAGTTCTCAAGACACTTGTGTTCCCTGAAGCATGGCTCAAGAAATGTTCATCCACTTAACACATCAGTATAGAAAACTGGTACCATGGGTCCTTTAAATAAACGTGTGTGTGTGTGTGTGTGTGTGTGTGTACAACTAAATGTCTAATTATATATTTACTAATAATGACTTAGCTTACTAAATGCTTAATACAAGATATTTTAAACATTTCATGTTTACCAATAAGACATTGTAATACACATGAGAATAATCCAATTCTTATCAGGTAATAATTGCCTTCGTTTGGAAATAAAAATTTCAGAGACTGATTTTCTGGCAATAATTATTGTCTTCGTGGTCAACAAAGTAAAATTCTTTTTTAATAAGACTAATGAATTTATGACTTAATATAATACAAAACACATTCAACAAAATTGTAATTGCATAAGTTTTATAAGATGGTTTTGTTGTGTATTATGAAAAATGCAGCTATGAGAATCTTAGTTAATTCTATTTAGCTTTATTAATTAGGTCCTATCAAAATCTATCATCATGAAACATAAAAAAGACAAGATTTAAAGGTGACTTGCAAAGGATATAAAAATTCAAATTTGACCTTCCATATACAACCTAAATGTTCTGGCCTTGTGCTGGATATTCTATCAAGTACATGTATGAAAGATAATCCCAGTATAAATAAAGAATGTTATATCATGAACTATAAACAATGGAAATACAAATAGAAATGTTGACAGGATTGAAACAACCCCAAGGTACACTGAAGACACTAACACCATTCCGTGTGGAGGAGATGACAGTGGACCCTACTATCTAAATAATATTTCCTCCAGAAAGTGGGATCTCATTAATAAAGATACAGAAATCAGAAACCCAAAGTAATTTTTCTAAGAGATTGCAAAACTCTTATTCCAGTATTGCCCAAATGATACTCTAAAGTGAGCATTAAGGGTTTTCATTCTAAGTTTCTTTTCCATGAAACCAAATTACTTGAAAAACTAACTTTCATATAAGAATTAAAAATTTAATAGCAATAAACTCATGTCAAAAGGATTCCATTAAGTGGAAAACTGATGTATATCAAAGTGGTCTTTAAAATCATTCCCTACTGGAGCTACACAAGCACAGAAGTCTTCCTGGCTCCCTCTTTCAAAAACCTATAGTAAGCTGTCCAGTCACTTTATTATGAAAGAAATTTATATACAATGAAAATCATAATAAATACCTCATTATAAAAATGTGATTCATGTTTCGATTATAGGTTCCAAAACTGACAATAATAATGCTGCGCTCTGTCACTGTGCTTTTGGAGACAAAACTGGGAGGTCTTGGATGTGAGAGACTGTATTTGGTGACATCTTCAGGGCAGTCAATAATGGGATCCTTGGTGTCAAACTACGAATGTGAGTCGCTTGAAAAGAGGTACAGCAACATTTTAGTCTTTTAATATTGAACATTAATCATGGGCAAGTAGGAGAGTTGGACTGAGTCCTAAGTTAAGAAAAATATCATTAGTGAACTATGAAAAAATGAAGAACTATCAACTTCTGTGAAAACCATTTCAATAAGCACAACCAAGAGTAAAAGTCAAGTATCTGACCACAATGAAGTAGCTGCGTTTATGACTGTCATGGAAACATTTCAGAAGAAAATGTAAGAAGCTACTAGGATTGCAAGCCACTCATTCATCCAGAAACATTCCCACGTGCCTTCTCAACAGACACTGACCACACTTTCTACAAAGGATATAACTGAATAATGGAAGACATGGCCCCTGCACTTTGGAAATGTGAAAACAGTTAGGAAAATTAGAAGCAAACCTGTAGTCCGCTGAGCAAGGAGGCAAATGCGGTCACCAGTGAAACATAGTGCATCACAGAGGATGATCCCAGCATCTCCTAACCAGGAGGTTGCCAATGAGAAGATTCTCCTGAGAAAGGATCTTCTGCACAAGGACCTCAAGGATGAAAAGGAATTCACTGAGCAAAAATACGACAGAAACACTCCACACGGAAGAGACAAGAACAAATAAAGTGTCTGGGGCAAAAGAGAGCTGGAGGCATCTGGGTAACTGGGCAATTGGGCAGAATGTGTCCACTAACTGAAGGCCAAGTGGAAGGTGTTGGAGGGGAGCAGCAAAGGTGAGCAGAAGTGAAGGAGAACTCATGTTGGGTCTTGAAGCTCAGCTAGAACATAGTGCAGATCACATGTGAGTTTAAGTAACCATGACTTAGATTCACTTTCTCTTCAATTCGAGTACCCATTTGTGGGTACAATCACTGTTTGCTTTCACCCAACACAGGTCTTCAGCTACAAACCTAGAGTTATCCTGCCTCTTACTATCTACTTGCAACTTAAGAGAGGTATGAATGAACACAAATGTTTTGTGAGGCAAAAAAGTCAAACTTAATAGGGTGATGGGTTGAAGAACATAAGATACTATGTCTACAGATGTATTAAGGGGCTTTTCACTTAGAAACACTTCTGTTAATATTTCATTTAATTATCTACACATTTCATATAGACATTGCTACCATGTTTCTATTCCACGGACTTAGCTGTATTGCTGGCCAAATCATAGTCCCGAAATAGAAAATATTTGGAGTTCCTTTCTCAATGCAACATAAAAGACTTTGATGTCAACATCAGCCCAGTTTATAGCACAGGTGCAACCTTCAAAATTGATCACTGCACCGAAAATGCAGCTGAAATTCACCACAGTATTAGGGAGTGAAAGGTAAATATATGACATTCACAGAAATTATTTCAGTTTACTCCATCTTCAATGTATTCCCCAAAAGGTTTAATTGATTGCCAATAAGTGACATGCAGAAGGCCTATAGCATATTTTCAGTCACCACATAAATCTATTAGTTTCTGTGAATTAAAGAAAAAAACTAATTCAGTTCTATAACTGCATCATAGCTTCAGAAGAGGAAAAAAACAGAAAGTGGAGTAAATTGATGCCTTAGTTCACCTTCTTTTTCCTATGGGCCATTACCTCTCTCTGATGGCAAATAGAAACAGGCCAGGCTGTCAAGGAGACGACACACTTGGCCTTCTACTAACTGGAAAATTTACAAATGAGTTTGGCACGATGTCTGGAACAGAAACAAAATGACATAAATCTAATAAGAGTAAGCAATCAATTTAAGTCTTTTGATGCAATAATAATTTCATAAAATAATTTATTGAATTTGACTACTAACATTCTAAAGTGTTGAAATTTAAAATCTGCATTGCTACAATTAATCCTCTAAGCATAAAATTCCTTTTATTCCTGTATCCGAATAGAAGAAACATTTTTATGCAGATGACGGTACTGACCATTATCTGAATATCAAATATTGATTTTTTCAAGCTTCAAAAGTCTTTATGATTTGTAAGCTCTGTGACAGTCGGGATTGAAGAGCAAACGAGTAAGAATGGATGACTGAGAGACAGTGAGCACCTCTGCCTTTCAGATAGTTAAGCGCAGTCACAGAACAGCAAGGTCTTCTAGAAAAACAAATGCCTGAGGCAACAGGGAGAAACCGCTGTACAAGGATAATTCATGTACCACAGTATCTTGGCCAAAGCTATCCAAAATTTCTACTATAATTTACCTAATAATTGTTAAATCTTTAAGTAGCTCGTTTTTAATTTAAATATATTTAGTTCAAAACAGAAATTTGTTTTTCTACTGCAAGTAGAAAATCTTTGTCACTTGCTATATTTATAAGAATGCACAGTCCTATATGAGTAAGTGGCTGGATATGTAAAACAATTTTTCACCTCTAAAGAACCAAAATTTATCTCATTTTCTAATAGACACATACACATACATATGCATACTTCCCAGAAGGATAAGAATTAAATCTAAAATTTAAGAAGCAGTATAAAACAAAATAAAAAAATCCAGTGATGTTGTTTGTTACAGGCCCTCATAGCAGCAGTGGTGACAAAGGCATTTGTCTACTTTGTCCCTTTGGAGAAACTTGAATACAGAAGAAAAGAACATGTTTGCATTGCCGCACGATAAGCTCATCTTAGAAACCAACAATCACAACTTGCACCCTGGTCCCATTTCCCGGGATGCTCTCTCTGCTGGTCCTCAGTTTTGAAATGAAGAGGCAATCCCTGCCAGCTATAATGCAGACGGCACTTAAAAGATAGGAGACTATTTTTCACAAGGACAAATTAGACAAAAATTGCTAAACAAGAATTTTTCACACTCCACTGCTTTACCTTTGATAACATTTCTATTTTTAAAATATTATTTGGAGAATAATTTCTAACTTAACACGCACAGAAATTCACAAAATAAAGTGTGGTGTATTTGAAAGAACCTTCCTCAACCCTCTGTTATTATCTTCCAGAAATAATTAATCTGTACATTATTGTCTTTCTCAATATTTTATATACTTATTTGGGAAAAAATTAAGCGTACATATGTTATCTATTTATCCATATCTGTATTGACATAAATGATTCAGGCACAAAAAGCAGTTATATATGTCTTGCTATTCCGGTCTTTGTTGAACCTCCTCTGACCAAACTTTCACCCCCACCACTGTTCTGAAACTCCTCTCATCAAGAACATCCACATCTCTCTCACTTTAGTAGGTGGTACATTCTTGCCCTCTCTCTGTCTGGATCCTAAGCAGCATCCCACAGTGGAATGTTCCCTTATTCTTGGCCCATTGTCCTCAGGAAGCGTCAAGGTCTTCTCTACCAAGCCTGGTCTCTCTGAGTCCCTTCACCAGACCTCACCTCCGTCCCAGTCAAGACCGAAGCTACAACTGTCTTCTTTTCCTTGTCTCTTATTTTCTAGATGATTATCACACACAATCTTTGGCTACAAATACCTCCATGACAGGAATTTCCCCATCGCATCCTCATCACCAAAAATACTGAATGAGAGAGACATTAGTCAACTCAAAAATGCGTGTTGTAGAATGAATGGACTTGAAACTAAGCTGAATAGAATTGGTAAAACCTCTACCTTGTATATCTTCAGCTAAATGCTTTCGCTGGCATTTTTTTTCATGTCTGTGTTTTTCGAATATTTTAGTGAACAATCTTGTTCTACTTGTTAAGTTCTATCAAATACATTTGTAACTCTGGAGTTACATAATGAGTGTGTGCCTTTCTCCTCATAATTAATCATGCTGTAATATTTTTTTTCTTTCCCAGTACAGGGCATTGAATGTATGGTCTTCACTCTGAGCTATATCTCCAGTCTCTTTTTACTGTTTATTTGAGACAGGGTCTCATTAAATCACTAAGTTGCTCAGTCCAGACTTGAACTTGTGACTCTTATGTCTCAGCCTCCAAGTCTGGCTGCTATGAATTTTTGATACATCATACTTACATTACAATAGCGAATCATTCTTTCTTCATGATCTATTGTTTCCTTGCAAATCAATGAGTTTGACTTCTTAATTTTGACTTTTGAATTTATATATATATATATATATATATATATATATATATATATATATATCCAGAAGTGGATTTGTTCCATCATTTTCATTTTTGCACAGTTTCTCAGATTTCTTTTTAAATTCAAGAAGCACTTATAAAACATCTTTTATCTCCCATACAAAGACACTCTAAGGGCTCTCTTGAAAGCCATGGATAACTGAATATCTTTTGTGAGATTCATTGAATGCAAATCTAGCAATTCAAGTACATCCATCTGCAATGCTTAAAAATCAGGGCAAAAAATTCAGATATATTCACTGAAATTTTTCAGTAATCAAATGGGAGTTTTCCTCATTACAATAAATGTAACTCATATTCAGTAGTCCACAATGTCTACATGATCAGCTGATCTCTGAGTATAGGGAAGAAACAAAGCCCCAAACTCAGCTTTTTGCACATGAAGTATGTATTAAACAAAAAAAATTATTTAAAAATTGGATACAATCATAATTTGTTACCTGTTATACAGTTATATTATAAAATAATACATTTTAATCTGTTTTTATTGACACATTTACCGGTTGATATCATATCTTTCTGTCTTCATAAAAGCTATTAAATGTAGGAAAAATATGTCTTCAAAACATATTCAGAAGAGTGTTGATCATTAGTTGTATCCATTTCAGTAAAACCAATTTATAAGATGTATAATAAAATCTATATTAATACCAGTATATTAAACATATAATCTCTATCTTTTCAAACTGATCCTATAAAATTACATTCATTAGACAGTATTCTTCCCAAATCACTTGATCTGATTTGGGATTTAAAAACACAGATGTCACTGGAAATTGGCCCCGAAAATGCAAGTGTACCATGTAAGCAAGTGAAGTCTACTCTAGGTGCCACTGGAGGCTGGATAAAGTACAGACTACATAATTTAACCCTGAGAGCTGAGACATAGAAAGAGTCATGATTTGAGTCCAAATTAACATATTCTGTTCAAGCAGCCTCATGATTTAAAGGATTATCTATATATTCCAAAAAAAATATATTTCTCTTTTGCAAATACACCGTAGATTGTATTTATAGAAAGGTACACAGAGCCGGCTGAATGCTCACAAGAGCGCTTTCAGTTAAACCTTCAATCATTAGCCTTCGTGATGCATGCTAATAAATGAACCATAGCATAACATAATAACCAAATCAGCCACAATTAGGCCCCTAAATTAAAGGCAAGAAATGAGACGTTTTCACAGCTCTGGAACATTGCGTTTCATGGGGCTCAGTGCACAGCAAGGTAGCACAGGTGTTTTTGTAATTACAGTACAACAGGAAAATTCAGTGTTCGTGGCCTTCAAATTCTTTCGCTTGGTGATATTTGCAGATCAGGTGCTGGCACTGTCTCTGTGTCATTAAGTAAACCACAACTGAAAACAGTTTGGAGTTCTGACCATTCTAAACCAAATTAACAAGTTGTTTGGGGTAGCTGTCTGGTGCAGTCAGTTTCCCTATCTACATCTCTGTCCTTTCACAAACACAGGAAACATATTTTCAGAGCTCTTATTGACAAAAGGCTCAAATACATTTTAAAGGTCCTTGTTAATGTTATCAGTAATATCTTCCCCTCTTTGTATTAAAATTATGTAGCCAGACTCTGCGCTTTCCTTGGGTAGCCTGCAAAAACTATCTTTATCATCAGGCTCAGACAAAAGAAATGTAGCTACTTCTGTTGTTTCTTTCACTAAAAGCAGAAGGAGGAGAATGCCACATTCTCTAGCAAGTTGTGAGCCCCATGTTTGCTAAATCTCTCTCTCTCTCTCTCTCTCTCTCTCTCTCACACACACACACACACACACACACACACACACGCACCACTTGATGTACTGCTGGTAGAGAGCAGTTGCTGCTCAGGGACATCAGGAAATAGGGAAATATAGACCAAATCCCCAGAGGAGGCCCTGGCAAGTGCTGGGAAAACAGCAAGTGAAAGTTACTACTGTGGGGGGAACACAAATGATGCTGTGAAAGTGCCAGATGTAGAGAAACTTATCATCTAGTAAAGAACTTTAGTGTGGAGAAAAGATGGGAAACTGCATTTGAATACAGCGTGGCAGCAAAACAAGCCATAGCTGGTGCTTCTTCCAGCTGTTCTTGCTGAGGCAGCCTGGAGGTTGGGGTCCTCAAAGGCACCTGCATGTATCCAAGAGATTCGGGCACCCTGAGGACTGATTCCATGCAGGAGTTCTGTGGCTTTTATTGTCCACCGCAATAAGCCCCGAGTGCCAAGGATAACATTTTTCAATCTACTGGAGAAAATAATTTTCTCAATTATAATCAATAATTCATAAAATCTAAAGTATCATGTGAAAGTCTTTTTCAGAGGAAACATGAGCATCAATGTCTATGGGCCAAATCAAAGTGGTCCTAAGAGGGAGATTCATAGCCATAGCACCCTGCATCTCCGATGGGCCCAGCAGACAGCCCAAAGTGATGTTTACATCAACATCCAATTTGGTGAGCCAATGAGTTTATTGGAATTACTTCCTTATGAGTGAAGAGTTTCTTCCTATAGAGGCATAGGTGAGGGGCAATATTCAGAAGCATTGGTGAGGCATTACTCAACAGGCAGTTAGAGTACCAGAAAACCCACCCTAACATCACCAATGACTCACAGGCAACGGGAAAAAAAATCACAATTATCAATAGATATGCTCCAACACTGGAAAACTCTAATAAATAAAACAAAAATTATTGGACTTGAAAGGCCATATAGGTCCTGATACAATTATGGTAATGGAGTATAATTACCACTATCACAGAAAGATAGATTAACTAGACAGAAATCAACAAAGAAATACTACAAAGAAATATTACAGTTAAATGACATTATAGAAAACTTGGACCTAAGGAATATCTACAGAATATCAGTAGAACAGACTTTCTTCTCAATAGCACATAGAATATTTTCTAAAATAGACCATAGTATAGTTCATAAGATATGCTTAAATAAGTACAAAGGAATCAAAATAATTCCTTGCTTACTTTCAGATCATAGTGGAATAAAACTGAAAATCAACAGCAAAAGAAACAGTAGAAAATATGCAAATACATGGAGATAAAATAACTTACACTGAACAAGCAATGGGTCACAGAAGAAATCAAGGATGAAATCACAAACTTCCTGGAGTTAAATGATGAAGAAAACACATCATATGAGAACCTATGAGACACAATGAAAGCAGTACTAAGAGGAAAATTCAAAGCCATAAATGCACACATCAAAAGAATAGAGAAATCCCAAATAAATAATTTAATGATGCATTCTGAGGTCTTAGAGAAACAATGTAAATCAAAAAGTAGAAGAAGAAAATAAATTATAAAGATCAGAACAAAAATCAAAGAACTTTAAAAAAATCAAATACCTGGCTCTTGGGAATAATGAACAAGATTGATAAACCTTCAGTGAAATTAACCTTAAGAAGAAAAGAAAAAACACAAATCAATTTAATTAGAAATGAAAAAGGTGAAATTACAACAGACACTGCAGAAATTCACAGAATTATAAAGAACAATTTTGAACACTTATATTCCAACAAATTGGAGAACTTGGAAGAAATGAGTAACTTTCTAGAGACATTCAAAAAAACCAAAATTGAATTAAGGAGGCAAAAAAACCTTGAATAGACCCATAACACCACAACACAGAGAGAAATTCAGGTAATAATAAAGTCTCTACATACAAATAAAAGTCCAGAACCAGATAGATTCACAGCAGAATTTTTTCAGTACATTAGCAAAGAGTTTGCTCCAATGCTGCCCTAACTGCTCCAAGTCGAAAAAGACAGACACTACCAAACTCATTTCTGGAGCCTAACAGCACCCTAGTACCAAACTTAGACAAAAACTCAACTAGGAAAGAAAATCGTAGACCAGACTCTTTCATGAATATAAATACAAACATCCTCAATAAGATTTTGCAAATAGAATCCAGCAAATAACCAGAAAGATGATACGCCATGATCAAGTGGGCTTCATTCCTGGGAAGCAAGGTTGGTTTAACATATATAAATCAATTAACATAATGCACCACATCAATAAAAGCAAAGACAAAAACCACATTATCATCACAATTTATGCAGAAAAGGCCATTGACAAAAATCCCACATCCATTTCGTGACACAAACCCTGAAAAAAATAAGTGTAGAAGGACAATACCTCACAGTGATAGAAGCCATCACCTACTGCAGATACTATAATAAATGGGGAGAGAACGAAAGAATTTTCCCTTAATCAGGAATATGACAAGGCTGTCCACTTTCACCACTTCTGTTCAACATAGTACTCAAAACCTTGCCAGAGGAATTAAGCAAAAGTGTGACATAAAGCATTGGAAAGGAGAAATTCAAACTATCTTTATTTGCAGGTGATATTATTATCTACATAGAAGACCTTAAAAACTCCACCGTGGAACGCTTAGAAATGATGAATAAATTCAGCCAAGTTGCAGGATACAAAATCAATACAAAAAATCAATAGCATTCTCTGCACTAACAATGAACTCACTGAGAAAGAGCTAAGAAGACTTCCATTCTTAATAGCCCAACAAAAAATTAAATACCTATGACTAAACTTAACCAAGAAAGTGAGGGATCTCTACAAAGACAGCTACATTATACTCAAAAAAGAAATTGAAGAAGACATTAGAAAATGGAAAGACATCCTCTGTTCCTGGAAAGGGAGGATAGCACAGTCAAAATGACTATACTGACCAAACTGGTACACAGATTCAATGCAATCTCTATCAAAATACCAAAGAATTTTTAATCAATTTAAACAATTCTTCAATTCCTATGGAACCAAAGGACAACTAGAATAGCCAAAGCAGTCCTGAGTAACAAGACAAAGGCAGCTGGCATTACCATTTCAGGCATCAAAATATATTACAAAGCAACAGTTATTAAAGCTATAAGCTCCTGGCACAGAAATGCTTGAGTTGACCAATGGAACAGAACTGAGGATGGAAAGATAAATTCAAGTGCCTGATCTCTGATAAAGGAGCTAACCACATACACTGGAAAAATGATTCTTCAATGCATGGTGCTGGGAAAATTGGATATCCACATGCAGAAAAATGAAGTTCAACATACACCTGTTGCCATGCACCAAAATCTAGGTAGATCAAAGACCTAGATATTAAAACTGAAACAATGAACCTTCTGGGAGACACATTAAGCAAAAATCTAAAGGATGTAGAGGTAGGGAAGTACTTTATAAGACGTTCAATGAAAAAAAAAATAGCCTTCAGAATCCAGAATCAACAAATGGGATTATATTAAATTAAGAAGTTTCTGCACAGCAAAGGAAATTATCAATAGAGTGAAGATAGAACCTACAGAATAGAAAAAAAAAACCTTTTCACCACCTATACCTCAGATGGCAGGCTAATAACTAGACTATAAATGAACTGAGAGAAAACAGAACCCTAAATCCAAAGACTGCATTGAAAATGAGCAATGAGAATGAATAGACAATTCTCAGAGGAAGAAGTTCTAATGACCAGTAAATACATGAAAAGATGTTCAGCAGTCTTAGACATAAGAGAAATGCCATTCAAAACATCAGTAAGATATCATCTAACCCCAGAGAGAATGGTATATGTCAAGTACTCGAACAGTAAACAATACTGGCAAATCTGTGAAGAAAAGGGTCCCTGTTACCCTGCCGGTGGGGTTGTAAACTGGTACAACCACTGTGGAGGGCAATATGGAAGTTCCTCAAAAAGCTGAAAGTAACTATCCCCTTTCATCCAGTGACCCTTCTTCTGAGTAACTTTACCAAAGGAGTTAATAGCATCACCTAGCAGAAATACGTGCATAGCCATGTTTATAGCAGAACAACTAACAGTCCCTTCTATAGATCAGCTGGTAGAGCAGAGGACTGTAGCATAGCAGCACAACAAACAATAGCAAAAATGTGGAAAACACCAAAACACCCGTCAATAGACCAACAGGTACATAAATTGTGGTGTATATACACAATGGAATACTACTCATCTATGAAGATAAATTTGAGGCTTTTGTAGGTAAATGGATCCAACTTGAGACCATCATGCTCAGTGAAGTGAGTCAGATGCAGAAAATTAAAAATCAAATGGTTTCTGTAATGTGAGAAACCCAGAATACAGTCGTTTTGTAGAATTAAATGATGAATGGAAAGTGGGAGTTAGGGGGGAGGGGAAGAGTATGGAAGGGTCAGGAAAGGGAGAGGGGAAGAGTTTGCAACTCAGATGCGATGTGTATGAGCACAAAATACTGAATTCCAATGTAAATGTTATGTATTGCATATATACTTTTAATAAAATTAGGGAAAATAGCTCACAAAAATTGCCTATGGCCTGCCAGGACTTGCTGGTGTCTGGCTACTTTTCTTTAATGGTTTCTCATTGTGAGTTATAAATGCATTCTTCTGATTAATTACAAGAATGTGCAAGACAGTTCAGGTGTCCTTCAACCAACCCAATTCTCCCCTCCTCTAGTTTTTACTTCTCAGGAGTAAGTACAGAATGTGCTGAGAATTCAACAGCCCGAGAAAGTGATGATTCAGAACATCCCAGGCTCTGGTCCAGTCCTCCCCTCCTGGAATGCACTAGTCCAGTGTCTCTGGTCCAGACAGGCTGGATTTCTGGGTCTTCAGTCTACCGTGCAAGTGTAGAACGCTCAGCTCAAAGCCTACCCACTCTGGGAAGCTTTCTTTACCTAGAGAATGTGGACCCCAGTGTATCTAAGTTTTCTGTTGTCCCTTACTGCATACCTGTAAGTAATAAACCCACTTCACTTAACTGTTGAAGGGGTGGAGGACACGAAACAAGGGGTTCTGTCTCCCTGGACTCAGACAAGTTGTTAACAATACATGTTGAACTTGCTTCACAGAACATGAAAAGTCAAAGCCTGAAGAGTGATGTTTAAATTGCACTAAAACCAGGAAGCACGGGCAATTGTCCGTGGCAATAATGACTAAGCTTTAACGTTTTATGTCTATTATAGTTATGAGTTGGAGCTGAACCTTTATCTGACTCTTTGAGAGAAACCTCCATGAAGCCTGCTGCTGAGGGCAGCCTTCTACTCTGGCTCTGTGCAGTCCTTCGCTTTTGTTTCTAGAGGCGCCATCATTTCTCTACTTAGCGCTCTACCCTGATGACACTGTCTATGCAGCTGACTGAATTCTCTGTAGAATCACGTCTTCTCAGAGAGGAAGATCTACAGGGTTCATGACAGTAATGATTGGTTCAAGAGTGGCCCTGCCACCTCACACTAAATATTAAATTAGCAGTTTCATGACCTCCTCTGTGGGTAATAACCATTCAAAATTCCTAACCATAGTTTTAGAATATCTATGATGAAATTATTACACTTCCAACTATTATTTCATTGACTATGATGTACAGAAATACACCATAGTAGGGGACAGAATACCACATGGAGGGAACAGGACCCAATTCAAGAAAAAACAAAATCATTACTTAGCATCTTGCATCTTCTCTAATGATGTAGAATCCAATTGAGCATTTAAAAATAAAGACTACTGCAACATAAAAGAGACTGAAAAAACCCACGCTGCCTCTCTGTGGCTCAGAAACCACCAGCAGCACCCAAAGAGAAAAGCTCATGTCTCATTGTGATGTGCAAATTGTCCCACGATTCAACTTTCCAGATGTCTCTGAATCTTAATCAGGCTGGTCTTTGCAGCCTTCCTCGGTTGCCGCATGATAGGAAGCTACTACTTATTCCTGCTCTGGGTTTGTCTCCTGAATGGAGAGCTCCCTTCTAGCTATAGGAATCCCAGCTTTCCCTTGTCTTTTTGTAAGCTCTTTTTCCAAAAGAGAGGAATAATTTAACAATTGCTTAGAGAAGGCAGCCACCCACAGTTTAGTTCCTTTCCTCCATCTGTGGAACACATGCATATTCCTCTCTTACTCCACGCTTTACGTTTTCAAGAGTCCTGCCCCTAGGCAGCGCGGTGGTGGAGAAAGCCAGCATGGACTGGGAACTCTTCGCAGATGATTCATTTGGAGATGTCAGTTTTTAAAAACCCTTCACCACAACAAGAACACTTTTCTTCCTCTCTGCCCTAGGGCTCTTATTTTTTATTTGGTTCAGAACACACAGAAAGTGCAGGGATGTTGTTCTGAGGTCACTTCAAAGACCACAGAGCTAAATTTGTCTGTGATTTCGTGTTCTAGCAGCTTGTGCCATCTGGAAGGTACTTCCTCGCTCTTCTTCACCTTTTCCAGATCTATGCATCATTTGTTCTGTTTCTCAGGTCTCGACTCCAACCACAAAACGTTCCACAGAGCCACTGTGATATTTAAATAATGTAGTATGTGTGAAAGCAGCGTTGTGCCTAGAGAGACAGATACACGGTAGTCGTGTTTTTGTTTTTAGTCACCCAAGTCTATGTTAATCTTCACCTTACACTGCTGCTTGGAGTGTCAAGTGGTGGCAATTTCTAGAAATCAGTGTCGCAGTAGCTCTACAGAGCCATAAAATTAACTGTACCCTTTAGAGTCTGAAAAATGTATGCTGACTTGAAGCCTAAACCAATAAAAATATTTATATACCAAGATATTGATATATGTTTTATGATGATCAATAGGGAAATGACTAGGAAATTGTGGCAAGGCCATAAATTGGAACATTATATGATATTTCAAATTATATTTGTTTTTAAGGATGATACAAAGTATGTCTATATTTCAGGATTTTTGCCCCAGTGGTAATCATGTTCTCACCTGAAAAATAACAGACAAGTGTGCCTGCTGTTCTATTCTTTACTTTCCTGTATCATTTTCAATTATAATAAATATCTTAAAATATTTCTATTATTACAGCTATCATTATTGCCATCATCTTAAAGCACAGTCCTAAGTGGGTTGGTGCTGCCAGCATTGCAATGCAAGAATTCCCTCTAGAAATTCCCTCCAAGCATGCAAACAGGTCACAAAGTAAGAACTCTGTATGAAGCTGTGGGGTGACTGAGTGGATGGCCTGGACTAGTGTATAGAATAAAATTCTTCACGTCAATCCATTCCCATGAACAAATACATACCCAAAATGAGCAAACGAATGAAGAAGAAATCCTTTTTGCAAATTACATACAAATTGTCATGTACTTTCAGAGATACTGACTCGCTGGACTCCTGTTCTCATATGCTTATTTTAGGCAGTAACCACTCCCTCGCCAATCATAATTCAATTGGCATCAGCTGCTCCAAAGAATAAGCGAAAACATATATTAGGTCATGAGCATAGAAATCATTCATTTTCTCACTTTAATATAGCTACACATCACCATGTGTATATGCATGACACAAAAAAATTCCTCAGAAACTAACAGATCACTTACACTCACAAGTTTGTTCTCAAATCAAGGTATTAGACAACTAGACAAAAAGGTTTTCTTTTTTCTTGTATCACACCAAGTAAGCAATTTTCAGTGAAATTAAAATGCATTGATTTTTCAGTTAAATCAAAATTAAAAGGCAAAAAGTGTTATGTTTAAAGTACTGGAAAAGCTAATGACATTTTCCATATATCTTTTCATCTGAACAGTTTCAATAATTTATGATTCACTTGAACTACAGTGGCATTAAATTGACATTAAACTTAGAACATTTTATGTTTCTTCTTTTTAATCTACATGATCACCAGCATATATAAACCATATTATAAAAAAGTATAGGACAGTAAGTTTTATTCACTTTATTAACCACAAATTCTACTCTGGTTTTAGTCTCATTTGTTTCTCTTCATTATTATTACTATTCCTTCCTCTTCAAATCCAAAAAAAAAAAGAAAGACTTTCTTCATGGAAAGAATATTCACTTAAAATCTAAATGCCAATTACTCAATTTACACTAAGAAATTCAACTACTCTGGGAAACAAATGCCCACCTCCGTTGGTCAGTATACTGACTACTTGCTACTTGTGGGCAGCTAGATCTACTCTGAAAGACTCTGTTATCAGAAGGCTTGTTGGTGAGTACAGGCAGAGAAAAGGAAAAGTGAGTTGTACAATCTTTATTCTGGTTTCATAATGATGATCACTATATGTAATTTTTGTAGGCAGATTCTTGATTTTTTGGGCCAAAATCTTTCTGACTCAAATGTTACAGATACACTGAAAAGTTAAACTTGTGTTTCACTTTCAAGATCAATTTATCTGTATCTGTCAGATAGAGAGTAACATAACAGACTATATATTTGGGGTTTTTAAGAAGTATGTTAGCTTGATGGGCTTTTGAGGACACTTTTCAATCAAGTCCATTCACTCTATGCCTTGGAACTCTCTTTTTAATGGCTAAACTTTCAAATTCTATCAATGCTTTTTAATTTATTTTTATTTCAGGTGCCCTGTAATAACATTGCAGATGCTTCCACAAGAAAAACAAATATGCTGGGGGCATACAAAATTTTTCAAGTTCCTTAACAAGGACCCTAATGCTAATAATTCCTGTTCTGCAAATCTGTCCAGTCTGGTCAAGTCCAACCAGATTTTACTTACAGTTATTTTCAGAAAGAAACCCAAACTTAAGACACCGAGATGCAAAAAGTCAAGCACACAATTTGTCTTTCACATAATGTACCTGAAGCAGTTCCCAGACCATGGTTACCTGTCACCTGAAGTCCAGTCTCGAGAGACATTGCAGAACCTAAGCAGCAGAGGTGTCTTGGATCTCCCTGGAGACAAGGGTGAGCAAGTAACAGAAGGCTTTTTGTTTGTTTGTTTGTTTGTTTGTTTGTTTGTTTGTCTGTTTTTCTGCAGCTCCAAGCACAGGGAAAAGCTGGTCTTCACCTTTCTCTTACTTCCTTCAGAGCCAAATTTTTTGATGGTGATGTATTACCCACCTTGAGACTCTAAGGAGCAGAAAAGGCAAGTTTTACCCTGTTCTATATGAAGATAGAAGGCAAACAGACATGATTGCTAAACAGAGGTGTTTTAAACAGTCAACAGACAAAATATGTTCCCCGGTCTTACAGCACTGATCCAGCCACATTCTAGAATACACACAATGACCTTGTTGCGCCTCGTTCAGGAAAAGTAAGCAATAGTTACAGCTCCATGGACCTCTCAGGAGAAGGTCGTTTCAAATCTCCAGAGCCGGTGGGAGCATTTCTCAGAGTCTGCTGCAGTATTGTTTTTTCTTGTAAATTGATTTTTAATTTTACACATAAACAATAAAAATAATTTCAAGTTTGAAGAATTTGTTACTGTTAACCATATACTTTCTTTTTTCTTTTATTAAAAATATCATTTATTTGTGAACACTATTAATTGCTGTCTAATTTTCAAATGGTTAAAATAATAACTTTCAGTAGCTTCATATTTTCCAAGGATGTAATAAAATATCTATTTCTTAAAATGAAATTAATTTAAAATATACAGTGTAACAGAAAAAAAGGCTTAGTTTTGGACAAAGTAGAGGGACATTCATATTTGTAAGTTACTTGTAAATTTCTGTAGAGGGCTTCATATGGGTCTTTTTCTGAAGTTTTTCATCAAACTGTCTTCTTTATAAATTATTAATTCATACTTCAGTGAATTTTGTAACAATTTCTCTCCATCTGTTTGCCTGTTAAATCTGTTCTGTAGCTATTCTTCCTTTCAAAGAGCCTGAAGGATAAACTCGTCCCATTTCAGATTTTCAGTGAGTCTGGTTTGTTATCCTGGCTGGCTTCTTAGCTCAATTTGTTTCTCTTATTTTTGACCTAGTAGACTTGGCATCCTTTGTTTAGGAAAACTCTCACATTATTTAGTCATTCAATTACTTTTTTAGTTTGGAATTTTATTTGCTTCTACTTATTTGCCTATATGTTTTTAAATTAAACTGTAAGAACCTTTCTTTTTCAGCTAAAATGTGATCAAATGTTGACAATTTAATCTTTTTATTTTTGTTATTTGTATTTGTAAAATTTTGAGAAATAAACATAAGCAAAATGTTTGACCTATAAGATCTACACACTACCTTTGTTATTATTATTTAATAATAATCATGAATAATTCATAATTCAGTACTATCTAGAAGAGCATAAACTATTCTTCCAGACATTCTTCTCAAATATGTGTATTTAATGTTACATAGCTACTTTATATTGAGACCTCTGGGAATAAAATATAACATTCTTTCATCATTCTCTATTTTTAAATTGTCAGCTTAGTTATTTATTTTCTTCTGCCTACTTATTTTATGATATTCACATTCAGTCAAAGTCCCACACCTCTGTTATCTTCTTTACAATACACCCCAGAAGCACAGTAGTTCTCAAGAACGTAACTGGAGAAGAAATGCAAAATCTAGACATACTAGGTATTCTAAATATCATACCGCAAACATAGGAAAAACTCTTAACTTATTATGTCTGTTCATATCGTATACATAAATCTATAAGCCAAAACCTCTATAAACACGTCTGAGTCTTCTGCATTTTCTTAATCTCCTTCAATGCCACTCCAATCAGCCTCAAAACAACAACAAAAAAAAAAACAGAACAAAAGTAGACTGGTTAGTTTCATCCCTGGGCTCATTGATCATTTCCCCATTGTGACCAGTTTCGAGTTTTACATTCATGACCAGCAGTCGTGTTCAGTGTTTACTTGGGTAAAATTTCATTCAAAGGATGAACAAATTTAAAGGCTAAGCTAAATTCAAGGGTTGACTAAGGAAATCATGTGTTCATTTTTTTTAATTAGAAACTTTAATGATTTCTTCTGTTAAAGCAACGTTGTCATGAAGTATGGGTAGCTTTGGTAACACACTTGTCATCACTACAGTTAAATCTCCCCGGAACAAGCACAACATCCACCACATCTTAGATGGTGCTCCAGCACACTGTGTCAGAACAGAAGGAGGCAGGGACGGACAATGTGTTTACGTGACAGATACACTCACCACACAAACACGCATTTGATGGACTCGAAAATTGCTCGCTGTTTGGAACAGTGGTGCATATTTTAAAAGACTAACTTCACAGAAATGCTACTTTCCACTGCTCATTTCAGCTAAGAAGAGAATAATAACATAAAGCTCATATACCAAAACAAAATCATTTACTTTATTCAACCATTCCAAACAACTTATGGCAGGAAACAGCATGAAGCTTAAGGCAAGACCACTTAAATTCCAATAACATACAAGGAGTGTATTTTTTTTTTCAATCAAGGGGGAAAAACCAAACATTTTATCTACTACTGATATCCTTTGGCATTTTTAAACTGAAGCTTAGGGATTACTTTATCAGTTTAAAGATGCATACATATTTTGTCTTTCTTGACCTTCAGAATTAATGATACGCACACACCAATTAGTTGAACTACATTTTCAGTTCACCTGGGCCTTAGTTTCCAACCCTAAATTCTGTCTCCATCTCTTGATTTCCAGGAAGTCACTCCACTTTCCTGCTATTTTACTCAATGCTAGTTTTCATGCTCTTAGTCCTCGTTGTCATAATAATAGTTTGCTAACCATCACTGTGTAGCTCAGAAATAAGTGGCTTAAAGAAATAACCATTTATTACTCATGAATCTCTGGGGCATGTTTATTTTCACTCAATAGAGCCTATATATATTTGTATGCACAGATTGGATGGGAGTTGGCTGTTCTTAGATACCCTCACCGACGTGTCTAATGGATGGCTAAGATAAACGGCACAAACTATTTCCCAGCATCTACCAACTAGCTCCAGGACTTACTCTTAACAGCTAGATGGGAAGGGGTGGGTGAAAGAAGAAGTTTGCTGATCTTCTGATGCTTTCATTTTGTATTGTCCCAGTATAATACCTTCATGTTCTTTGGGTCACAACAAATTACAAGGCTAAACTCAATCCAAGAAGGGTAACAGATGTGGACAGAAGAAGCTGCAGTGCCTCACTGCAAACTTCCGGTAAGGAAGTGAAGTCTTGGGAACACTGCAATCATTCAGTTACACCCCCTTCACCATTGTTCCAAAAACTTTTGTTCTTCTCAGTGTCCCTAGCCTCATGAAACTAACTGGCATTGTTGACTAACTTAAACCAAAAACTCCAGACTAAATACCAAAGTCAAAAACATAGCCAAAAAGGAGAAGAGAAGTCATCGCATCTCCCTGTTCACATGTTCAGGTATTGTCAAAAATATCAAGGCAATCCCTTTTCATGCCACTGGATTTCAAATGACTCCACATCAGGGTGTTCATCCTTTCAGACATGATCCTAGATTTTGGAAACTCTTTATAATAATAACATATAGATATTTTGAAACAGAGAAAACCTTTATTTTGTAAAATATCTTTACTTTTTAAAGGATTTATTGATCTATAGAATTGCAGCTAAAAAGTATAATATAAAGGATATAAGCACGGGTTTTGGCATCAGATTGGCCTAAATTCAAATTTCACTTTTGAAGCTTACTGCCATATAACTTTGACCAAACTGCTGGGCCAGACCAACTTTATTTCCAACCCTTTAATTTAGTTCTCTTTCTGAGAACTTCATGTGGTGACTTACATAATATGAATGCAAGTTCCAAGTGTCAATCAAGTTTAGCTCTTTCTTTACTCACACCTTGACAGAAATGAGAAGATGAAGAGAGAGGGATTCAAGGAGATTCGACACAGACTCCTCCTATTAAATAGAGATGCTTAGACTGACAGTTTAAGCTTCTGGAGAAGTTATACGTTAAAAATAGAATTTTAAAAGTTGGCATTTGTCATTAAGACTACCATACTCATTTCTATCAGCTTCTACTAAATGATGTCTCCTCTTCAAATATGTTTTTATGAACGGACTCTCACAGTATTTTAGTGGATTCAGCTACAGTCTTTAATCTACCATGAAGGGAAATATGTCAAAGCAAATATAGTTCTTCAGCCAAACGTGTCTAATAAATAAGTAGCTTGCACTCTTGCTCTTATTAGGATCTGTATCTGTTAGACACAGGCTCCTCACTTTCTTGATAAGCTGAGACAAAATATACTGGCAATTCAACACACATGGTAAAAAGAAATACATGGACAATGCTTTAATGTTTCTGAAAGATTTTTGTTTATTTATTGACTATAAGAGATGAAGAACCCAATCACTAGGCCATTTAAAACAAAGATTTCTCTAATCCTTAATACCAAAAAGAAGCTAAATCATTTTTATGAAGTTAGAAAGCATCTTTTACCATTTCAAAGTCATTCAAGTAGCCGTGTCCCTAGACCTACAATAACATCATATGATGGTAGATACATTGAGTGGGTTATACATTCTATTCAGTAAGATTTTTTCATCGGTTTAAAATAATTTATTTGAGCATTGTTTACATCCTTTGTCAAGTTCAGCAATACACCGTGATCCGATTTCCTTGTAATCAAAGAAAAATGCATCCCTAGAGAAATCGCAACCTGGAACTCTTGTTTTCAGGGTGGTCGTTCCCAGAAAGAAAATTGCCCACAAAGGATCAACAACCTTTAATTCTGTCAGAAATTTAATCTTCTAATGAAGCTTGAAATTTTCTATTTTTGTTAATAGGAAAGAAAAACAGCATGAAATGTAGTGAACAAACTATTTCCACTGGCTGCTAATGCAGTCACACAGAGTCATCACAGTTGCCACATAATAAAACTGATTTAATTATATTGAAGCGATTGGGATAGACTGAATTGGAACAGTAGGCCAAATGCAAACAAGACACACAAGTCAAAATTTCTACTGGTGAGGTAATGTGTTTTAAGTGTTGAACTGAAACGTGTATCTTTGATTGTGCTAATTTCAAGCACCTTTTTAGCAAATTAGTCTCACATTTTTTAATGATTTCTCTGCAAAAAAAAAATAATAATAATAATAATAATCTCAGGGGTACCAACAGAGAAACCAAATAGGTGGTGTATTTATTTCTTTGGACCATTTCTTAATGATTCCATAAATCCATTTGCTATGATAGCAATTATTAAATACCCCAAAAATCTGGGGGTGTAAAGTCAAATCCTCCCTATGATAACACTGAAAGAAGGTGGCTTTTGGGACCTGACACTTACTGGGCAGAACCCCCTTAGTGCAGTTAGTACTTTAACAAGAGACTCAAGGGAGTTTCTTTACCTTTTCTACCATAAGAAGACACAGCAATAAGGCACAACCTGTGAATCAGAAAACATCCCCTAGGCACTGTACATGCCATTGCCTTAATTTAGATTTGAAGTGTGCCTAACATTGGAAAACAGATTTGTGTTTACAAACTACACAGTTTATACTATTTTATTATAGCAACATGAATGGACCAAGTCCCAATTTCTGTGAATTAGTTGAAATCATTCTTCACTTATAAGTTCAAGGGATGTTTAAAAATGCACACGGAAATTACCCTCTCTTTTTCTTTTCAGGGTCTGTATTGTTATTCAGTTGTTAGAAATAGATTTATGTTTCATATAGAAACCTGAATAGTCCTACTTCAAAGGTTTCTTACTTTCTCATTGCAGAAACAGAATGCCCAACATCCGCAATTTAAAGGATGAAGGGACCACGTGGAAAAGGTCCAGGCAGAAGATCAGATGTTCACAGCATGGCAGACAGGAAACCCAATGAGAAAGGAAGGACAAAATAACACGTATCCTTCCAGGTAATGTTTCAGTGTTCTGCTTCTTCAGGGTCAAGCCCCACCCTTTCTGACAAGGCCTTATCTCTCAACAAATCATCTGAACCATATCTCAGCAAATCATTCATTAGTTATTTCATAATATCCAAATGCACCAAGCATTTAAGGGCCATTCTAAATCCAAGCCATAAGAAAGGTAAAATGCCCAACCAAAAACCCAGACCAGCATTCACAGACTGGCCTCTAGGCCAGTACTTGTATATCCACATTCCAGGTCAGTGGTCCCTGGCTTGAGTCTGGTCCTTATAGTACCAAAATTCAGATGACCCAGAGTCTGGTCCCACATAAATAGCTGGGTTAGACTCCTCAGCACCATATAAGGTGTAGTGGCACATACCTGTAAACCCAGACCTTGGGAGACTGAGACAGAGGCCGTAATAGGCTACATATGAGCTGAAGACCAGCCTGGACTCCAGCACAAGATCCTTTCTCAGAAAAAAAAAAATAAGGAAGAAAAGAAAAAAAGAAAACAACGTGTGAATAAATTTTACCAAGGAGGTAAAATGCTCACACAATGAAAATACAAATATTAATAAAAATATATAAATAGAAAGCTATCTCATAATCACTGATTGAAAAATTAATATTGATTAAATGTCCATACCCGATAAAGCAATCTATAGATTTAATGCAATATCAAAGTTTCAATTACGTTTCTCACAGAAATAAAGTATCCTAAAATGTACATAAAAACAAAAAGACCCTAACCAAGGCATCACTTTACCTGGTGCCAAAATACGCTGCAAAACTATAATGACCACAGCGTGGTACTGGCAACAAAAACAGACATATCAACTGATGGGAGAAAAACAGCCCAGAAATACACCTGACCGTTTGGTTGAATTTTGACAAAGGTCAGAAGAGCGTGCATCGGTGAAAGAACAGTTTCTTCAAATAAGTGGCTTGGGAAACCATATATTCACATTCTGAATTATAGAATTAGACCCTTATCTTATATTACATATAAAATTAAAGGATAAATTAAACCTAAAACTGTAAAAATCACTCAAGGGAAGACAGTAGGAAAATTGCATGATTGGTCTGGACAATAAATTTTTAGGTAAGATGCCAAAAGAAAAAAAGTGTGATTACACGAAACTAAAAATCTTCTGCTCGACCCAGGACCAACCAGCAGAATGAGCAAGCCACCTAAGGAATGGAGACAGCACCTGAAGGCCACATATATGATAAGCGGTTAATGTTTACATATATAAGAAACTCAAGGAGAAACCAGTAACCTTATATGAAAATGAGCAAAGCAAAATAAGCAAATAGATCATCTTCAAAAGAAGATAACAAATGCCAATTAGATTAGGGAAAATGTTCATTGCTAACCATCAAAGGAATGTAAATTTATACCTCAAAAAATACCAACTCACACATATCAGGATGGCTATGTTGAGAATACAGTAAGGAATATTCATATACAGTTAACGATGCAAATTGTTACAACCATTACGTAAACCAACGTGAAAATTCCTCAAAAAATCAAAAACAGAAGCAAAATATGGTCAAGCAACCCTATGGCTGCATACGTACCCAAGGGAAAGGAAGCAGGGGTGTGAAAAGTTGTCACACATCTCTGTGCACTGCAGCATTACTCATGAGTGAAATACGAAGTCAATGTACATGTCAATCAACAGACAAATAGTGATAGCACGGTATATATACATACATACACACACACACACACACACACACACACACACACACACACACTATGGAATACTCTTCAGCACCACTGTCCAGAAGGTAGTTCTATCATGAATGCAAATATGAGCGAGCTTGGAAGAATGGAAACTGAAATAAGCCAGGCACAGGAAGACCAGCGCTGCAGAACGTCACCAACACAGAATTTGCAGAAGATGAAGTCATGGAAGTTGAGAGTACGGTGACAGGGGGGGAGTGTTGGTCAAAGAACACAAAATTTCAGCTAGACCAAAGAAACAAGTTCAAAATATTTATTGCACAATCTGGTGGCTGTGGCTAATTACAATAGATTATATACTATAAAATCACTGAGGTAATTTTTAAGGTTTTCGCAACAAAATTTACAGAGCAATGTGTGTGCTAATTATGTTGAGTTAGCCATGGCGTATTTCAAAACATCATGTTGCACATTTTTAAATCAATCAATTTTAAGCAATAAATCAATAAAATATAAAAAAGACAGGAAGAAAGAAATGAAGAAAAATAGTGACAGAGACCAGATTGAAGTCAGGAAATCTGGAATTTATGGCCAGTTCAGCTACCACAGGGAATAGTTCTCTTCAGTTCAAAAAACTTCTTAGTGACCTTGCTATACTTTTTTCTCATGTATAAAATTAAAGACCTAGCTGCAATGACTGACCAAAAATTGACTTTTCCTAAGTTTGAAGTTACAAATTAACCTAAAACCATGACCTTGATAATCCAAAGCAAAGTCCTTGGTAGCCATATTTTTGAAGTTGTATGTAGATAGAAATAAAGATACAAGCAAAACTGCATGGTCATATCCATTCAAGAACCCTGTAGCAATTTGCTATATTAAACATTGCATCTTCACAGAAAATACCTTAAAATATTCCACTGATAGTTCATAATTTTTTCTCATCCCTTAACTGTAATGGAATCAGAGAAGAAATGAAAATTATTCTGTATTCTTCACATCCTTTCCTAGTTTATATATTTTGATTCTTTTTCCTCATTTGCCAATGTCTCCTGTGGGTATAAACATTATTATCTTACCCTTGGACTTCCAGGGAATTAATGAAGTGTTGCAAGAGCCAATCATAATTTGTGTTTATACTTTAGTGTCCTGTCTGGCTTATAATTATTTTTAGTATAGATCTACTAGTTCCGTAAATGCCTTCATTATTCTTAGGGCTGAGGAAGCTGCTGGTTATGCAGAGCTTGTCTTGTCCCTACACTTTCCTTCTTGGCCACAGCTTGTAGTAAACATCCTCTTTGCTCCTTTCTAATACAGCTGCCTGCAGAAGGTCATTTATTAGGTAATCACTTGTCTGTGAAAAATCCTAATTACTCTATGTTTGTCAAAGGGAGGAAAACAGCACTGCATACGAATGCTGAATGAGGAGCAAACTGGAATGGAGATAAAGAAGGGGAAGTTTATAAATTGGCAAATGAAAAAAATCCACTAAGTGTGCCTACATTTTGAGGGTTAAAAAGAAAAGATACACTATCGGCTATAATAAAGATAAAAAGCACAGAGTTTATGGTGTTATCAATTTGGAGTTAAAGCAAAAGAAAAATAATTTAGAATTGTTACAGGCATATATTTTTCCTGTGGAATCTTAGTGCCCCCTGCTGATGCCCAAAAATTATTCAAAAAATTATTTTTTTTTGTTCTCGCAATAGCTCCTGTTGTCCTTCCTACGTGGGTATTTGTCTGTTATGGCATTTTCTCTTCAGAAAATGGAGAATCTTTTCTATAGGACAGCCTGCCTCACCAGTATTATTGCACTTTAATATTCATTTCTCCTTAAATGAATAAAAGGATTACTCAAAAACTCATATTAACAAGCTTTAAAAGGTAGAGGGCAGAGTTGGAAAATGCTACTTGGTATTGTAACTGACTTCGTTCGAATTGTTATCTTCACCGACAAGATCATGGGATCCTCTGATAGATTATTTCAGGATCAAGACTCAGTCACTCGGGCACTAAGTAATTTTCTGTCAAGGTTTGGTTAGTCAGACTTAAGGCAGAAAGGAATCCAGACTTTCCATTTCACATCATGCTTAGGACACACATCTGGTGATATTTGGAGCATACTGGTACCAAAAAAGAAGTTATTTATTGAAAATGCAAATTTAACCGGGTATCTATTTTATCTTACAACACTATTTCCAAAATCTTCCCAAGAACCTGAATTCTGTCTTCCCTGTCCTCAGAAGAAGGCCCTGTGCTAAAGAAGGCTGACTCCGGAGTGCCCATCCCCACACAGATTTTGAAATATAAAATGCTGATGCTCCCATAGATCGCATCTCTGGATGTTTTCATTCCCATCACCCATTCTGGTTAAAAAAGAAAATCGCTGGGATAACCAGACCTAGAGAAGAAGGCCCCAGGGTGGGAAGAGTAAAAGGGTGTGATGATTTCCTCATTAGTTTGCTGCTTCGCTCTATAAGCCCCACTGAACCTCCGACTTGGCATTGATGTTTTCATAAATGACTGATTAGGAGGTTGTAAGAAAAATACCATATACTAAAGAAGAAAAAGAGGCTTGTTTTTAAGTAAACATACAAACCAGTAAGCTGTATATCTAGCCATTTCTAACATACCAAACTAGGTCTTACAGTGTGTATTGCTCTAATTTTAAATCCTATTTCATAATAACATGCAGTTATTTTGGGAATCGAGTGGTGTTTCTGTTTTAGAGGGTTTGGGAAAAAGCTTACGTGTCACCTACCACGCTATTTCCAAATTTTCCTGGTGGTAGTTTTAGCCACTTTACTATGATTTCTTGGAGCCACTGGATAAGGACACTTTCTCTTTGTTTACATTTTTTCTCCTGTGAAAATACTTCATTTTTAAAGAAAAATATAATTTATTTATCAGAATTCAAACACCTCTTGCTGCCCATGACCAGCAAATATTTTATGGAATTTTTTTTCAAACTTTGAAAACTCATAACTTGGTTCAGTGAGGACAAAAGCTTTGACTGAAAGATGAAGATGACAAGGACATTCTCACACAGAGTGTTAAAAAGAGCTCTGACTTAGGGGAGTATCGATGATTTGGTGACATGCATCTCAGTATATATTTCTAGAACAGTGAATATCGCATTGTTCCACTTGCCAAAATGTCACAAATTTAAAGCTGGCTTCAGAAAAATACCATCAATGCCAGCTGTGAAATTTCCTTTGACTTAAGTGGAAGAACAATATTACATGCTCCTTTTGTGCAAGAACTGTTATTATTAAAGCAATTTAAATCAATGTCAGTTTTTCTGGGCCAGTCATAGACTTGGAATGCCTGATTATAGACTCCAAACTAGTTGAGTCATTGATGACAGTTAAAAAAGAATTTGGAAGGAGAATTCTGAAAGTCATGTAACTGATCTTTTGAAATCTAATTTAGCACCCCCACCAAGATTCTTTTCTATAGAATAGAAGCATTGGAACAAGACAGAGATGCAGTATTAAGGAGGCATTTGATGTGAAAACTTACAATAGGATGAGGATATTTGGCACTGAGAAACAGTTGCTAGAATTTGTATCTAGTATCTTAAGTTCTATAGGGAGGTTATCATCACAAAAGTAATGAATCTGAACAGGAAAAACTACTTGTAAGAAATACTATATAGTGGGTGTCTTAGTTACTTTTTCATTTCTGTAACTCAATATTTGACATTCAGAAATCTCAGGGAAAGGGGCTTATTTTAGCTCACGGTTTCAAAAGGTCACAGTCCACACAGAGGGGGCTGGCAACAGTGAAAGTACATGGCAGAGGCAGATATGGAAAATGACACCAACAAACCTACTGGTCAAAAAATGTGTGACTGAATTTTTTTAAGAGGAAGGATGATGTATTAGAATCAAATCTTAACCATGATAGCTTACTTCTAAATATAGTAATGGAAATGGATTATATAGTTCTACTTCAGTAGTAAGAGCATGTGAGGCATATTGAAGAACTGGAAATGATTAGGTCCGTTATAGCAAATACAATACAGATGATGCCATAACTGAACATCTCTCTCCGTCTTACAGAAATCAGTGAAGTTCTCAAGTTTCTTCCGTACATCATGCTTAGTGAAACATCGAATGGTCTCTCTGATATGAGAGACCCAGATCACTACTCTTAGGAACTTCAAATGAAAAAAACAGTGAAATGGAGGGGTAGAGTGGGGAGGGAGGGAGAGGTGGTTAGGGGGAAGCACAAAAGGAAAGTGGGAAAGTCCTTGTCACCTTGACAAGATAGTATGTGCAGAAAATGCTCAACTTCATTGTAAACCTTAAATTTTGCGCTTATACATATCAGTAAAATGGGGGCTTGGGGGGAACCGAACTTGGAAAAAAAGAAAGAAATCAATGAAGAAGGTGGGCTGGGAGGTGACAGGCTTGACTGCAGTGCCAGCTCCTCCCCTTCTTAGTCACACAGCCTCGGGTGCACCATGTCTCCCACCATCCTGCACTTTCTCTTCTGGAAACAGAGAAAGCGACAAGTATCAATGGACTACGTGAGATATAATCATCAGAGCACTCTCCTTGTCTCTGTGTCATTATCAAAACAGAAGCCAAATTTGCCTGACATCTCAGTAAATACATAGATTTTCATTTGGAAAGTACAGATAAATCAAGCTTGTGATGGTCACAAGGAGCCTTTGAACACCACTGAAGTCACTGGAGGTTTATCCTGCAAAGTTACTCAGATGGGATCAGAAAAGTTCAAATCATCGCACCAAAGCACAACCCCCTATGGTTCACAAGTCTTTGCCTGGAAATATATATGCTTGAGGACAGTTTTCAATTTGTTTCTTTTTGAAATTCTTACAGTTTCCTCTCCACTGCACTCAACGATTTCTTATTTCCTTCTTCAGGTTGGCAAAAAAATTTTTTTTGATTTATGTGAGGAGACACTACTCTCTAGGGAAGTCAGAGAGTTTATAATAGTTTTTCTCTTCCCAAAACTGTCTGCCTCAAAATATCATTTAATCTGTTTACTTTTCTGGGAAATTTATGTATACACACACACACACACACACACACACACACACACACACACACACAAAACATGACTCTTTGTACTAAAATAATGTTTACCAAGCATGTAGTATGTCATTCAATCATAATTTGGGACCTCCCAAAGTAAGCCAAAATGAAGGCCCCAATGCCTGGAAACAGATCCTCAGAATCTGACACTCAACATGTCACTTATTAGAATTCATGGAAAAAGCTGTATGGATGATAGATTGAGCTTTACTTGTACCACCAGAATTTGAACTCTATGTAAAATGTTCCCTGAATTTGTCTCTTTTTTTCACTACAAAAAAATGTCAAGACTATTTGTTATCTTCTACACCCACAGCAGATAAACTACAATCAACTATGATGACAAAAACAAATTGAGAAATACAAATAGGCATGGGCATAACCTCCCTCTGGGTGCTGTGTTCTTGGGACTTGCTCTTGTAACATCCCACCAGATATGCTGCTCGGATGGTAGACTGGGTGTTTACAGAGCTAAAATTAATCCACTTCCGTTAGTGTCTCATATACATTAATAAAAGGTCTAAAACCTGCACTTTTATACTGAGAAGCATTCAGATTTACTTTCAGTATGTAATAGACATTAATATTAATTTATGTTAGTTAGCATTAACATAGTAACTTAGAAAAAATAAATGCTAGAGTCTATTAAGAACTGTAAGTTCCAGCTTTTGTAAAATAAAAAAGGGCATCAAGTAGCTGTGCTGCATTACTTTAAAATAAAAGGCTCATCTCCCTGCATCGGTGATAAGCTTTGTTCCATCCTACATTCCACAGGCTAAACTGATTAGCAGTTCTCCAAGAACTGTGAGAAGTATTCAAGGGAACTAAGAAAAGGAAGAGCAGAATGCTGTGGAAAAGTTGCATAAAGAACAGTGAATTATACTCAGGTCCTTTGCATCCTAGAGCTCATAAATGAAAAAAAAATCCATTGCTTTTTCTCTCAGCTCAATGAGAGAGATACTTTATCAAGCATCTCTTATAGTAAGGCATCCTGCTGGTTTTATTTTATTAAAAAGGGAACAAAACACATTGCTTCATTAGACCTGTTTCAAGAATGCACCAAAGCTGTGGAGTCAGGACAGAAAACAAAGAACAACAACAAAAACATAACCAAAGTATCTATACCCTAAAAAATACGTAATTGAATAAAGTTGCTGTCAAGGTGAGGGACAAGGGGCAGCAATTGAGTACATCGCACACCACAGTGATTGTGTGTAACCGTAACATCATATTCTGGTCATCAGACAGTTTTTTCTTTCTCATTGTATGGCAACCTAATTGTTAGGAAATTACCTCTGGGAATTTTAAGAGTTCGCTGTAATCATATACTCAACGTACATGAGGATTCCCATCAGAACTTACTATATGAAAGCTACATCGCGATCGTCTTCGTATTCAGCTGGACTGTAGATGAGAGTTTGAGCAAGAATGAAGTTGGCCCTGTTTTCTTCGTAACGAAGTGAAGGCTTTCGAGCAGGTAGCCTGAGTCAGATGCTTTTCCTCAGCCTTGGCTGTTGAGGTGCTCCCATTGCAATGGGGCCACCCTGGGAAGCCTGAAGCCGTGTGTAGGAATTCATCCCCTAGCTTTTGAGCTCATCTCTGCCAGACATAGTTGAGATCTTTTTTGAATTCAGCATACAAAGATTTGGTAAAATAAATAAGTAGTTTTCATTGTTTACACATTTCCCCTCAGCCTTGGGATAGTGACCAGGATATAGTTGGAAATATTGGGCTGGCAATAAAACATGGGGGTTGAGGATATAGGCTCAGAGGTCACAAAAATATAGGTATCATGTTTGTTACTTAATGAAATGCATATCAAATACATTAATCTCTCTATGTTCAAATTCTTCACTGGAAAAATGAGGGTAGTAGAGACAATCTCTTCAGACACTTCCACGTCACATGTCCTGCCATCTACCTGCTATGGTCTGTCCTAAGTTCTGAAAAGCATCAGGAATAGACATCATGGGAAAGAGAGATAGAGTTGAAGAGGGAAAGGAGTACTACTCTGCAAGAAAGAAAATTTAGCTTTTTGTAGGCAAACGGATTCGCCTTGAGACCAGTGTGCTTAGCAAAATGAACAGACATAGAAAGATAAATATCACAGTTTCACTACCAAGTGAAACCCAAATTGTGAATAACCAAAAGATCAAACTAAAAGAGTAATACAGGAAACAGAGATATATTTTGTGGAGTGGGAAGGTGATGGAAGAAGAGGGTGGGAAGGCACAGGACACGTTACTATCAAGATGCAATATGCACATGCACAAATTCCTTGAGTTGAATATAATTTTAAATATCAAAAATACATATTATTAAAACTAAAAGCATGGTATATGGATTCTTTCCTCAATACCACAAATTCTCCCTTAGTCTCCAAAAATTCATGATTGGTCCAGTACTATTTCTGCTGAACTGGGCTGCTCCAAGTAGCCTATGCCAAATCTAACTCTCCCTTAGACCCCAAGAAATGAATGAATGGGCTGGCACTGTTTCTGCTCTATTCTAAGTAGCCCACATTTTCTCTAATTTTTGCTTCTGATTCCTTGTTTTCATTCATAAATCTACAACTACCTACGAAAGGAATAAACATACATCCACAAATCAAATTTACTTAGAACTTTTATTGGTGACTTGGCATATGAAAAACTTACAGACATTCAAGTCTCTCTGATAAGCCAACAGACTAACTTTGCAGCCCTAGACACCTTGTGAGACTGAACTGTAAAACCCACCAGGAAGATGAGTCAGTACTTGGTGCAAGTTATAAACTTTCCCTTTGGAACAATAGAATTTAATTCAGGTTTGTGAACAATGCCTCACAGGACAATCATGAAGGAGCTTAGTACTCGAACATTTTCTGGGGACTCCACTACATGCCGAATGTTCTATCCTCATTGGAAAACTTCAAGGACAGCAACAACAAAGAGTCCCGGGACAAACTCAATACCGCCCCCTAGGAAAAAAAAACAGCTACATCTAACCTTAGGCCAATCTCAAACAGCCTTGCTTTAGAAATTCTACCTTTGACAGCTCTAGAGAATAATTTTAATCATGTATTGTGGCAATAGCAATAATGACACAGGCAGGATAGTGACCACACCACCTGAAATTTCCAAATCTTTTTGTGGTAATTCATTTTACTAAATCTCCTTTGCTTCTCCTTTGCAATGACATCAGAGCAACTTCCTAATTCTTGAGGCTGTAAATTCCCAATCAAACTTAGAATTTTAAAACACAAAAAATCAAATATAGACATGAACCACTTATGATCATTTCAGGTCAAGATAGTGTTAGCCGCCTTTTGATGGCAAGATTAACAATAATTTGTTTTGTGTCAGATTTCACTTCAATAAATATTCTGTATGACCTTTCATGCTGTCCTACATTTTGGCCCAGTATTCTTCTCAGCATCACAGTGTTAAATAAAATTTATAGAAGCCTATCATCTTGAATCAGCCTCCTGTTCTAGACCTCAGCAGATAAATCAGGCCAGAATGATGTTCTTCAAGTTGAATGCCAGTAATTAAAATGAAACCTGGAAGAGGCCGGTTTTTTAAAAAAAAAAAATCATGAGACCAGCGATTCACAGCAACCAATCAAAAGAGGTCTAGCTTCCGTGAACCAACATATTAAGGAAATTTGTATTCTAACCCTGTGAGGAAACCAACTTAAAAACCACCGGCTCACTTTTGTTCTCTATTTCTGTTTTCTTCAGCCTTTTCCATCTACAGAGCCAAACTCTGCTGCTCACCTTATTGAAACTCTTATTTTATCTCCCAGAGAGAAGTCTGTCCAATCATAAAATTGTGAACAAAAGCCAACTGAGATCTTGTAACTAAATCCTTTGTTATTTTCTTTTTTAATAACTGTGATATGTAGACATAAAAGTATATTAATTCAACCTTCCTATATTTAATAACACTAGAAAATCATTGAAGAAATGTTGAAATCTTGGACTAGAAGCATGGTTGCTGTGAAAATAGTAAGCTGGTTGAAGATATTATTTTTAGGGAAGTGTTTAGAGCCCTCGGCACAATGAATGGTTTTTAGTAGATTCTGGACCGTTTTGTGTCTTGTAGCTATGAGTGGGTATATAAATATTTATTGATCAGAGCCTAACTTGGAAACAAATACAAAAAAACCCACCTTGGTAAGAGGGATAAGCTTGGAACCTCAGGATGCAAAAAGTAAAGAAAATGGAACAATTATAAAAATAAAATATTTTACCTCTCCCTTCCAACCAAAAACAAATTTACAAACCATGAGAGGAAACATCAAGGTGAGAAATTCTCATAATTACCATAGCGTTTATCTCTCCCTGCGCACATAGCTTTCTGTACAACAAGGAGCTGCAGCTGTGAGTGAGAAATGTTCACGACGTAGGAAGGAAGGGCACTAGCCGAGGGTTGCTCCCTACGGAATTACACATAAAAAGAAATTACAGAAACAATATCATCTTGAGAGCTTAGCCATATTTGCTTTCCCATTCGGCTTTCCACATTCCTACTACCTCCCACTTCCACCTCTCATGCCAACATCTTTATCAGCTTTTGTTTTCATTTTCTGAAACAAAAGCCAGCAAAGAATAGTGGAAGTGATTACGTAAATGCAAAAATGTCTATTTTTGACCAGGAGTGACATTACTCTCCAAGTTCCAACTGGATCTGATTCAAATATGCAAGAGAAGAAGGGGGTGAAATGAGCTTAATTGAAATATAAAATGAGAAAAGAATACAAATTATACCTTTTCAGCGGGGACTAAATCCACCTTTTTATTTTCTTTCTTAAATTAAAACAGCAAACATTTCAGCAAACAAGCTGTGTCTGTTTTTGCTCAACCATAATGAAAAGCAATGTAGAGCAGAAGTTGTTTTCTGTATAAAATATGGTGGATTGGAAAATGTTTACCATCCAAAGGCACAATCTGAAACAGCCATTACGCAGATGTACTGAAGCTGAAGCTAAGAATTCTAAATCTTTCTCTCTATTCTGCAACTATCATTGACTCAGAAGCGTCTTTGTTGGCACTCTTTCCTTCTTTGCAACTTAGTCATCCTTTAAGGCTTAAGTCTGACAGGTCACAAAGACATAGTATCTTTCTCATTAACCTTGTAAGAAGCAGTAGAACATAGTGATTAGAATCTCTCTTGATGGAGTTACTGGTATCTATGTGTATGTACTCATCCTCTAGTTTATTAACAGTATAGGATCAGACACATCTATCTCTCAAATCTTTATATGCAAAATTAAGAACACTATTGTACAGATTTAATTGTTTAGGAACTAATTTTGTAAATTTGTGAATTTCTTATTATGTTATGAACTGTTCAAAAACACTTGAGGTATGTAAGTCTTTATTTTGAAAACTGTGATTCAAAAATAAAGTAGCCAGGCCTGGTAGTACAAGCCTGTAATCCCAGCACTCCTGGAGACTGAGGTAGGATGATCATAAATTTGAGCCCAATCTGGGCAATGTAACAACTTAGTGAGGCCCTGCATCAAAGTCAAAAATTTAAAAACGAGTTGGAGATGTAACTCAATGTAAAGGCCCTGAGCTTAACCAATAGTGCTACAAAAAAAAAGAAGTGAATGAGATAATTTTTACAATATATACATTATTAAGTTAAAAAAGGTAATGTTATGTTACAAAATATCTAAGTGAATTTGATAAGAACAAAGACGGCTTCTCAAAAGAAGTGACAATTGATGCCTATTGTAATGGATGGAGGCAGCCAACTGAACCTAGACTCTAGAATAAAGCATGCTAGGTGTGCAGATCAGAAGGTTCAAACACTCTAAGGGTTGTAAGATTTGAGGTTTTAGAACAACCACAAAGACCAGAACTAAGTTATCAAGGGGCTAAATAGCAGAATTGATCTAAGCAGCAGACCTGGTTGGTATAAATGGAGTGGGACGTAGACTAGACTACACTTGGACATCTCGGAGACTCTGCAGTCACCTTTTAGTCACCTCTCCAAATCCCCCCTCTGCCCTTGTTCCTGTGGTCGAATCATTAGATTTCTGCTCTAATGAAGAATAGTTTTCACTTGAATTGGCCAGTGTAATTTCCTAATGCGAGCTCAGAGGATGGAGCACAGTGAGGAATTAGTATTTGTTATCCCAGCTGCTTTTCTACCCAATACCTCTCTTAGGAAAGCTCCAAGTCTCAATAGCTCTCCCTCTCCACATTGAGACCCTTTCCAGGCTCTTGTAGCCTCTTCCTTTCCCTTGCAATTTAAGTCCTTAAGGCAGGAATGCCTTCCTGATTTTATGAGTCTCAGGGTTTTCTACCATTTGGTACAGCACCAACTATTTTCTGTAAACTCTGTCTACATTTAATCCTTAAATAACTGTCCCTTTGCTAACGTTTTCATGAACCACTCCGACTCAGATGCTATCCTTTCTTTACTAGATGTGCAAAGTACGTCTGGTGTGTTCAGTAGGATAATGATTGGAGATTTAATGCTAAAGGTTAGATGTAATGGTCCTTGTGGTGCAAATAGTAAGTATTTTATGTAAGTTTATACCAGTTATGATTATATTGCTTAAGAAAAAAGACTGGCTCCTTAATGCACTCAAATATCTCATTAAGGAATTCAGAGTTGCACTAATTTTCTCTCTCTCTCTCTCTCTTTCTTTCTCTCAGTCCTTTCATCAATGGTCAACAGTGGAACAGTGGTTAGGCTAATATACAGATCTATGAGCATAGACGAGTACAGAGTGAATAGGTTCAAATAGAATTCTTCTTCCTGCTTTACTTGAAAACGTGGTGTGATATATCATGAATATATGAGTGGATTAACCAAAACACTCTGTATGATTCCATGTAAAAAAAGAAGAGTGAAGTGATAAAGAGCACGTGATATAATTTCAGTTTGGGTGTCACAGATACACTCTTGAGAAACTGTATGAAGAGCAGTGAGGTAGCTGTTAAGTAAAAAAAAAAAAAAAAACGTTAGTTGTTCACAAAATAAGCAACCAGAACAATTTAATTTATTGTACCTATAGTATTGTTTGCAATATAGCATTAAATTCTTGTTTGTTCTTGCTAAAAGACTATAAATCAAAAGCTAAATCAAATAAAAAGAGAATATATTGAAATTTATAAGACAAAATATTAGATAAGTATACCAGTCATCTGATAAATACATAATGTTTCACCAAAGAAAGTAAAAGATTAAATTTCTGATTCATTGCGACATGTAAACAGAAAGACATTTAATCCAAGCTCAGGTTTTATATAAACATAGAATATGTGTTCATACAACTCACTAAGGCTTTAGCAATTTATTCTCATAGAATTGTCTCCAAGATTATAAATTTGCTGTCACTTAGGCAAACTGCGAAAGAGGTATTAGTCTGAAGCTGGTGGTTTTGATCAGTATCAATAATCATTCTGGGATAGCTTCCTCAAGTCTTCGTCCTCGTTCCACATGAGTTTTGGTCATTACATTTTCACTACTTTTCTAACGATCACAGCGAAATAATCAGCTGGTAAAACAAAAGTTTGACAACCTTTTTTGGACTTTACTATGTGTAGGAAAATTCAATAATATACATCAAATTGTATTATTCAGCTTTATATCAATATGGTGTCTAGAATAAAGTTAAAACTGATGCAACAGAATTGAACCATGTACATTTTTTACAAAGTTCCCTAAATTCAAGTTTTGTTATTCTTCCTTCCTGCTTTAAGGGAAGAATTTCTATTTTTAAAGAAAAAAAAAAGTTGGTGATGAATTCAGTGAAGCCAGTAAGCAACTGGAAATTTTTGTCAAATACTGAGAAGAGATCATGGACACCATGTGTGACTGTTTTAAATAGCATTGGGGAAAGAGACAAGGTTTAATTTAACCTTGTCCATCCCAAGACTCAAAAATTTAAGTGATAATCTTCCAATGATCCATTTTGTTTCTAAACTACTCAAGGATATTGATGGTGATTATGAACAGCAAAATTTTGTTTTCTTTCTACCAGAATATAAATAGACCCTAGCTTTCCTTGTTTCTAAGACCCCCTTCTTTAGTCTGATACTGGGCTTAATTTTGCTCTCAGTTTTATAATCTGTTCATTCTTTATTCATGCACTTATTCATCAGATAGCTACAGGACATCTACATACTAGAAACTATTCTAAGCAAAAGAAAATGAAAATGCATGGAACTGACATGTTTCTTTCCATGAAGTGTTAATAACCTCTTAACTATGAAGTACTAACCTAATACTTGCAATCTAAATAAAACAACAATTTTCTTTCACTTACATTAGAGTTCTGCAAAAAAGAAAAATGAAAAAAAAAATGAAGTATCACCCTGCCATTTAACCTGGTATTTACGCTAAGTAGAAAGACTATCAAAGGCAAGAATAGAGAATGCCATGATAGTAATATTAGATTTGATCTATTGTAAAATTTTCCTCACTTGCGAGATTCAATCAATTGCAGCACTGCAGGAAGACAAAGGGAATTATACAAGGGCATTTTTTTTTCTGAGCAAGGGCAGTAGTATACACACATTATTTGCAGCATGTAAACATGTCACGTCTCTTCTAGGTTGTACTAAATTTTTTATTTCTCTCTTAATACTCTCTGAATTCTGAAGTACTCACATTCTTTAAGAAATCTACATTATTCATGGTTTCCTTTTGAGGCACTTAAATCACTTAGGGTTAACTTTTCAGCAAGTGACAATTCTTAATGACCCACTTTCTAAATGGGAAGTAGGGGGAAAAAAGAGTCTCACAACAAATCCTCAAAGTACAAAAGCAATGACACTTCTCAAGTAAGCTCCCATTCAGCCCCAGGGTACCTTTAATACTCACAGATCTCTCCTCTTCTTAGGGATTTAACAACTGGGCTTTAATCTGCTTAAGTTCTAGTACTCATATCTCACACAATTCCTTTTGATAAAACTAAATAAGCTTATAGTGACAGTGCTGTCCCTGAGACTGCAAATTAAGGAGTTGCTAATCAAAAAGAAGAGGAAGAAGAATGTGACGTTGGAGGCGCTTTTAAGTAGCAATTCCAGAGTTGGTCTAGGTCAGACGCTGAGAATCAAGGAACAAAAATAAGAAATTATTCAACCCTCTTCCCAAGACATAGACAATAGCACTAGTGGAGGCGTTAGGAAAAATGAAGGAAGCAGCTGTCTTTCAGGGCTGGCTCTGCCCCCGGCCAAAGCAAGGCCCTTCAAGTGCAGCACCTGCCAATTTTCTAACATGGTTGCCTACCAGACTTGCCATTTTCCACTACTTCCTGAATTCTCAGTATATTTCCAACCAGGATATCTTCGGATTGAATATTTCATGAGACTAGAAATATTAATATTGGTAAAAACAAAACAAAAGACAAATGTACTTGATTTCAAATAATTTGTGATAATTTCATATTACATTTCAACAAATAATAATTTCATTTTTAAAATTAAAAGTCGTGTTTAAAGTTAATTAAGTAGCACTAAAACTTCATAAGAACATAAAAACAGTGCTCCAAATTTGTTTTTCTAAATTCTTTGTGATTCTGTTCATCAGTCCAAATTTAAAAGAATAATAGTAACTCATCAGAGAAACAAGCCTAGCAAACTTTAGAAGCTAAGTGCTAAAACTCTAGAAAGTAAAGCTGTTACACTGGATCTTTGGGCTATTTCAAGGGATCCCAGATTGATGCAAATCAGGATTTTCAAAAATGATGTCAGCTTCTTGGTATAAGTGAACAACCCCCTTTGGCAAATAGCTCAAACTGTTTGAATAGAGCTTACTCCGAGACAAGAGAACACTTGTTTCAGGGAGCAGGTGTGACAAGTAGGAGTTTTATTCATACTCTGATCTACTTTCCTTAACATATATCCAAAAATCGGAAGTGAATTTATATTACTACTGATTAAATTGTCATTAAGTGCCTAGTACTCTGCAAACCTCTGCTGTTATACCATCCAATAAGGTAGCCATCTGCCATGTGTGGTCATTTAAACATAACTTAAAGTGACTAAAGTGTTTACTGACCACATGTGGCTGATGGCCATTGTATTTAGCAGTTCAGATTTGTAATGTTATCATCACTGAAGGCAGTGCAATACTGAAAGGGGCTGCTCTATAGTCTTGCTACTCAAACATACATCTGGTGTCCCGTAGTACCTGTCTAGTCTGAATGTGTCCCGATCTTAACTTGAAGAACAAGATTGTGAAACAATTTTCATCACACTAAAATTTCAGTCACGATACTTTCACTTTTTCGTTTAAACGTAGATTCTGATCTAAAGCAGGTCCTATATTCTGCATTTCTAATAAGTTCCCCTTAGACGTCTGTGCTGTTGGCCCACGGGCCACACTTGGAGCTGGAAAGACTGAGACCAGAAGAAATGACAGTGTTTTCAAGTGTGTAGACCTATCTAAGGTGTCACACACACACACACACACACACACACACACACAGCCAATTTCTACCAGTGAAACAGCCTTCCTGAACCAGCAGAAGGAAACTTTAACACCTCTAACTTCATTGGCCTTGAAATTTGATCGGGCAGTGTATCTACAAACCAGAATTCAAGCCTGGAGTAAGAAGATATTGCTTCCAAGTGAAAGCTATGTTCCAAATATTGATCAATCTAAGCAGCAGATTGGTTACTTCAGAGAGTAGAAATGGGATCCAAGAAGTAGTCATAGAACTCAGAAGAAAACAGCAAAGATAGAACAGAGTGCAGAGATGATGGGAAGATTAACAATTGCCCCAGAAGTTCCCTACCGTTCCTAAGAATTCCAGTAGCAACGATGTGATGACGAATGGCTCACAATACAAGATGGAAGGACAGACACGCAGCAAAGAAAATTAACTAAAAATTAAGGCAGGTTTCCTGAACCGAAAAGAACCAAGAATATAAGTCAGAAGAAACTAATCCCCTTTCTGTCAAAAATAATGACAAAGAACAAACACAGGTCTTGATAATTACAAGAAAAAAAAGGAAAAACTAAAAACCAGCTAGGCAGAAAACCAGACAGCATAAATGCTACCATTGTCCTTCATAATTTCATTCTCAAACAATTATTTAACATCTAGAAAGTTAAGATAGCTTGGACTCCATAAATCTACATTTGAAAACAACAAAGATACTCTTGTGTCCAAGAACTTCAAAAATAACTTCCACACACATGATTTTTTGAAATAAAATACTAAAGCAAATCCCAAAATAAATTAAAATAGATTATCAGTTAATAGCGTAACCTGTAATTTTTTAGGATTGTTACCTAATCATTGTTAATTTAGCCATAAAAGTATATAAATTCTATAAATGCACAGCATTCAACATAGAAAGTATGAAAGACAGGAAAAGAAAGAGAAAAAGAAGGGGAAGTAAAGAAAAGAATTGCTGTCTTCTGTTAAACATTTTGGTCTGTGATCAATTTAAGATATATTGAAGGGCATTTTATTTCATTTTGTAGTATTTGAAACATTATATCTAGATTATCACATATTAAGAAATATTAAACAATGTATCTCAATATAAATGTGGCTATTGAAAATAAAATGAAACTGCATTTCTAGAAATCCACAGATAATATCTTCAGAAGTAAATACTTTAGGAAGGAAATATTGGTAAATTCATCCCTCTACCACACTACTGGCATTCCTGTAGGTCTTGGTACTCCCTTTTTTACTCCATGATTTACTAGCTCGTTTACTATCCTGAACATATTTCATTCCACATTATGGGTTTGGGAATGCCCAACAAATCTTCCACGATCATTGTTAGCTGGCCACCCATTTCTTTACATCCACATAGTTCCTGTGGCTCAGAAGGATCAGAGCAGCTCCATCTATGAGGTCCACTGAAAGCATCAGCTTCAGCTAAATGACTCACTCCACTTCCCCCCGGCCATAGTTAAAATTTATAAATTGTCAAATTCTGAGTAAGCTGCCAAATCTGTGCTTGGAATCATGGCACAAAATTGCTCACTACCTTCCTCTGGCTATTGACACACAATTTACTAAAACTGCCAAAACCTCTTCAAAAATGGCACCAGTAGTTAACTTGAGCCTTGGAAAGGGTGAGGAAAGGTGGCCAGAGCCACTAAATTGCTAAAGATCTGGACCTGAAGTTAATATGAGCCAATAAACTTTCCCAGCCTTTGAGCCACTTTGAAATGAGTTTTCTTTTGAGAGTTCTGAAAGGCATCCTACTGACAGAAAGTCCTTTTATTGCCTTTTAAAGTCCTAACCTCAAAGAAGACCTTTTAGGTGTTAAGAAGCTCTTGATATGTTGGACCCAATCAACATTACATTCTTCATTCTGGTTCCAAGGTGAGCAAAGAGCATTTGTAGATGGAGCCTCTACGACAACGATTTTATTTATTCTTCAGTTTTCAATGTATGAAAAATGTCCAGATTATGTAATCTGAAAGAGTCCCCAGGAGTGTAACTTCCAAGACCTCTAGAAATTTGCAAATCAAAACATGTTCATCGTGGATGGAAAATCTCAGAAAACAATTCACTTTCTTGTAGTGAAATCACCTTAAATAATAAACTTGAGTGGACATAAACAGAGCTACTATCAACTTTTTTAAAAGGAGTAAGAGTAAAAGCCTTAACATAATTAGCTTATATATTGAAGGAGGGAAGACATAAACACATGGTAATAAGTTAGTTTACCATTCAAGCATTTTAATTACTAAAATAAAGATATATGTTTGCTTGAGGCCAAGAACAAATTATGTTATTTGGGGGTTTCTCTATGCCTAGAAGTATGTTCCTCAATATCAAGAGATTAATTAAGGAATAGTTTTCGGACTGCTTTCTCTAGCAAAAAATATGTATCGTGTCTTAGTCTACTTAGATGGCTACAATAAAATTACTCTAGCCTGGGTGGTTTCTTGGCTCACAGTTCCATTAGCTGGTCAATCCAAGATCAAAAGACCAAGAAATCTGGTGTCTGGTGAGTGCTCGCTTTCTAGTTCCAATTAATAGATGACATCTCTTGGCTTTGTTCCTCACATAACTGCAAGGCCAAATGAGCTCCCACAACCCTCTTTCATAAGGACACTAATGTCATCATAAGCATTCTAGGCTCAAGACCTAGTGGCATCTCCAAGGTCGCCACTTGTCCATGCCAACACATCAGGGATTGGATTTCAACAAGTGAATGTTGTAGAAACAAACACAGCACAACAGATGGCACACCTGTGCTTGGTCATTAAGTGCAAAGAAAGCCACCAGCCTCTGCATTCCTCTACTCTATCTATCCTGAAGTGGATGAATTTCCACCCACATAATAATCGGTCCCTTGATAGCCAGGTGTGCAAATTTTCTGATATTCTCAGCCCTGAGAAAAACCGCATCTTCTGTGGTCTGGTTCCCCTAATTAAGGAGACTTGGAAATGAGAAAAACCTCCTGTGAGGAAAACATAATGTATGACAGAAATGAAATGAAATACAGAAGAGAAGAGAGAAATCTCAATGTTAGCCACAGGCACTCTTACTCTTATTTAGGAAGCTACCAAAATTCTCTTCTGGTTGTTTTAGCACCCAGGATTTCTTCAAGTGTCAAATGTAACAAATATAAATTATTTTTGATCCTACACTTATTCCTACATCATAAAGGTAACTTCTATCCCCAACATTCAGCTTAGAGATTCCTTTTGTTCTTGCCTGCAATGACATAAATTTTCTGATAATATGCTGTCTCCAACTTCAAGTAAACTGTGTGAGGATGAAATGCGGAAATGATTCACCCTGGATTTTGAAGACTTGACTTTGCTTTACGGACTCTAGACTATGTAATTAGAGGAGCCATTAGATAGTCATTGAAAGATTTTCCCACCTACAACTCTACGATTCACTAGGAGAGAAATTCCTGAATCTTGGGAATGAAGTCTGACTCATAGGTCACCGAGACGCACTGACCACATCGACAGTGCCTCAGAATGAGCCACTCTCATACAGGTTCTGAGCTGCAGTGGTCACTCAAGGCTCCATAGTAACCAGGCATTTGCAGAGCAAGAAAGTATTTATGAGTGAAGTCAAGTGTCTATGGCTAGTTCCTCAAACGGTTAATGTTCAGCATATAATTTCTTTGGGTAGAAGCATTAGGTGTATTATTTTTGGTACACAATAAGACAACTTTTCATGAATGCAGTCTGCATTCTGCCATTCTTGAGGTTTTAACAAGAGTCTTTACCATGCAGGGGTGTGGAGAATTGACAGATTTTGCACATTTTGGTGCTTTCGCACAATGTTTGCTATGTTCAGCAGAATATAAGCTTTCAGATTTAAAATATGTTCTCTAGTTTATCCCACTGTGCAAATCAGTACATTAAGCAAGCCTAGCAGAAACCCATAAGCAGGCAGAGAGGAGCTGGGAGAGGCTTTCTTATCAAATGTGATGGGAAACATGACTTAGATACTGGTTTGCCTGCCAGTATATGAACCAGAAATCACAGCCTAGATGTTGAAAAAAATCACAAAAGATGCTCAACAGAGACACACAATAGATTGCAAAATTGGAAAGGACTCCCAAAATTCAAATTAAACTACACTGCATTAGGCATGTAAACATATAATACTAAAACATACATTAATATAATCTACATATGCACTAGGCTTAGAAAGTTAAATATCACACTTTTTCTCTTCTATAAGCAATCCTCAAAACGAAAAAGTAAAAATGATAGGAAAGTAGAAGGTATAGTATGGGAGATGAGACAGAGGATTGAGGCGAGGGAGAGGGAAGACAATACAGAGATGAGAACCATTTTATTATATTATATGCTATATAAAAATAAAGCTTTTACTTGTTAGCCATATGTACTAGTCATTTCTGAGGCATTAGTTTGAGAACACAAGTTTCAAAACAATTCCAGTTCAGTAAGATTTTTATCTCTAGGCACCTTCATTCAAATACGACATATGTTTGATGTAAAGTAATTTGGAAATTTAATGGAAAAATAGAGAAAAGAAGATAATTTTTAGAATTTGAATGCAAGCCCTTTTATTACAGATAATGTGTTAATCTTTCAATATCCCAATTTCTCTCTTTTAAAGAAGTATTAATTTTATTTCTCCTAACTACTCAGGATTTCCATTATAATCAGATTTAAAATAAGATAGAGGAGTAGCTTAGCAGCTAATACACTTGCTTAGCAAGTGCTGAGCACCTGAGTTCAATTCCCCAGCACCACATGATCAGGGCGTGGTGGCACACACCTGCAGTCCTAGCACTTGGGAGGCTGAGGCAGGAGGATTGCTGTGAGTTTAAAGCCAACCTGGGCTACGTAGTGAGTTCAGAACCAGCCTGGACTACGGAGTGAGACACTGTCTACCTAATTTTTATCTTTGTTTCAAGGGCATTGAAGTTTTTAAAGAGTTTTGTTTCTACATAACTATAAAATTATTGTTAAAGCAATGTCATTTGACTCATCCTAAGTGTTGGTTATTTTTCTTTTCTGAACGAATATCTTGCCTTTAATTCTATAATAGTTAAAATGATTATATGCATTAGGAATTAAATATTTGGTGGTAACTAGCAAGTGCTAGTCTGATCCTCTCCACCCCTAGGTCTTCATTTCAATTAATAGATTATGCTCATTAAATTAAGACATCTATTATGGTGCCAGCATGAATATAACAGACAGAAAAATGTTTCATATGGGTCAATTGGAATCATTTTGCTAAATTAACATTGTAGCCTTTTATAAGAGAGTCTTAGATGCTGTTATTAACACAGATAGGGCACAAATTTAAATGTGGTTTTTATGCTCTGCATACTTAGAGTAGATTTGCAATGACAAATCTGCATAGACAACAGCTGAACTTTTAAAATATGCCTTCCTTATGTGTATCCATAGCGACATCTGCAGACATGTACAGTGTTAAGGTTCACTCCTGTTTACCTGGTTCAGTGCACAATAAGACCCAGGAGGAAGGTTATAACAAACTGGGACATAAATGTCAATTGATTTTATTTTACCTGTGTTTCTTAAATGTTCTCTACAACTTTGGGGCAGGAATATCTCTGAGTGAAAGGTCTCTTCTATTGTTTGTATTTGTGACCTTGTGAAATACCTGAGTTGGAATCTGACCTTCATTGTAGCGATCTTAAGAAATGGGATTCTCAGAAAATAAATAGATCACAAGGTCTTTGTCTTTGTGAGTGGCACTGGTCCCATTATAAAGCAGACCCAAGGCAGCTCACTGAACCCTTTCATCCGGTAAAGGGACACTGTTGGTGAAGACCAGGCCCTGACCAGTCAGCCGAACGCTTGATGGTGGACTTTCTATCAACCTGAACGCTGAGATAAATCTCTATGGTTTGTAGATTATCTGGTCTGAAGTATGTGGCCAGAGCCGCCCAAAGAACCTGAAGAAAGCATCTTTTCCACCTTGAGAAAAATCCTGGTTCTATGTGACTTAACCCTACCCAAATATAAGGGCTCCACTCTGCCTGGACCAATACACTGTATCTTCCTCTGCGTAACTCAAGGTCAAGCTTCAAGAACAGACATGAAACTAGGGATAGTCATCTAAATAAATCAGCCCCAGGTCGGCTTTCCTACTGGATATGCGGCCTTAGGCATGTCATGCGCTCTCTCATTCTCTGCTTCCCCAACTTCAAAACCTACCTTGACTCATTTAGTTACCATGAATATTTAATGAATTAATATAACAAGTTTTATAAATTAAATGCATCTGACAAATAGAGGGCTTCAGTAGTGCTGTAAAATATATATATATGTGTGTGTTTGCAATCACTGGCCAACTCTATGGTGTTTCCCGGTTAATGGTGTTAGAATGGATACAGTGACATAATTCATTATATATCTCATAGTAAAAAGAAAAAAAGAAAAAAGAATGAAACACACTACTAAAACATACATTTATAGTGGGTTCTTTTTTTAAAAAGCAAGCAATAACAGATTTTCATGGCAATTAGCAAAGTGACTGTCACTTTGCATTTTTGCACTTGAGGATTTGATTCATGTTTAAGAATGTCAAGGTTAAAAATAGCTCTACCCAGTGAAACGGAGAAGACAGCCAGAGGGAGTTTTTAAAGGGGTGGGGGGCGGGTATGTTGGGACTTTCCTAAGCTGTCAGATAGAGGAGGTCACATAGTGTGTGATTCCATTTAGAAAACATTCTCAAAATGACAAAATTATAGAAATGGAAAGCAAATGAGTGGTTCTCAGAGGTCAGAGATGGCGGGGCTCGGGGGGAAGGGGACCCACTCTCACAAAGAGGTAGCCTGAAAGAGATCTCAGTGGCGACAGAGTCGTATGGGTGGAATATATTGTATATGTCGATTGGAATACTTACCAATGTTGAGTTCCCGGGCTTGAGATTATATTGTAGTTACATAAGAGATAGTCCCTGGGGAAAGTGGATGCAGGTTACAGGGATCTTCCTGTATTATTTTTACAACTTCCTGTGAATCTATAACGATTTTAAAATTGAAATTTTTAGAAAAAATAAAAACAGAAAGAGCACTGGGTAATTTCCATGAAGCTGGCTATTAACACAGCCAGTTAAAATACTTAATAAAGTGCCAGTTAAGATGTCACATATCTTTATAAAGATTCATTTATTTACTAGAAATTCCTAGTGACTAAGTGAAATTAAAGGTAGATTTTAAAGTTGTGAAGGAGGAGGATAAGAAAGGATACAACTGGCATAAATTGAAACATTTATAGAGAAATAAATCTGCTTTCAACTAAAAGCAGGGTGGCTGTTAGAACAATGGGCACAAGCGCGGTGTGTCTCCACCTCATCAGTGCTGACCCGGGAAATACAACTGCACCCACAAATAACTTCCTGGGGCACTAGCTTGTGTTATATTCCTGTAACTTGATAACATGAGACTAAGGGTAATACTCAGAAAAGAAAGTCCGAAAATTGAAGCCACCTGCCTAATATCTATCTAAAGATTCTATTTCTTCTAACTTCTATCTCATGATATCTGCTTCTTGCCTTAGGTGAAATAAGACATATCACAATTAAAAATTCAAAACTTTTCCTCAGAAATTGTTCAAAGTGGTATCATTAGACTCAGACGAATTAGAACTGATACTAGAAATTTAGAATCTGTAGCAATTTTTCATGCTAATGGACTAAAGTACCTCCTGAGTCTTTCTTATCATCAATGTCTATGGCTAAATTATATCTGTTCAGGTAAAATTACCTACATAATGTCATTACCTGGGTCTCCTGTGTATAAGAATAATGGAAGACACTTCCATATTTTGCAAATGCATTATGTTCTGAAAGAATATTACCTTTTATCTTACATAAGTTCCTAATGGGACCATTTCTCTAACACTAAGATAATTGTTCAAAATGGCTTTCTGCTCATAATTGCAACAAATTATATAAAATTACACATTTGGAAGATATTGCTATATATTGTATTTTGCATTGTTAGTATACTAGACATTCTGATTCAGTTAGATATTTATCAAGTTTATACATTCACATATCTATGTCTATAGTTCAAAGATATGGAGTCCATGGTGATTAAAGGTATTGAATGAAATATGTAGTCCACTTAACACAATAATGCCCTTGACACATTTCGAATAGTCATATCACTGTTTTATCCTGTAGGTTGCTACCACAAGTCTGTGGATCCATTTTCACAAGCCATAACCCTTTAAATGTATCTTCTAACAGCTTCCAGAAGTGAAAATCTGGAACAAGAGCAAGAAAATAAATACGCTGTGTACTATAAATACTTGGTATACATAGATCTGATGACAAGTTGGACAGTGGCTAAATTTAACCTCACAATCAAGCCACATTCTCCAACACATTAAGAAAGTACCTTATATGCTTTCTCACCATGACATTCTGTTTTCGTTTTCTGTTGCTTGGATAGGTTAGAACTCTAAGAAAGTGTAAATATTAGCTTATTATTATAATTAGCTCCTCCCAAATCCCAAAACTATTCTCCTAAAATATGATGTGCTTACAAAATGTATATTTGAATAACTTGAAAATAAAAAAATAGAAAAACATTCAGTAAACATTTCAAGTTACATTTTATTCAATTCAATTTTGTTTTGCTATAATAAAGTACCCAAGGCCAGGGAACTTATAAACTAAAGAGGTTTATTTGACTCATCATTCGTGTTTGGAGAATTCAAACATTATATCTGATCCTGGCTTCTTAGCCATGTCACAACATGATGGAAAGCAGCATGGGAAGTGTGTGTGTGTGTGTGTGTGTGTGTGTGTGTGTGTGTACATGTGGACGTGTGTGTGTGTGTGTGTGTGTGTGTGTGTGTGTGTGTGTGTGTACACTAAAGGGCCAGGTGCTTTGGGTGGCTTTGTCTTCTGACAACTCACCCTCACAAAATCTAACTTGCTCCGTGAGACCAGTACTCATCCTCTCTGGAATAATTAATAAATTAATTCCTATGACCTACTTATCTTCTCTTAGGTCCCACCACTAAAGGCTTTCCCTTCCTCCCAACCCTGCCACACTCCCAGCACATGAACTTCTGGAGGGAATATAACCATATCCAAATCACAGCACCTGTTAGCATATCTAAAAGCTCAAAAAAATGGTAATACCTATATATAATATATGTACAAGTTCTTCATTAATCAAGTTGCTTTATTGGAAATCTCTGGACTAGGTTGCAACATTATGTGTTTTAATTGATATATACAAGTTGTAGATATTTGTAATATGTAATATAATGTTTCATATAGGTAGGCATTGACAATGAATTAATCAAGCTAATTCCCTCACATACTTTTTGGTAGTAAAACCATTCATAATCTGCTCCCAGCAATTGCCAAGTAAATAATACATGATTATTCATCATAATAACCATGTTTTACAGAAAATTTCTAAATAAACATTAAATTGATGAATACAATTAAGCAGCATAATTTCTTTAAATGTTCCACCATCTGGGAAATAAACAACTAAAATACACAATATTATATGATAGATTTCCTCAAGACAATTGAAAAGCAAAAATCTGTATACCAACACGGACATAGTCCCATAATATAATATGTGAAGAAAATTTATTTCATGATGTATGAGAATATGCTACAATTTGCCCAAGGTTTTAAATCAAAGCAAAAACATTTTATAGTGCCCATGAATGCTACAACAAATTTGTATAAAGCAATTGAAAATAGACCAAAAGGCTAAATGTTAAATTTATGATAAAAGTTTTCTTGAACATCAACAAGTTGGAAGTAGGGATTTAAGGACACTGAATTATAAGTAATATCCAATTTATCTTAATAGTTTGAAATATATTAGCAAGCTTTTTCAAATGTTGAAAATTCAAATGTGTTTCATATTCATCAAGAAAATTTAAATAATCTTTTTAAAATTATCTTGATGGGCACAGTATTTGTGTAACATAAACCTAAGGTTTAATACGTTTTGATTTAAAAATAAAGTAGTGATAACTCAGGATAATTACCTTATCTATCACCTTAAGATTTTATCATTCCTCTCTTCCATTCTGAAGTATATAATGCCTTTTTGTTAGTCACTGTGCCGTAAAATCCCGGAAGTCACTCTTCCCATCAGATAACAGCATTGTACCTGTTGACTGATCTGCCTATCTCCTTCCTTCCCCGGTGCTCTTGGTCTTCAGTCATCACCTTCTTTTACCCAAGCACCCTGGCATTTCATCTTTTATTTTAGGAGTAACTCCCTGCATATGCATAAATCGAAAGAAATATGGTACTTTATAAACCATCCAGAGCAAAACTGTCCAGTCTACATTTCTCAGGACAACACGATATTTTTGTGATAGTTGTTTTTACTATTCTTTTCTTGCTCTTCAAAAGAAGACAAATCTTCTTGTTGGAGGATGCAGTCCTTATCATCACACTGCTGCAAGTCAAAAATGAGTGTATAAATTAGTAAAATGATTACTGGTGAGCCCACTCTTCCCTCCCTCCCCAGGGAAAATTCAAATTGTATGCATAATATTTTGCGATTGACTGATCCTATCAGCAGATGTCAAACCTCTGAAAATAGGAGCACTAGATTCAAGTCACTGTAGGCATTTTCTTCCCTGTCCTACTTCAAGAGCAAATCTCCTTCGGAAACAGCTCACTGGGCAGCTCCTTACGAGGATCTCTCTGCCTCCCTTTGCAAAGGTTGTCTTCCTTCCCACAGTTAAAACCAGACCCTGAGTCTACACTGCACTGGGAACCTCCAAGTCTGTTTTCGAGCATGACAATGCCTTCATAATAGATTTCTCCACCTTGACCACAAAAATGTAAAAATGCTATAAAATTTTTGTCAATTTCTGAATCTTGAACAAAAACTTATTCTACACTCATAAGTACTTTACTGTGTCATTTTAGTCAAAAATCAGGAGCATTTTTTAACATGTAGGAAAATTCTCTCTTATTTTGGTAAAACACTGCACGTTTTTTGGTAAAACAATGCACACATTTAATATGACTAAATTGGCATTGATTGATAAGTAAAATCCACAGTAGTCAGACTAGCTTTGATGCTCTTTAAATGCCCTGCTTATCACTCTACATGCTCTGAATCTCACATACATATACATGACACCTGGCATTGTAGTCTGACTCTACCTATGTCCAGTTTCTCTCATGTATCCTCCAGTTTTAGAAAAAGAGAGAGATCTTCTAATACAACAAAAGCACCCTACCCTCAGGCTAAATGTTTAAATAAGACTGAATGTGACATTTATTCCTACTCAGTGTTTTTATAAAAGCACTGCGTATATTAAAATGTCTTATTCTCCTTTGCTGCTGAAGACATCGTGTTGCCTTCATTGAACACGAGACACGCATTGCTGTAACCACAACTTTGCTTGGCCACATACCCTTCTTTCTACAAGAAAGATCCATACCACATAAGTCAACTAGACACTACAAGCATGAGTGAGGATGGAAAGTGTCACACGCAGATGTCACACCAGACTCAGCTTGAGAAGCTTGGCAGTTTGTAGCGATGGGGCAGTACCAGCTTCTGAAAAGTGAAGAACACACCGAGGCTCCCAGCTCGAATGTTCACCTGAGACTCAGCACGAAGATGGCCATCCGTCCGACCTCCAGGTATTCTGATTCTTTAATAGAGCCACGCAAACATGCAGCATTCCAGAGGGGGTTATCCTAAATTCAAAATCCGTGGCCCCATCAAGTTGACTGGGGTGACTTACAGGCTGAGGAGTTGCTCATAGTAGTGTGGTGACCCACAGGCAGGCTCAGAGCCCACTCGAGTGTAGGTGACAACTCCTCAGGACTGCACACGGCTTCTCTCTCTTCGTGGTTGTTCTCCCAGATTCAGATTCATTGACAAGTGCGGAATGCACCACCAGATCCAGCATCAAGAAAGCACACGCCACTCAGCTGCCTGTGAGGAGCGACTGCCTCCAGCTGTCAGCTGCTTCCCCATCTGCTTCAACATCAGAGACGAGGTGACACTGCCCAAGGTGGCGGGTGCCATTCAGCCAGATCGCAGTTGACATGGTCATATTTTTTGAGAACATTGCCAGCCCAATGACCATGTAAGGAGAGGCTACAAAGGCATTTTCCATGTCTATAACTGCCCCCCCGACTCCATAAGCCAACCTTTGTCTGTCACTCTGCTAGATCTGCTCAATCCTGCTTCCTCTCTCTCTCTCTCTCTCTCTCTCTCTCTCTCTCTCTCTCTCTCTCTCTCCATATGTATCTCTCCCAATTGAATTTTTATTCTTCAAACTGTTAGCATCTGCCTCCTGGGGAACTCAGCCTGCAACAGTGGTGTGTCAGTTGGGATTTATGACAGCAATAAAAAGCTTGGAAAAATGCCACAGAAGATTGGCTCATAGACTGTTGGTTGAGGCAAGAAAAGGGGACGAGCCACAGGACCACCGCCATTACCAGGAACAGGATAAAGAATAAATGGAAAACTTTTTTGGTCCATGATGTAGAAGGAACTTTCTAGATATTATCATTCAGTTTTTATAGTCATATTTTGAAATAGATACTACTTAATATTTTGTATACCAAGTTTTTCACAAATATGTATTCATCTCCTAATGACACATATTGAGTACAAAATTATATACCATGAAAGATAAAAGAAAGGTATCCATACATAGGTAAACAATTGAAGTAGAATTTGATGAGAGATAAAAGTTTAGAGACTGGATATTGCTTATAGAGCCTAAAAATTGAGAGTAGCCTTCCATGTGAAATTAACCTCTGATCTGATTCATAAAAGACCAGGACCCATTTCAGCTGAGATTTCCAGATGAAAAAAAAATTCTACAAATAGCAGTTCAGGAGCTCAGTGTTCTAATAAGAAAACAGAGTTTTTAAGTCCCAGGTTCCTTATGAAAGTTGAGACTAGGACTCTAACTCGGCTTTGAATTTAAAACTAGGTTTATTCCAAATCCACCAAAATGGTAACAGGAAATATAAAACATTTCTCCAGCATTTACCAGCGTGTCTAGAGCCAACCTCAACTTTGATTTTCTAAGACATGCCCTTTTGATTGGTGGTTCCCATTAGAAATAGAATACAGCGGGAACAAGTGGACACTGATGGGACAAATTGTGACCACTGAAGCTCCCCTGATAGAAGTTGGCAGCAAAACTGCTTTCTGAGTTTGAAAACCACTAAGACCAAAGACGTCTAGAGGGTAACAAGTAACCAGAGATATGCTTCTCCTCACACTGAGGACTGACCTACTCATGAATGAAGCAACAAAAAATGTTTTTAGTTAATAAGTAAGCACTCTGTTGATACATTATTATATTCTGTATGCTCTCAACCATTATTAAGTGTTGTTGTTTTGAAATGTTAATTTTAAATAATTGTTTAAATCCTGTAGCATAAAAAATTGTTTTGCCTTGCCAGAATAATGAAAGTAGTTTTTTATGATTCACTGTTTAGCTAATGTAAATCACCTCCTCAAGACTCGCCCCAATTGTTGCACAGAGAAATCCAAACAGACTTTATTAAGGAATGACAAGCAACTAGAATGTAAAATTAAGGAACCTACAATAAAGTAGCCTTCGGTGCAATCACTTATTTCTGCAGCTGATGGATCCTATTAGCAGCGCCATCTTGGCTCTGCTTCCCAAGTAGGGCATGATTAATCATGACTCCTGCAAGGCACTAATTTATCATTAACCGAGTAAATAAATATCTTTACATCTTTAATTTCAGTACCTAAATCAACCAGAAAGAAATTAGTCTATTAACTTGGGGATGAAAAATTGCTTCTATAGAACATGAACTTCATGTTGGCACAGTAGGACTCCAGACATCGGGTCAGGATCACGGCGCAGGGTGGACATTGAAGGGAGAAACCTCAGTTCACTGTCTGGCTTAGATTTTGTTAAGAAGCTGGCTAGCATATTCAGCGTCCGTGGAGACTGACCCCAAACTTCAGGTGGAGACATGGTAGAAGTAGGAACCGTCAAGGAATGTGAGGCGACTGAGGGCTGTGAGGTGGCATGATCTCTTGTGATCAGGGGAAATAGAAGGGGCTCTTGGCACAGACCTGGGCCAGATGCGGAGATGAAGAGGTGCCATCTGCATCAGGCATTGAAAGGGTCAGCCATGCTACCACAAACCAAATGGCATTCAGCGATTTCTGGGACAGTGGTTCTGAAATCGAGTGTGGATCAGATGAAACAACCTGCTGGCTAGGAATGGCGGCATCCCTGACTCAACTCCAGCAGCTTTTATTCAATAAGGAAGGAAGTAACCCAGAAATCTGCAATTTCAAAACTTCCCAATAATTCCTATGCATTTTGCTGACAGAAACCCTGGGCTAGAAGATCACGGTTGTACTAAATAGATTATCTTCTGTGTGGCAGCATGGGCCTTAACAGACACGGTTTAATGACACAGACAGAAGGTGACCATCACCAGCCTCTCATGTTTTGGCTTCTGTATTTGAGTAAGTATGAAGGCCTCATTACGATGACTCCAGTTTTCAGACACTGTTAAGAAATAAAAGTATTTTGTACTTACATGTTAAGTCTAAAGATTTCAATTCACTTTTGCATGTCAATTGGATAATAGGTAAAAACTGAATTCAAATCTCAGCTCTATTTCTGGCTACGTGTATCTTATTGACATGATACGAACAGCTCAGAATATCAATTTCCTTGAATAAAAACTAGAAATAATAATAGTACCTATGAAGAATAATTATTATAAGAATTAAGTGAGGAATGTATACAAGCCTTGAGCAAACTACCTGATACACAGAGAATCTATGTAGTGGTTTTTTGGCTGGATGGGTGAATGAACACATGCACATGTGGTTGGATAAGAAGCTTTTATGAAATTAAATAAATGCTGCACATGTCAACAAATATAAGATTTTCAAATCAGTGACAAACAGAAAGAACTCTATTTTTTTAGGCACAAGCTCAACTCCTTTCTCCAACACACTTTCACCCCCTAGAATCTAAAGTGCAATCATTGTTTTCATCCTGCTTCGCTTTGAATTCCTACACAGCCTTGGTGTGTAAATCATTCAAAATACCATTTAAACCATAGACCAGCAGAGCCTCTCAGCCTTTAAATTCAGTGCTGTTGAACCATAGAGGAAAACTAATTCACTCATTTGGTTTTCATTTTGTATATCCTGCCCATCGTCTTTGGGACTTTTATTAATTTCTGGATCATGGTCTGTGAGTGGCTCCACGGAAGTTCGTAATTATGTGGTGCTGTCTTCCATGTTACCTCCTCAACTGGCTTCATTTGTAGGCACAGCTGCCTCATCTTGACTTCACCGGGAGCCAGCAGAACTGGCATTTCCCGTCTCACAGCCCATTTATTTTCCGACACGTGTTGCGGCATACATTAAGTTCAATTTCTCTGGAGTTGTTATTGAGGTGGAGCACCAGACACAGTTGGATGGCGGCGTGCCCTCCAAATGGGACAAAGATGAATACTGCAGACAAAAGGACAGGCGGCAGGAAAGGTAAATTTTCCAATCTGTGACATCCATCTCATGCTGCGAAGATTTCCAAGCTTTCCCCGGGAAAAGAAAAAACAGCCTAAGCTAGAGACGGATGGCACTTGCCGATTTATAAATAACTTTACACATATCATTTGATATTCTACACAATGGCACAGGTATTAGAATAGTCCTGTTTTAGAGGTGAGGAAATGGAATCGCAACGGGGTTATGTAAATCACCCAGCGTCTCACAGTCGGCAAACTGCATAGCAGGAACTGGAAATCACCTTTATCTAACGTGAAACCACAAATTCCTTCCAAAATGACAATGTTTCTCCATGTGCAGATTTGATTGTAGGGTCACAAGGGTCCTCACAAAGGGGAGAGATGACATGGCTAAAGCGAATTCAGTTTTCCAGAATCAACTTGCACAACTTGATTTAAATAAACACCTCATGTAGTTTTGCTTAAAGCTATTCCATAGATAGACACTTAGTAATTGATAGTCCATCACCACAGGAAATTCACTTTTTTAGGTGTTCACAATTATCTCCTTTCCTTAGCCGAGCCCCTGGTGCCAATGCAAGCGTAGTGCTTGGGTGGGCAGGGGAGAGGGGGCAGCTGGCTCAGACATGAACAGTCCTCAGTCCTACCTGATCAGATTTCCATGGACTTGAGAACTCTGAGCCTTGTCAAGTTCCAGCAATGATTTTCTGCAGAACCACTGGACACAATTGAGCCTTTGCTTAATACATAATAGCCTTGATCTAAGTGAAGTTTAAATGATTTCCAGTTCAAAGTACTCTACAGATGAAAGTTTCCACAGGCCTGACATTCTCCTGACAGAAGAAGCTCAGATAGATCGATTTTTATCTTATAGTTCATTCCAGTGACATGTGTGTGCCAAAATAGAACATGATAACAATGAGGATTACATTCTCTCTGTCGTTATATAAATCTCAGAGTGCCCTGTTTAGTTTTTTTTAATTGTAGTCCAGCCAGGTCCTCTGGTAGATGCAATACAGACTCCTCTGTCCTTGAGTAGTAAGACTTTATTGTGCACTTGATTAAGTACCTGTGTAGGCTCAGGAAATTGCTGTACACACTGAATAGGAGGAGCTCAAGCTGGAAGTTTTGGGGGCCAAAATGAAACCCCCAAGTGCTAGGGAAATGCCCCAGTGCTCACCATCACAGAGAAGGAAGCATCTCCTCCTGTCCTCTCACTACCGCGTTTGCCCACAGCAGAAGGTTGTGCTCTTAGTCTAATACTCTCCCCACACAATTCTAGTCTTGATGTACCATTTACTGACTCACATGCAAAAGAAGAGATGTTACGATTAGAAATAGAGACATTAATGGGCACACTACATTAAGTGTTTGAAATGTCTTTGTTAATTAACAAATAATTGTACATATTTATGAGAATATGGTGTGATATTTTGACATGTGTCAATGCATAGTGATCACATCAAAGTAGTGTCTTCCTCAGCTCAAATATTTATCTTTTCTCCTTTAGTAGAACTCTCTCTCTTCTCTCTCTCTCTTTCTCTGTCTCTGTCCTAATCTCTCTCTTTTCCTCTCTCCTTCCTTTCTCTTCTTCTGAGCATACAATTTAACAGTATTGCATTCAAGGGTAGAAGACCTTCCTGGGGTTTAGTAAATTGACCTGTGAAAAAGACGAATAAATTAACCTTTCACTGTAAATGGGATTGTACTCTTTTATATTACTAATCCTCAATTTTATTTTCTTACTTGGACACTCAACAGGGAGACAGGGAGAAATCCCACATGGCTCACTCATTCCCTCACTCATTCTCATGATTTCTACTATTACCTTTGCAAAGCACAGCAAAGTACTCATGTTCAACATAATTAACATACTTAATTCTACTCAATTAGTCACTGGACCAACTACTACTGGTAAAATATCAAAATTAAGGAGCCTAAATCTATGATGGAAGACTGCCTGGGGGGCTTTGAAAGGCAATTCACCTGTGTCCTGACAACAGCCTTTTAATTTCAACACTTCCACACTTGCTTAGTTAAATTAAACCCACCATAATTGTTATCACCTCTAGCACATTCTCCAGTGTTTTCGTTTTCCATCAAAATCAGCCCACAGAATGTTTCAGCTATATATTAACCTATGTTCCCAAAAGGAGATCCTACACCAAAGGCCCAGGTGCGGCGCTGTGTTTAGAAAGTCATTCCTCTAAAGACCAGGAATAAAGGAAAAAGGAAGTGACGAAAGAAGCATGAAAAATTCAACTTAAGAGCACTTGACCAAGTTGGTGCTTGGAGTCTGACCTCCTACAACCTTTGAAGAATCATATAAAATACACCTCTGAACTCTCTGCCTGGGAGAACAAAATTCAAAGCATTGATCAACCAGTTCTCATCTTCCGTTGGGCAAAGTCTCTCTGGGAGATTGTCTCTTCTAACACTGAGCTTGCACACTCAGGGGAGCTGAGCTTACTTCCAAGCACAATCAATGAAAGCTCTGGAGAAACTCTTGTTAGGAAGCTAGAGGACCACAGTGGGGGTACAGGCAAACCCTCCATCAGACGGCACTTGTGCAGAGCTAGTTGTTCCATATGCACAGAAAATAAAAAATGGTACTCCACTTAGTACAGTCCTTCCTTAGCATGACACAGTCCCTTCCATGCTTTAAGTCTAAAATGATAAAGAGTACCCTTCATGGTACCCACAGCCTCAGTGTCTGCAAAGAACTAATACGGAGGATTAATGGGTCTGTTCCTTTTGCTACAGTCAACCTGAGGCCATAATTGATATCCACCATCAATCTCCTTCACCATCCATCTTCAGTTTCCCTTGGCCAGCATTTTGTTCATTCTACTTTGCTTTCCCGGTTAAATAAATTAGACCCTCCCTCTTTAGAAATCTCAGCGTTTATTTATCTTGTCCTGGTTAAGCTAAGATCATTCCTCTGCCTATATGCAGTTGTTACTGTTCATAGAACCACAAAAAGACACCCTACAGAGTTCCCAAATTCTGGAACTATTCCCACCTTATTTATTATGCAGCAGTAAGCCCACCTGCTAGTGATCATTAGACTCGAACTTCCGGCAGGATGGTGCCTTCTGTCTTTGTCTGCTGATCTCGGAGTTAAGGATCCTGGAGGAGAGGATATAGCCTTAGTCATGGCACACTAACTGCATCCCGTGTAGGTGTGCTACACATGTGAGAACGCAATTTGCTATTTTGGAAGAGTCAATATTACCAAGGCAAATCGTCTCCCCTCGTGAGTGGCTGGTAGTAATGGTGAGAAAAAACTTTCTTCCACCTGTTAGTTCTAAAACTCTTGTTTGGTTGGTTTTTTGATTTGTTTCTCTTTTCTTTTCTTTTCATGGACCAAAGATCATCATACACAGTACTGGATGCTTCCCTTCTGAAAGCTGTACCTAAGGAAAGAAAAATACATACAAAATATTTAAAACTTTTGCTTCACCCTATAATGAAACTCTGTGCACACTAAATGCATTATTTTTTCTCCCCCAAAGGTATACGCTATTTTATTGCCTATATTTATGAATTTAACTATTCTGCATGACTCTCATTAAGTATAATCATACAAGATCTATCATTTTTGCGGTACTGGGAATTGAACTCGGGGTCTTCACAATGAACTACATTTTCTCGTGTCTCTCTCACTTACTTGCTCTTTCTCTCTCTGTATTTTGATTTTGAGACAGGGTCTCGCTAAGTTGCTAAGTTACCCATGGCTGGATCCAAACTTGCAAACATCCTGCCACAGTCTCTCAGACTGCAGAAATTATAGGCCTTGGTTGGCACTGCTAGCCACCTGTCTCTCTTTATCTGGCTTTTATTCAACATACAGTTGAAGATCTAGGCAAGAAATGGAAATAAAAGCCATATGAACTAGGACAAAAAAATGAAAATAAAAGCCATACGAACTAGGACGAAAAAAATGAAAGAATATACCTCTGTTCACAGATAACATAGTCTAGTCTTTAGAAAATTGCAGATTCTATACACACACAAACTGTAGCATGGCAAGAGTGGGTTGTATAACAATGTGAATACACTTATTGCTCCTGAATCATAAAATATATGTTGATTAAAACAGTAAATTTTATAGTGTGTTTGTTTCTATTATATATATAATTATGTAACATATTTTAATTATATATTTATTATAATTATATGTGTATTTCAGCCTTCTCTCTTTCACTAAAGCTCAATTTAAAAAGAAAAATTGTTTTTTACTTTCTGTACTATTGGAAATTGAGTAAAAGGCTAGGTCAACACCCATAAACCAATGTGACAACTTTTGAGATGAGAACAGTCCTGCTTGAGAATACCACCCAATAAACTCCAGGCCATGGGAGAGCAGAAAAGGGGGAAAGTACACCAGAGAGTGAGGAAAATCATGACGGAGACTCTAGGTAAGTGCTAGGCCACGTGGTAAGTGCATGGTGCACGTGAGCAGGAAGAGGAATTTTGCCACAGTCATGGGATGTAGGAAAGACAAGAATTTATTGAAGACAGAGTGCAATGTCAAGAGGGACAGAGTTTCCAAGAGAGAAACCCAGGGCAGGCAAGGTGGGGATTAGGGTCTTGTAAGGGGTAAAATGAAGGCGAGTTGAAGGTGGCAAATGTGGATATATTAGAAATGCATTTTCCAGGCTAGTTTGGTCTTTTGTTAATCTTCTAGGAATACCTGCATTGTAGCTAAAGTTTAACTGTCAATGCCTCTGCTCAGGCTTCACAAAAGGCCCTTTCAGGGTTACATTAGAATATCTGCATATTTTAATGTTTGAGGGGAAAGAATTGGTCATTAGCTCATTAGGGAATGAACAGTATTTATATTAGTTTTATCTTGTGTTCTACTTAGTCACCATTAATATAGTATTTCATGACTGACCAGTATGTGCTAGGTGGAATTGTGTGGGAGAGACGGGAATGTTAAGATTGCTAACTCTCTCCTTGCAGACAAGAGGAATTTCTGCAGTGGAGATTGGGAAGAGATTATTCCAGGCTTTCCAACTGCAGGTGCGCAGAATTTTTCTGACTTGGGAATATGGAAATTTCCTTTATTCAATACTATTGAGAACCTCATCTGAATAACTGCTGAGGTGATATTTATTTTTATGATTGCTAAAGAACCAAGAAGCAGAAGCCCTGTACTAAAGAAACTATTCGATATTCAGTAAGAACGAGATGCCCAATAAAATCCAATGTCTATCCTACTTCCATTGAAATGCCTTTGAGATTATTTTCCCCAATTTTTGAAATTATCAAATGAATATAAGAAATCTGCAATGTCCCAATCCATCAGGCTATTAAAACAAAGCTAAAAAAAAAACTAATTATAGGGCAAATCCTCTTAAGATTTTCAATCTTTGGGATTAAAGAAATTCATTACAATGTGTAGTTATAATTAAACTACATATATTAGTAAAGCATCTTTTGTGCTTTAATTTTACATTTATTTCCCAGTAATTAAAACTCTCTCAGCAATAATTTGTGCTTTCTTGATATTTGAGGATGAAAAAGAAGGCCAAAAAAAGGAAGTACAACACAATGTCTAATAACACGTATTTTGTATAGGAAACCTTTTACCAGCAACATAAACTCCCCCTGTCTCTCTTTGGTGTCCTGCATTTTTACACTTAAAAACATGTGTTTCAACATGTTTCTTGCCTAAGAACAAATATAAGATGAATCTGAGCCTTTCCGTGTCCGCACGCCAGGACGCTGAGCCTGCTCCCAGCATCTCTGCCAACAGCCACGTCCACACACTTTTATACCCTTTCTCCTAACCTCATTCTTTCATTGTACAGAAATGAAGAATGTGTATAACCTCATCGGATTTCTCACACAGCCCCAAGTTCGGAAGCACAGACTCAATGTCTCCTGTCCTCCTTAGGTTCTGCGGCGTAATGTGGTGAGTTGCAGCCTGTGCTGTGACTCTGTCAGCTCTTTAGTAAATTACATTCAAGGATAAAGAGGACGATGCTGCCTGCTGATAAACCACGTTCTTTGCTCCCCTTCCTCTTCAGCGCCACTGAGCATGTCAGCACAGGCCTTACTGAACGGATGTGTAATTATAACACACAGATCCGAACGGCGAGCTGCAAAGAAAATCACGTTTGCTGACAAAAAGTGGAAAGATGTTCAGAACAGGGAACGCAGGTTTTAGACCTGGAAATCCTTCAGCAGCACTTTGCTTCTGAGCATCTGAACTAGACTGCAGTTCTGCTACTTACATGAATTTCAGCCTTCGGTCTTGCAGTAAGACAGAAGCCGTGATTAACATTAGGAAAATTTGGAATAAAAAAAGGAATATTTTTTATTAACTTTAGTTCGCTAATCCCATACACATAACGCATTTTGAGGGCCACAGATGAGACAGGAATTGCTACTCTTACACTACAGAAGCAGCTGAAAAGTCCAAGAAACTTGCTCAAGGTCAGCCTCTGAGGAGGTAAATCTGGGATTCATACAAGCCCTATTTGAATCCAATAGCCTCTGACTCTTCCAATTCTAGTACAAATCTCATCACTGAATTTTCATGTAGAAAATTGCCTTAATGTTTTTAAGTTCTTGAAAACAAAAATTTCGTTTTCCTTAAGAATAGACTTTGCATACACACTATGTATTAATAACATCTATAAAACTGTCTTGATTAAATACTACAAAATATCTTAGTCATTTGAAAATCTAATGACTAGTTTTATCTATAGCAAAAAATCCATCAATCTAAAGAGTTAATTTAATGAGATTAATTCTTACTAGTTCACAAAAATGATATTCGAGGTATTTTCTTTCTTATAATATTTTCTTTTTTGAATATTAGTACCTGCTCTTTTAAAGGACTTGAGCTATATATTTTTAGACCAACAAAATAGTAAAACTCAAGGAAAATTAGATGGAGAAGCAAGGAAGTTTAAAAAAAAAGAAGGAAGTGTCCAAGACACGTAAAAGAATGGAGTTCTTCTGCCACCTTGTGGCTATTCTATGTTTTACCAGAACGACTTTAAAACGTCCAGGGAATTTTTGGTGTTTTTGGTTTTTAAGGCATGGTTTAATGTAAACTAGTCTGAAAAGACAGAATACTCACTCAGCAGTTTCCAAACGTGAACACCCGGTACAGTCACCCAGAAACACCCATGGGGTCCGCTCTTTCACATTCTGACGCCGCCTGGATGGAAAAGGCACAGGACGTTTTTGCCAGATGTTGACTAGACACTCGCATGGATAAGGGGGCACTGATCTGAGTCCGGATGGGACTCCTCAAAGGTCACAAGCTTCCACAAACCATCAGTATCCTCTTCGCAGAGCGCAGCTAGCCTGCGGGTGCTCCTTTCTTGAGTCGGGTTTGGCTTCCTGACTGAGCTCGGGTCAGTGTATCTTGTGTCAGTCTGCATTCGGTGTGGTGTCCCGCTTCCGTGTCCGTCTCCTGAGATATCGTAGCTAACTTTTTGTATGTAGTGACAACCTCTCTCTAGAATATTTTTGGCTGTTGGAGTGAGACTTTCTCTCCTGTTCTCCTCCCACAGAACAAACGCACATCGTCAGAGTGCCAGCCTACCCTCTCCCTCCACTGCGGCCACGCTGGCCGCCTGCTTGAGTCCCTGTGACCTTGCACAACACAGGGTCTCTGAGCAGAGCCTAAATGCTCTGATAACAAGCTGAGACTCCCCTGTTTCTTTCAAGTCTTTGTTCTTTTTTTCCCCCAATAGATACCAAATTTATAAATGAAACTCCCCCCCCCCCGACAAACTCCTTATTTTTAACTTGCTTTGTCTTACCCATAGCACCAACAAACTACATAATTGTAATGCAACTTAATGTTGATTTTTTATTTTTCCATAAAATATAAAATTCATAAACATAGGCGTTTTTTTTCTTTACTACTACGTGCTTAGAAATAAAATAAGTGCCTGGCACATTGTAGGTGTGCAAAAAAAACTGATCAAATGAAAGAATGAATGAATGAATAAATTATGACCCATTTTGTCAGTAAATAAACTCATGGGGAAAATGTGCAACTTAATATGAATGCAAACAAATTAATATAAAATACCATATTCTCTACCAAATAGTCAATTTGTATGGTATTTTGATCTAATTCCTAAGAGAAGATGCAGTAATTTTTTTTTAAATTGATAGTTATTTTAGGTCAATTTACCTTGTCATAAATATTATATAAACTTTAATCTAGTGAGCCCAGTTTTGGGAAAATATTGCAATAAAAAGAAAAAGTCAAAATAAAATACATACATTTCACGTAGCCATCTGCTGTAGCACTATAAGTACTAGTAAGTAAAAGAAGGTAAATGTTTTATAATATGAAAATAATAAATCATGTTAATTCTGAACACTGAGCTATTTTGTAGCCATCATAATTGTAAGGACTGATAGGAAACCTGAAAAGGGTGGAAAGTGACATATTACAATAAAATTAACACTGTATACTGTTTATGTGAGAAAAATTTATGAGCAATGTACAAAAATTAGAATTACTGTGTAAGGTGGGGAATTAAATTTTATTTTTGTTTTCATGGCCCAAATATTTCAATTTATCATCATAGTTTCCACAGGTCTTTATCAGTCGAAAGGTAAAATAATTATCTTATTTCTAGTAAAGTCCAAAAAGCAACTTCAGTTACATGCCACTAAAGCTTTTTAGAGTCATTTGTTACCACATATAATCTAACCAATGTTGCTTGATACAACCTGTGTCTCTCTAATAACATTTTAGGAGACAGTGTGATAAGGAGGGCCCTCAACCTCCGGGGCCACAGACCCTACAGATCCTCACAGCAGGAGGTGAGCTCCTCCAAATCTTCACCTGTTTTTACATCCCCTGCCCATCGGTTGCATTAGATTCTCATAGGACTGCAAACTGCACTGTGCACTGCGCTTGTGAGAGATCCAGGTTACACAGTTCTTATGAGAATCTAACAGCTGATGCTGAAAAGCAATGATGTAGTGCCACCAGCCCTTGACCCTCATTTCCTAAGCCCTGGCCTTAGAAAAAGTGTTTTCTATGGAACTGGTCCCTGGTGAAAAAAAGGTTGGGGACCTGTCTTGGTTATTTTTTCATCACTGTGACTAAATCTCCTACACCCACAATTTAAGATGAGAAGTTTAGCTCACAGCTGCAGGTCATAGTCCACTCAGGGAAGGCCAACAACAGCAGAAGCATGCGGCAGAGACAGAGGTGGGCAGCAAATAGGAACCCAAATCCAGTCCAGTCAGGTTCAGAAGGAAGGCGGGACACAGACTATATATCCTTCTGGGCCATTCCGATGACCCGCCCCTTCTGGGTGCAGCCTCATTGCTCCGACCCAATCAGGTGTGCTTCCAATCCACCACACACCTGTAATCCAAGCCACACACATGCTATGTACAGTCTACCACACATTCCCTTTATCCACCTCTCCAGACCAGGCCCCAATTTCCCTACAGCCCATAGCTCCATAGACAAGTCATAACATCCAAGTACATGAGGCTTTGGGGGGATATTCCTGATCTAAACCATAGTATGACCACTAAGTAAATTGTGTGAGCAAGTTATTTAATCTCACTATGCCTGGTCTGTAACATTCAGGTCATAGAAGAGTTTGTTGAGATAATGACTAAAAATCCAGGCAGACTATCTGGTATATAACATATGCTTAGTAAATGTTAGTTGCTGTATACTGCTATCGACCTTTATTATTATTATTATTTACGGTGAATGAGCAGACACCGACATGATTCTAAGAGTCTGACTCATTCGTTTCTCCATCCACGTCATCGTCGATCTGCCATTTTCCTTTCGGTAGGGCCTCTCAGGTGCCTCCTGCCATGGATTTTCTTTACCATAATTTTTCCTCTTTACTTTTCAAATGGAAGAACATTTCACAACACAAATGTAAGGAGGTTTCAAATACTTTCAAAGCACTGATACTTTGAATAGAATTCAGAGACTTAAATGGATCTTTGCCCTAAACCGGGTTCCAAATAAATCACCTTAAGTATCAGAAGTTCTGCTTAAAGGACATTTTAGGATGTAATACATTCAACCTGTAAACACTTAGTTGTACCTTAACCAGCTACAATCTGTGGCACCAAGGGCCTCTGGGAAAACTCTTTTTAGAAACCATTCATTCTTAATGTCATGTTCTCAGGGGTGAGAAAAATGTCCTGTTCTTTCTGTCCTAAGTGGGACAATTATGCAAAAAGACAACCTTTGTTTCTTAGAAATCCTATAATTTGTGTCCTTAGTTTCTTTACACCCTTCTACTTTTTTCTCACAAAGCATCTTTTATTATCTATAACAATGACTTTTTTGTTGCAACCCATTTCCCTGGCTTTTGTAAACATGCTTAAAGTCACCAAACTCTCATTGTTAAAAACTCCTCATTTTTCACTGTATGAAAATAAAATAGAAAGTTCTTTTTCAAAGCAAGAATGCCTATTTTCTGTTCAGCTCTGTAAATATCTAAAGACTTCTTGGTTGTTTTATTCCCTGATTTTCTAGCTGACAACATGGACTTCAAGTTCTTCCTCAATGCAGTCATTTGTTGATTGTCAAAATTACCTTCTTAGAATTTAAATTCAGTCAGCTCACTTATGGTGTAAAAATCTTCCCACTCTACAATGTCAACAGAACAGAGGAGAGATCACTCAACGGGATCCGATTTACAAACTCATCTTTTCTAAAGTTCAGTCTTCTTCGTGTTCCTGAAATACCAGCTTCATCTTTTTATTAATCTTATTCATTTTCTGGCTCCTTGGAAACACCACATAATTATATCCCCAGCCTTCTATACTTCTCTTTTTATAACCTCAGCTCCAAAATCTTAACTCTCCAAGTTTTCCCTTATATCATCACACAAAAAAGCTAAAGCATTAGAACTACAATGAATATTGACAATATAAACAACATACAAAATTTTAAAAATTTTAATAGCTACATTAACTCACAATATTATGATTCCAATAGAAATCGATATTATAAAATTGATATATTTTATATTATTTTGGATTTTTTGAATGAGGTTTTTAATATGAGAGTGTACATGATTACAAACAGTACACTTCCGATGGGATTCAAGTCCTCAACGACTGCATGTGGCCAATGACTAACCTACTAAATAGCACAAGTCACATGCCCAAAACACTTCCTCAAAATGTGCCTTTGTGACATATTTAACATTTTCCCATGAATTCTTTATTGGTGCTTCAGGTTAGCCATGTCTGAAACAAAATATGCTTCCTTCAATATTCCCTAGTGCCCCACATGTGAGCGAGTTCTTCTGGACTTCCTTGTAGCTATCAGTAGCCCGAAGGATACATCTTGGGTTCTATTACTCTTCTAACGGTGAGAGAACAAAAGGAACCTTCCAGACCACCTGCGCAGTCCCTATAAGATGTTGCTTTATCAAACTGTTCACAAGCTGTGGGTACGGCATCTGTGAGTCTCCCAAAAATACCAGACAAAATTCATGGGTTTTTCTAGGAGATGAACCTTAGCTTTTTTCATTCAATTCTTTTTTACCAAAATTATTTTAAATAGTACGTGTTTGTGACACACAATAATTCCAATTTGGGGAATTGACGCATATCCAATATCCTGCCTTGATCGTTTTTACTTCCCTTCTACCTTTCTACTCTCTTCCTCCATCACCTTCCTCTCTACAAAACGAAGCTTAGCTTCAAACAAGCCCTCTAAGTAAAAGAATTTAAATACCCTGATTCAGGCTCGGCTCTGCCTTTTCTCTCTGCCAGAATGGCCCTATCCAATGCTTCACCAAATCCTGTCCACTTAACCTTCCAAATAGCTCTATTGCAAATTCCCTCATCCCTTCCCACTAGCATTAGCTTTAGCTATGATAGCAGAAAGCTTCCAGGAACTCATGGGGCCAGGGTGTTATTGGGAGGAGGGTACCTGTGACTTGGTCATGCATGAAAACCCATGACAGGATCAGGTCAGTTGAGATGGTTAAAAAATATCATCAAAACCAAGTTGGGGGAAGATGAGCTGTGACCATGGCTGGGGCCAGATGACACAAGGCAGTGTGTGAGTCATGGAAGAACAGATCATGTCTACCACCACTTCCCCCCACCCCCAGGACTCTTGGTTTATGGAGAGTAGTGCTCTGGAAAGAGGCTGGTTATGGTTATCTTTAGGAAACCCTTGACATGGTCCTGCCCAGGTACCTGGAGCAGGTGCTCATCTCCCTCAGCTGTGGTTGTGCTCGTGTCCAGAGGATGTTCTCAGTTCGTACAAGACTTTTCCTGGTGTCCTCGGGTCAGATGTGGGACATAGTTAGGGATGAATCCTCCAGGTCTCCATAGAGATTACCTCCTTCCAGGGTTTGGTGATTCCCTCAGACTCTGCCTTTTCTAGGTATGGTAACAGGTTTCTAGAAATTGGACTTTAATCGAAAACTTTAACAACTGACAAAGCTGTACATAATGTCCTTTGCCAGGTTTCACTCCACATTGCATTCTGCACAACTCTGCTTGTTTAAACACTCTTTTAAAAGTTCAGTGGAACTTCTGTTCTTAATTATTCTTATTAGTGTCCCATAAGCAAGAAATAAAATCAAAGCACCCTAGCACTGCATTGAAGGATCTCTTGGGATCTACTTTGGGCTCGATATTCTGTTTATCCATTTATAATTAACATTCCAGGAGAATATCAGAGCTGTTAATCTCTGCATACTCCTTGGCTTCATGTTTCAAAAAGGACAATCTCAAAACTCCATAAAATCAATAGCATTATGTTAAGAGTCATTTATCCTGAAACTCGGCCTTCTATGAGCTATAGCAGCGTATGCTAATGACAGCTAGGAAACTGGTCATGAAACATTTACACTTCTTAAGCCGTCAGAACTTCTCAGACCACAGAATCTTGACTCAGATTTATAAGCTTGTTGATGACATCGTTCAGCCAAGGTCCTTCTCCTCCACTCCACCTGGAGCCAGCAGAGAACAGAGAACCACTTCTCAAGCCAGAATCTGATCATGAAAATTGGACCAGACTCCTACAAATACTGGTGCTGGTCCTGATTCAAATTGCCATATTGACCCCCTGCCACCTTCTCACATCTACAAAAATCTAAGCTGCCTCAAAGATTCTCATGTTTCACAAGGCAAAACACAGCTAGAACCTCTGCCAGGTATCCCTCATCACTAATAGGTACCCACAAAAAATATCAAGGGCGAGGTTATCCAATACAAATATTTAATGAAGGCTGAAAATATCAATCTGATATATATATATATATAATATATATATATATATATATATATATATAATTTAAAATTTTCTAATAGCCATATTTAAAAAGTAAAATGAAGTCAGTTTAGCAGGGCTGGTTCTCTGAAGTGAACCTCCTTGGCTACTGGATGGAAAATCCCCCGTTTCACACCAACTGTCTCACTGAAAGCATTCGATTTATGTCCCCCTAACACAGCTCACTAATCACATTACAAACTGCTGTCACATCATTAAGGTCCTTATCTCTACTCACTAAAACTAGGACCAAGACCAAGAGAATGCTGAGGACACTGAGTTGCCCATGTTATTCATCAAAATGACTGCCCAGTAAAGAGAAATAATGGGAGAAATAATGTTCTAGTGTTTGAGCCTCCTTAGAGAGAACACATGGAAGGCTGTGAGGACAAACCCAAAGTTCTCCGATCTCACTCTTTCACATTCCTCTAAATATCTAGGCCCTGACCATGGCCTTGGTTTTGTTGCACCTGCATTGCCCACTTACAGCGAGGGCCCTGCCAGAGTAGACCAATGGGAATCCCGCATGCTTGGCACGTGATTAAATTTCTCATCCTGCACAATATCTCTGGTGATGTCTCATCACCATGGCGTGCCTTCAGCAAGAACTCTGTCAAGGTGATATGACCACAATCCCCTCTTTTCTCTGATGATTCTTCTTTGGAATATTCTGTCCACTGGCCCAAATTCTTCCTTTTTGTCACAGATAGCCACTGTATTCAGCTATTGTACATTGGAGTCTCTTTTCTCCTATTGCGATATTTCCTGAATAAAATATGCTCTTTCCACTTTATCTTCTATTACATTGTGGCTTTTCTTTTTAATCATTGGCAATAAGCCACCTCCCAGTTCCTCCTGTTGCGGTAGGATTCATGGAACTCAAGCAGAGAACTGATGGGAAGTCACTGACTTGTACACAAAATTGCTTATGAGTTAGGAATCAGCACTGAGTTTAACAATTATATTCTATTATTTGGCAGGAACATGTTTATTTTTAAATGAGTGTACTTAAACACACTCATTTGAATCTGAGCAATAGGAAAGGATAAGTTCGAGACCTTTGTATAAAAAATGGATGTGCCTTGAGATCACATTGCCACGTGACACAAATTGGAAACGAAAGGATAAGTATCTTATCGTTTCTATTACATCAGAAACCCAAAATGTAAGTAGTTTTAAATGCAACACAACGGATAAGCAATAGGAAACAAGGGCGTCCACTTTGCAAAGATGGTCAAAGGAGGGGGCTCAGAGGTCAAAGGTTAGAGGCAGGAGGGAGAGGGAGTGGAAAAGAGTCCACATGGACGAGCACTATTTCCCCAAGGTGAATGTAGTTATTGTGTGTATACCAATAGAAACAACTATGGGGGATCTTGACTAAATGTGATGAGTGAAATGGTAATTCCAAATGTACAAGCTCTCCTAGAAAACACAGCAAAACTCCTTTAAAGCATGCTGTAATTATTATACGTTACATAGTATCTTCCAAACTTCACAAAACAAAGCAAAGGAGGTAAGGAGAAAAGTGGAGGGGAGGAGAAAGAAAGGAAAAAAGAAAAAGTAGAAAAGAAAGCGGGAAAGATAGAAAGGTGACAGATAGGAATGTGGAAAGAGGAAAAAGGAGGAAGAGAGAGAAAAAGGATGGATAAAAATGAAGGAAAGGGGGGAAAAATCACACCCCAAATCATGTTAACAGCGAAGAAAATAATACTTTATTAATCATGCAGAAAACTGGATGAATTGATCATCACTTGTAACTTCTATGTTATCAAAGTACTAAATAATTTTATTTGCATTATTCATGGCCAATGAAAGGCTACTAAAATTATTTTGTTGTAATATGCTATGAATAAATTCAGGGAAAATACAGGATTATTCGTAAATTAAATAAAAACTTCCCACCTAAAGGGTCACACTTTGAAATTCACTGTATCTGTGATTCCATCAAAATACAATAAGAAAGTGAGATCTTCGCTGCCCTCATCCTCTTCCAAGGGTGCTCAATGTTGCGATTAGCAGGTTCCCTATCTAAATTCAAGCCCTGGACTCCAGAGCAAGACCTGGAGGATTTTTTTTAAATCTATTTTCAATAATTAACCAAAATACAACTCATTAATGCAGTCTCGTTTCTTATCAACAACACAAAAGGTTCTTCTTGTGAGTGCCTTGCCAGGAGTTGTCACTCACTTCTCCTCATTATCTAAAAAAAATAATAATTTCTTTGTGTTTTGGAACATTCCTTATAAATATGGAAGGAGTTTAATAAAAACAAAAGGAAAACAGAAGGAAAAAGGGAATTATAAAACACAAGTCACCATTATTGTATATAAATTCGTATTTTTTCCAAAAAAAAATCTGTATATGCAGGAATTTAGAGAAAAACTTAAAATGAGATAAAAGTTTCCTATGAGGTCCTTGAGTACCACAGGGGTTTTTTATGCAGGTGAAGTTTGATGTGAGATGCTGATGAGGGTCAGGGCCTTTGAAAAGAAGAGGACACAAACTTTGCAGAAGACTCTCACGGATGCAGGTCCCTCAAAAATGAGCCATGTGTTTTGTTTCCTAAGAAACCTTCATAAGGAAATACTTCAGAGGCATTATTTTTAACAAGTTTGGATAGGTCCTTAAAATAGTCTCTCCCATTCAGGTTTCATAGACGTTCATTAAAAGATTTCATTAAAAAGGAAACATGTCACACTAGGGGCAATGAACCATGCCTGTGAGAAAGACTCTTTTCGTTACCAAGCTTTATTCAGGCTTCTAAACATTACCCTGGGCTAATATTTGCACTGTTTTGTAAAATCCAGTTTTAGCAAGAACCCTTCCAAATCACTTTAATAAAAATCTTCTCCCCTCAACAGCCAGTCCATTTCCCCAGCCTCCACCATCGCGTAGGTTGTATCTGGTCAACCTGGCCTGGCATCAGCAAGACCCTGATTAGTTCAGTTCAACCCGAGTCTTCTTACTTCCGACATTATCTTTTAGCAATTTTCCACACCCCAGCCTCCATCCTTTGAGTTAGTAAAAAATTTTCACTTATTTTCCTGGTAGTTGATCCTAATCTAACACCCCTTACGTCAGAATCCCCTTGGAGGTTTCATTGCAGGCTCTATATATTTTGCAGTGAGTCAGACAAAAAGTCTTCTTTATCCTAATTTCCCAAGTGTCACTGTATATTTTTTTCTCTTAACAATTACTTCAATGATCTTTCACTAATGATAGTTCAATTTACAGTTTTTATAATTTATGGTGATGCAAACCACACTACCGTATTAGTCAGCTTTCCCAAAGTTATAGAGCAATGCTGAATACCCACAAGTTAAAGGAGAAGAGATCTAATATGACTGATGGTTCTGTGGGACTCAGTCCATGGCTGGCTCGCACCAAGGTAGAAAGGTCATGGGGAAGATCATGGCAGAGCTGGGCTGCTTAGTTCATGGAAGAAAGGAGGAACAGTGCAAGGTTCTAGGGGCCATGAATATATATATATATAGTACTCAAGGCGATGAGCCCACGACCAACCAAGAAACACCCAAAAGTCTATTGTACTAATCTGATAGCTGTTTCATAATCCAATCAAGTTTGCCAATCAGAGTTAACATTCACAGAGTTAATTTTGGATTCTGAGCTTTTCCTAGACTAGTGCTATGTAATGGATGCTGGGAAGCCCCATGAGCTGCAGCTTCACATTAGTAACATAAACATCAGGAGAAATGAATAACACACTACAGTTTACTAGATTGCTGGGCTATCAGTATCCAATGCATTTTCAGCTGGTAATGGATTTCTTTCCTTAGGTTGAGGAGCATCTGTATTTGCTTTTTTTTTTTTTTTCATCTATAAATGGTCTGCAGTAAACTTTTAGTTCCTTCTTAAGGGAGTTATAAATCTAGAATGAAATTCCAACACTAAAAGTTACAGGATATTGGGGCAGCAGACATGGGAAGAAGAAATTTTGATCCAAGACAAATAACAATCTCACCAAAGATTTTGCTTTTGAGGAAACAATTTTGTTTTCTTTTCACTTTTCCAGCTTTCACATAACGAGAAGTTACTATCTCTGTCGTGGGAAAAATATTAAGTTCCCTCAAACTCTTCTCATTTTTAAGATAATATTTAAAATATGCACCAATGTACTATACCTGGGTGGAGATATTAACTAGGGATAGCTGAAAAACTTGCTCCTCTGAGCTGAAGTAAGTTAAATAACTGTTACAGGTCTATGCTTCCCTGAGATTCAAGTCACGGTAGAAGCTACTGCTGATTTATTCCCTCCCTCTATTTAATGGTATATGTATATCCATATATGATATACATATATAATATATATACACCAATGACCATTTACATATTTGACAAGGAATGGTTACATTAAGCTGGAGCATTTTGTATATATATATATATATATATATATATATATATATATATATATATATATTACATTCCCTTCTCCGTCTCAACCTTTTTATCCTATAAATTGCCAGTATTCTGGATTTCTCATACTAGAGAAAGCACGTGATATTTAACCACTATTGGTTTCTAAGACAGAAAGTAAACACCAATATTTTGGCTAAGGAAGAGGGCTCCACCACAATGACTAAAGAGTATTTCGGGAACTCTCAGGATTTTTTTTAATCAAAAATGCCTTACTACACTAAAACCCTTTTGAAAGAGAGGTCAACCTATCTTTTCTCCATGGGGGGGGGGGGGGTTCCAAGAACATAATGTAAAAATTAGAGTGAAATGACACCTGGTCGTGAGTCTTGTTAGCATCCCCTCTTCAGTGAGCCATCCCGGTCCTGCTCACACCTTCATGTAAGTCCAATCGCACCATTATCTCCCACCATCGAAAGGATACATCAGGAGTCTACTGGATTCTCTCCTCAGTCACTGAGGGGAGGTGTCTCTTGGCCACCTTGCCAAACAGGGTGTGAACCACCCAACTCTGAGCACAGGCTGCATGGTAGATTCTACTTCTCAGCCTCACACTATGGTGGTTGGTCAAAGAATTAGTCAACAGGAACTTGACTCTAAGGGAGAGTTTTCTAGGCCTCATCTCATTTCTTAGTTCCAGACACCTGACTTGAGACATAAACTAAGACTTCACAGCAAGGCTGCTATAAAACCAAAAGGAAAACTGCAAATACTGTAAAAAGTACAAATCTGATTCCATTTCAGATGCTGCAAATACTGTAACTTGCCATTCAATAAAGTGCTTGGTTATATTCTGTCAGTCAAATCAAGGAGTTCACTTGAAGACTTAATCTGAATAGAAATATATTCTACAGCATAATACAAATTATTAGTTCTAAAAGATGCACCCATTTCATAAAATTATGTCTAAAAATATCTAATAACAAGAACTTCCAATCTGTGTTGTTACTTATATTTGAGATTACTAATTGAATATGCAATGTATTCATTAAATAGGCTTAGTTAGGATAAATGTTCCTTATTTATTTCTGAGTTTAAGAATTAATCACCTTATAATACAAATATTTGTAAAATCATTCTAATTTCATATCTGATGTTATGGAATTAGTTTTTATTTAGCACAAATTGATTACTAACTGATGTCAGAAATAATTATCTATCTCTAATTTCACCATCAAATTATAATTAAGATAGATAAGGGTTGGGATCATAGCTCAGCAGTTAAAACACTCGCCTAACAAGGACCTGGGTTTGATTCCCCAACACCATATAAGCTGGATGTGGTAACATATGCTTGTAATCCCAGCACTCCAGGGGCTGAGGCAGGAGGACTGCCATCAGTTGAGGCCAACGTTGGCTACACAATGAGTTCAGGAACAAGATGGATTATGAAGTAAGACCCTGTCTCAAAAATAAAATAAAATAAAAGAGTTAACTATAAGCCTATAGATGCCTGCTTCATATGGACATGAAATATTATTTATGAAGAAATCTAGTAGTCACATCCCAAAGACCATGTCTTAGAGACCTGCCCTGAACAATTACATAAATTTTCTAATAATTGAAATTAAATATTAATTAATGAAACTGTTAACTGGGTGTCTTACTTTTTTTTCTTTCGTCACTGTGAGCCAATACTCGACTTGCACAACTTTAGGGAGGAAAGATTTATTTTAGCTCACAATTTCAAAAAGTCACAGTTTGCTCACAGATGGGCAGCGAGAAGATGGTGGAATCCCATGCCAGGGCTGGTGTCAGGAGTCCGAGCAGGAGCTGGAGACAGAGATCCTTATGGCAGCATGGCAGAAGGAGAGGAGTCTGGGAGGAAGAGCAGAACCAGCACACACTCCTCCAGGTCATTCCCAAGCACCTGCCCCTTCCAGCCAGGCCCCACCTCCCAACAACACACAGTATCGACAGGCACATGAGGTTTTTGGGGGATGCTCTTAATCCAAACCACGACACTGGGCTAAGGTACAATGGGTGAGGAATATTCTTTAAAAAGATATAAAGGAGAATTATAACAGAATATATGGTGTACCAGAATAGAACTTGGACCACCTAGTGAGATTTTGAGTTGCAGATTTGATGCCAGGGAATGGAGCTTAAGGAGAATGGAGACTCCTCCCTGCAGAGAAGGCAAGGTGTAGGTAGTGTGGGTAGCACATTGAGGGCTTATTCCAGGCCTCAGAGTGTTCTGGAAGAGGAGAGATGGTGACAAATTCTTACCATGTGTTGAGTACTATACAGTGCTCATTATTAGCAGGCCAGGAAACAAGAACGTGTTACACCCCATATGGCTACTATATCTTAAGTAACACCAAATATACTCAAGCTGACTATTTTAAGTATATCTTGAGGAAGTCTTACAGTAAAAGATTCATTTCAGGCTATTTGCTGAGGTGATTATATATCTGAACATACAGCAGATGACATTGTCAGTAGCCCACTTTTCCCTAATTTCAACTTACCACCCATTGGTGAAAGGTGCTCATAGCATAGAAGAAAGGGCATGTACCCTGGCACTGAAAGACAAATACTGCATGATCTCACTAAGAAATGGAAAATGAAGAGGTCACGCTTGTGGAAGTAGAAAGTAAATGATGGTCACTGGGAGTTAAGGATGGACAGAGAACTGGGGATATACTGGCCAAAGGACATGACTTTTCACTTAGAAAGAACAAGTTCAAAAGATCTATGGCAGCTGGCCTGACGCCCAGGCTTGTGACCCCAACACTATGGTAGGCTAAGACAGGAAGACCTCACGTTCAAGCCCAGCCTAGGGATCTTAGCATCTTTCTGAGACCCTGTCTAAAAATGAAAAATAAAAATGGGTTAGTATGTGTGTAACTCGGTGTGAAGACCTGGGGTTCAATCCCCAGCACCACAGAAAGAAAAGGCAGGGAGAGAAAGAGACAGATATATTATACAGCACAGGCTATAATTAATAGCAATGTATTATGCACTTGAAAATAACAAAAAAAATGTAGCTTTTAAGGTTTCTCATCACAAAAAGATGTAGATTCACCAATGCGTGTATTATCTCAACTTAGTGATCCCACAATGCATGAATATTTCAAACCACCGTGCGGTACATTACAAATATATACAATTTGTTTATCAACCAAAAAATTAAACAAGTGAGCACAGACTATCACAAATTCTCTTCTGAGGAGCTACTCAATTGAAGCCACAGTGATTTCATCCAATCTTGAAGCTTTGTTATATTCTAAGGATGGGTGAATAATCTCATGTTCCAGAGCCACAGACCCCTACCTTATAATAAAAGTCTACACGGGATCCTTGGATATAACAGTCAAAACAGCAGACCTGGAGTCTATAGGGTAAGATAAAGACAGTTGGAGGGAACAAGCAGGCTGGCCCAGGGATTAGCTTCAGTGGGACTCTGATTAAACCCAGATGTGTGTGATGTGACCATAAAGAGAGAATGATTTGCAGTTAAAATCAGGATGCATTATGCATGACATATATGCATATCAATAAAATGGGGGAAAATTAGGATGCATGAAGTTCACTTTATGTTCACACTTCTGTGTGTGATATTAAATATGTTTATCATTATTCTCTTTCTTAAAAAAGAGAGACTTTTTTATGAACCTGCTTAAAGCATATATTAAAATCCAAGGCAGCTTTCTTGGTGTGAGAGTTACTTTACTGTATTTGAATAGAATTGATTATTCCGGTAGAAATTCTGCACATAGGCAAGTTTGAAATTTCTACTGAGGCTATATGTAAAGTAAAATAAATGCTCTCTTACAGATTATAGTCCTTCAAAATACTGAGAAACTTTGAATAATATTGCTCTCTCCTTGAGCTGGAAATGTTTGAATATTTAAAAGTAGTGGAACAGACAAGTTCAGAGGATTCCAAAAGCAAAATATTGGTCAAAACTTTTGAAGAGCATTCATAATTTTGATAATATTTTACTATAACAAATTTACAGATTTGTCCAGAAATGAGTTGGCAACTACTGCAAAATCAAATCTCCAAGGACAAGTTTTGATTTTATGTAATTTTTCATCTAGCTTGATGTTTTGCTCACTTAATAGGTAAAAACTATGTGATAGTTGATCTTATATGCCAGCTTGACTGAACCAAAGGGTGCCTACATATTTCATCAACTATTTTGGATGTATTCCGCAGGGCATTTTTAGATAAGTTAACATTTAATCTGATAGGCTGAATAAAGCAGATTATCCTATCTGAAGTGGACAGGCCTCATCCAATTGGTTTTCAATGTGAGTAGAAAGAAAAGGTTGACTCATCCCTCAAGTAAGAGGGAAGTTTGTCACTGCCTGACTGCCTAAGACACTCATATGGCTTTGCCTCTTGGGAGTTGGACATCAACTCTTCAAAGGTCTTGAGTTTGCCATCTGCAGATGTGGGGAATTTTCAACCGCCATAATCGTCCCCAACTCTTCTAGAGAACCTTGAACAACAGAAAGTGGGACTCCCGTGGCTAGGATGAACTAGGTGCGCTAAGGTTCATTACCTAACCTAGGATAGCTAACTCAGTGCCTTACCTGTCTCTCCATCTAACCTGCTTCTTAATTGCATGGATATTATGTGAGTCCATGAATAAAGAAGCAGTTGGATGCATAAATAAAATATTCGAGTGATAAAGTGACTTCTAAGAATAAAAAGTCTGTGGGACTTCAATCATTCAAGCCAAATAGTTTTTTTTTTTTTTTTTTGAACCAAGTGCGTAGGTGAGTAACTCCTCTCCCGCGTAAAGAAAAGAAGTACTAAATAATCCAGAGAGAATTCTGGAAATGGCAGGTTAGCTAATCCCCATGGACCAAATATTCAGTTGAAAATAACCCAACAGAAACAGCTGGTGTCCACTTACAGTTAGTTTGTTGGCTGTGTCTGCCTCCCAATAATGAATTCCAAAGACATTATTTGATTTATTGTTCTGCACACTGTGAGGCAATTCACATTCTCTCTACTTTACAGAGACCAGAGCTTACTTACTAATGTTTTCTTGCAACCTTTTCTCCTGTAGTGGAAAGTCTACCTCTTAAAATCCCAGACTGAAACAAAAACTGGAAGACACCACTGGAATCTGCACTATTTTCACCATGCTAAAAACCTGGAGAAAATGACACTAGCTGATTGAAAGAATTAAATTTAAAATCAAGTGATATTCATGTCTTTTTTACAATAAATCCTAGTATGATTCTACATTACTGTAAAAGTATTAGAAATGAAGATTACTAAATAAAATCAGGCCTCTCCGTATGTTTGTTCTGCATTCGAAGATTCAACCAACCAAAGATTGAAAGTATTTTCTTAAATGTGTTTGTACTTAACATGTATAGACTTTTGTCTTGTCATTATTCCCCCAACAATACAGATGACAACTTTACGAAGCCTTTATAAGGTGTGAGGTTCTATAATGCTTATAAGTAACTTAGAGAGGACTCAAAGTGTGTGGGAGGATATGCACAGGTGTGTGGGAGGATATGCACAGGTTATACGTGCAAGTGTTACGCCATTTTACCTAAAGAACTTAAGCATCTGCACATGTTGGTGTCCATGAGGTCCCAAACCCAATGCCTCACGGATACTGAGGGATGGCCATCGACCAGAAATGATGTTAAAAGACTCCAAAAGTTATTGAGCTTTGAATCTGTCAGTGAATTTTGAATTTTTCTTTATTAATCTTTAATATTTTAGGGTTATTTTAATTATTTTCATAACAAAACAGACACTGAAGTGAGCTTAGTATTCAGCTCACATTCAGATTTATCGTCCATCTGGTTCTAACTTTATCTTCGTCTCCGACTCCTCTCATTCTAATTTTACACGCAGTTAGTTGTACGTAAGGCTCTAGTTAAAGTCCTGGTCCAAATGTAGCAATATATTTTTAATCTTGGCAGATGCTACTGCAAACATCCAAATAGTGGAGACCTGCTGCGAAGCAATCCGGGTTAAGCCGTGCAGAAGTCTGTGCAAACAAATTGTCCGGTGCTTCTGATGAGAGCCCTGACATCTCAGGCTCCTGCAGTGGGACCCTGGATGGACGATCCTGACTGTAGCCCTAATACAGGACACAGAAACAGGCAAAAGTCATGTCGCTTCCCTAGTGTGCTTATCATGTGTTTGAATCAGGAGAAAATAGAAAAGGGAAATCAACCTTTTAATGTCTTTCTGCTTGAACTATTTCACTCTTGTTGCTCACAGTCACACTACTTTATGATTTTGCTGTTCCAGAGACAAAACCACGCTTCATATATTCCTATATTCCTACACACACACACACACACACACACACACACACACACGCATTTCTCAGGCCTTTCATTATTTCATTGTCTGCGTGTAAGTTCTCCAACTTAAGGACACTTTCAGGAATGTCAAACAGTTACTGGCTTCTGAGTCTTTGTTAGCAAAAACACAATCAAATAAACCACAATTTCCTGCCTCTGACACTTCACCACATGGTATTGGTACACTGCCTAGCCACAAAATGCCAGATGGCTCTGAAGGCATCAACTATTCTACAATAACATCATACACACTGAAAATATGTCTCACAACAATATCTGCACAGCCATCTAGGCTGAGAAGAAGTCCTGACAACTGCTTCCCAGCCTTGTCAACTGAACAGATCACAAGTCTTTTCAGAAACTCTTCCTGAAGGGTTATGAATTTTTTTCAAAGCACTGAAAGATTACATCCAAAATTTAAGATTAAATGTTTATTTGGACACTTAGAAACATAATATTGAATATTATGTCTTCAGTCATTACCTTTTCAATCTCCAATGCTACTGTGCTGCCTCACTCAAAATACTGATGCTGAACATACCATACATCTATAGCCAGGATGACTAGTAGTAAAACTACTGGGAAAAAGAAGAACTCTCAGGCCCATCTAACATTCCTTAGATTAGAAAATCTGCTTCCAAATGGAGCTTGTCCTCTTGTGCTGATCGTTGCACACAGTGTGGGCTAGAGTTTTACTTCGTGAAAGAACTTACTGAAGCTGGAAATTGACTACCACGTGCATTTTATAGGGAATACTTTGAATAGTACGATAGTATATGCCATAGTACTTGACACAAGCCTAACAAGAGAGATTTTATAACTTTAGAAAGAGGTCAAGAAATGTTGGGAAAGAATCACAATTGAATTTTCATTCCTCTTAAAGAAAAGACGCTTTGAATTGAGGTGATCTCCTTTGTAAAATTAGCTCCAAGATCTGTAGCGGCTTTATGTGTTGTCCCTGTAATTTTAGGATTATGATTGTCAGACGCTAGAATTTCTGCCAACTAATCTGAATTTCATCAATTGGTCTTCAAGAATTTGCACAGAATTTCTTCCACACAAAAAGGGTGAAGAATATACATATCGTACGATATGCTAGAATATTTTGCTCAAGAATGTCGAAATCAGAATAACCAACGAAGGGTCTTTCTCATTTCATTGTTCATTTCCATTTGTGTGGGAAATCGCCGGTTCCTGCAATGTGTTGTCATGTCACCAGATGTTAAAATATACGTAGATTTTTGCCCAAATTTTCCATTCTCTCTCTCTTGCTTGCCTGAGAAATTAACCCAGGCAATTATCCATTCTGAGTTATTTCCTGAGGATGTGGGTGTTATAGGGTGAGATGGAAAACCAACACTTTTTATAACCCTCTGGTTTATATGTTTTCGATCTTAAGGTATGAAAATAAATCTAAGGAAAAGATGAAAATGTACAGAGAGAGGGATTTTCCCTGAAGACCAGAAAAATACCAAGTTGGGTGGATGGCAGAAGAAAGACAAAAGTATGGTGGTTTAGAGAGAAAGAACATTGACTCTGCTTTCCAGATTAGAATTTCAGTAAAGGTGAGAAAACTCCAATGTGGTTTAGGAGATAGCAAATAAATTTGACTTTGCCCTTGTTCTTAGATAATAAGCTAAAGAACTGATGAAACCGTGCATTGGGCATAAGGAAAAAATGGAGCCACAAATATGCCCAGGAAAGTCTCTTCCTTGGAAATAAAATAAAAACTATAGTATAATGCTCCAGTTCTTAAGCTTGGTGTGAAAGTGACAGACACTTATTGGACATGTAAGGAGATTAGAATATGAGTTGTCTCAACAGTTTACCGCTTTGATCAATGAGCTGGGACCACATGGCTGTAGCAGCTCGCCAGTAGATACTGGTGTGGACAGAAGACCCAAGGACAAGAGATGGATCATGTGCCTTGCACTTACATAGGTCTCTCTGGAGTATAGACACAACCTGCGGAAAGTAATCAAAATGTTAACAGGTAACATCCTGGAGGAATGAAGGAGTCAGAGAAATCTAACTAAAAGGTAGAAAAAATATAAGTATCGCTCTTATACATACAATTTTGTACTGAAATTTGTATCTCTTACAATGAATAATAAATGCTTCTTCCGAAATTCACAAAAATAATGGCACAAATAGGCCCTAACATAGGAGACAGGGTAGAAAGAGAAGCAGTGTGTCGCTCAGAATGAGTGCGTCACTGAAAATGGGAGGGAGCATAAGGCAAGGAAGGAAGAAAAAAAGGTCAAAATTAGCAAAGATGGCCATTGATTCTCCAAACCATATGTTTCTAAAGTCTTATAGAATTTGAAATGTATGTATAGATGAAAAATAAATAAATGAATAAACAATAAGACCTATAATAATAATAATAATAATTGTAATAATAAAATAAGCATATCCTAAGTTAGTTTATAAGTTAGCTTAACAAGACCTGATCTCCTGGATTTCCCTGGTACCATGGATATGAGGAAAATTTCCTGCACGGCATGTGGGTCCATTTAATTTGCATCACATCTTACAGATTCACATTTGGGCTACAGTACAAATTTTACATCCCTTTACTCTTGCTTCCCAATTATAATGAACAGCTCTGCAGAACACAATGGTATAACTGTCTCTCTGTCCTTCACAGCCTATGTTCTAGTCTTTTATAGGAGCTACAATGTATTGTGTGTCAACCATATGAGAACCTTTATAAGACTTTCTTCTTTACAAACAAAAAAAATCAATTTGAGCACGGTGCTCCTCTTTTTACAGACAGAATTCACAGGCACAGAAGGGATAAGTAAGTTTTCCAAATTGCTTGAAAGTGAGAAAGGCAGCCTCAAAAGCTTTCTATCTATAAGCTCCAGCCCAAATTGATCTCTAGGTGGTAGCCCTGTGAATGCCTTGTCTGTTCTACCAAATGTCACGCCAACACACAGAGCTTACTTTACTTCTGGTCTCTTACAATAAGTTGTCTTGTCCTCGTTATCACTTGCACATTAAATTTGCCTTTCAAACCAAACTGGTCAAGATGGGACATTATTTTGGACAAACTCTTTTCTTATTTTAGTACATTTCCTTACATAGGAACAGGCTTTCTGCTGGGTTTGTTTGCCACACTCTACTCTCTGTTCAAAATAAATGAATAATGAAAGAAAAAGACATGTCCTATTTGTGTTTCCTTCTAGGAACTTAGCCTAACCCCCTTCTTCCCTCTATAATTAATTTGTTAGTATTTCTGTCATTTATATTCACTAGCTCGCCTCCTATTCACTGTCCAATCCTCTGCAATCTGGCTTCCTCTGACACTAAGCCACTAGGCTGGTCTTTGCAGTGCCACGAGTTAACTCCTTGTGGCTAACCCTAATGAACAGTTTTCGTCTTTATCTAATTAGTCCTGGTACTCAAAAACATAGCTGGCTAGGGAGAAGAGTGATTATCTTCCTCAAGTACTTTTTATAGAAGTGAATCTTTATTGATTATTGAGGTAATAAGGTGCATCAGTCAGCTCTTCTGTCATTCAGACCAATACCTGAAGCAAACACCTTATGTAATAGATGTATACATGTGCATATACTCAAGTTCAACGTAAATATTATGTACCACATATATACATATTAATCGAATGGGAAGAAAAAGAAAAAAGATGTATGCTGGCTCGTAGTTTCAGAGGCAGGCTTCATGGCTTTAGGATTGTGACAAGGTGGAAACATCGTGGCAGAAGGACATGCCGAGGAAAGCTGTTGATTTTGTCACAGGGCCTGAAGAGAACCTGCACCCTTTAAAGTTCTGTCCCCAGTGACCTACTTTCTCCAACTAGGCTCCGCCCCCTGACATCTATGAACTCACTCGTGGGTCAATCCATCGCTGGGGTTCACACCCTCGCTGTAGTCACTGAATCCAATAGAAGCTCTGAAGCCAATCAGATTGCAACTGAGATTAACTCTCACATGGGGTTGCATGACCAGGAAAGCTGTTACACAGTGGACCAAGCAAGTTGAGAAAACTGTGTGAATGATAGTAGGGAGCTGGAGGGAAAAAGTGGAAGCTTTGCTCTTTTATGAATAGCTGATTCCCTAATGACCTGATGTGGCAGCCACTGCTAATCCCAGCCTCCTCATTAATACAAGAGCTTGGAATTGTCTTCTTAAGCACTCTGACTCCTGGACTCTGAGGAGTCCCACCCCAACCCCAGGTCTACCTCTTATACAAATCTCTGTTATACTGGTTAATTTCTACTCATGTTTAAAGTCTTCCTTGTAATGTCTTTTCATCAAAGATGCTTTCTATGAGTCTCTAGGATTAATTCAGCGTCCCTTGCTTTAGACAGCTTTACAGCCTCTCCTCTAGCACTCATTACTGTTGTAATTACTCACTGAGTGTCTATCTCTGTTGACTATATGTGATTTTCAGGGAGATAGATGGAGAGCATCTGTCGTGTTTATTGACATTGCTTGAGGGTCTAACAGTGTGCCTGGCGCAGTATATGTGCCTGACAACCATTTCCTGAGTTGAATTGAACAAAATTGAGAATTTCTTAAGTCAATTTTCCTGTCACATTTCAGATGAAACATTTGTGATACAAGGGTGACTAGACAGTTTTGGCTTCTGTTACAGAGTAGCAGAAGGTTGAGCATCTAAAACAGCAAACGTTTTTTTCTCAGAGTTCTGGAGAATGAAAGTGTAAGACCAAGATTCCAGCTTGGTGAGATCTAATGAATGGCCCCTTCTGTGTTGTGCACTGCCAAATTTTCCTCATACTGTCACATGGAGATTTTCCTATAATCGTGTTCATGAGGACTCTATCCTCATGACCACCCTGCTTCCCACAAGCCCCACTTCCAAGTATCAAAATAATGGGGAACAGACTTCAATATGGGAAATCCATGGATGCACACACATGCGACCAGTAATGCAGAGCATTATAGGATTATGTCACACGTGCTTAGGAGTGCAGCCCACACAGCAGTTGAGGAACCGGAGAATATTTAACCTACAGAACAAAGAAAAAGCTTTTAAAACCTATCATATGTGTTGATCAAAAAGTACAAATTTTCGATTAAATTGGAGTTTTAATGATCTCTAAAAAGAAAGTCGACTACAATTTTGTGGTTTAGATCTGGAACGTTCCCTAAAAGTCTCATATACTTGGATGTTGCAGATTATCTATGGATTTCAAGTGCTGTCAAGAGGCGGGGCTTGGTAGGATACAGCAGATTACTGTCCCTGTGGCAAATTACTGGATGTGGGGGGAGAGTGTCCTGGAATCACAGATTCTTTGCCTGGCTTCTGCCCCTCGCTGATCCCTTCCTCCTGCAATGGGATGAACAGCTGTTGTCCCCAGGTCCTTCTCCCCATTGCCGTCAGTACATGTTGCATAGAGATCTTCTAAAACTTTCAGCTAAAATAAAACTTTCCTTTCTTAAATTGTGTGTGTGACCAACCATGTTCAGCAACAAAAAAGTAACTAAGACAGAAACAATTAATTGTACATTCCAAACTGCCAAAAGATTTTAAGGGTTCTCAGCTTACATGAAATCATAGATGTGCTAGTTTTATCTAATTATTCCACAATGCAAACCTATGTCAAAACATTACATTGTATATTCATAAATATGTATCTCCCAACTATTATTTGTGAATTGAAAATAATTTTTTTTACATTTTTAAAAGACGATAGAACAATTGGACCACTAAGTAAAGGACTATGGGTTAGAAAATTCTCTTCTGTCCATGTCAAGTTTCTTGAATATGATAATTGTACTGTAGAAATAAGAATATATTTTTTCAGATACTTATATAAGTCTATAGGAGTGAAGTCTCATAAGTACATGAGGCTGAAGCAAAAACTTATATATGTTTGTATAAATAAAGTCACCAAACTGAAGAAATAATAGAAGAGTATTGCTTTGTAAGACAAAACTCGGACATAGAGGATGAATTCAGCTTAGTATGAAGACTTTCTAGTAACTGAGGCTATGAAGAAGACACAGAAAGGTGAGTACAATTTCCTCCCCTGCCCTAGCCCAGCCAGCCATGACTTTGAGAAGGGATTTTCTTGCTGAACAGGAAGGAAGAGGATATGATCTCAGAAATCTATTCACATTTTCAATTTTCCCTTGTACCATACTAACTCTTCCTAACACTATTCCATGTTTAAAGTTAAAATTTGCACAAAGAAATGATATATAAACAAGCTCTCCATAAAAGTACTATACAAACACACACTGTTGTCATGATTCTTTCTCCAGGTATTAATACATTGGACTTATTCTAATATACAATGAATTTATTTTATGTTTAATTTGTTTTCAGTGGAAGTTTGTTTGGTTAGTTAATTAGCCTGTTCTATGGCTGGGTGTGTACGTGGTTAGTTTGTTTTCTTTTTCCTTTGTGTCTGTGAATGTATAATCCATGCATCAACTACAGTACTTTACTCTTACTCCTGAATTCTTTAGCCCAGTTTGTGGTTCAACTAGAAGCAATTGCTCAACAGACATGAAAATGCTAATTGTTTATATTGTTGGCATGTAATCTTATTACTCAAAAATTCAATAAACATTTTTATAGTTGTTCAAAATTTCCAGTCAGTTCATATCCCTTGAGACAGAGCTGATGGCAAGATGTAGCTTGTCAAAGATTGTTTAAAGAGAAGTAAATATTTTTGAAAGAAAATTATGAAGCCATATATTAGTGTAATTCATTAAAGTTCCAGCTTAAACACACTTTCTGCATTAGAGATCATTCTACACAGCATTCTTTCCATTTGACCTTCCTTGACTCTTAATACCAGAAAAAAACAATAATTATGATGGATATTGAGGGATCTGGAATTTAAAAATAGTTATAGGCAGTGTTATAGCAAGTCAGAGACAGTATTTAAAATGGAAATTTTTAAATATATATTATCCCAACTTTATTTAGTCCTTTTGTACTATTCAGCAATATAGCACACACACACACACACACACACACACACACACACACACCGAAATGTGCACAAAATTTTCTCTTTTGAGAAAAGAGTTATTTTGTAAAGTTTAAATAAACCTATTTAAAATTGAATCACTAGATGGTTAAATCTGACATGCACACATATAACAAATTATAGCATAATTAAAATTATTTTTATACTTTTTAGTACACATTTTCCACATTATAGAGGACTTCTACTTAATTTTTCAGCACCGCAAAGACAGACTAGATGAAAAGTCATGTTAAGTAGGGGTGTACACGAAAGGCACAGTCTTAGTTACTTCATTGTTGCTGAGACAAAAACAACCTGACATCCACGGCTTAAGGAAAGAAAGATTTATTTAGCTCAGCTTCAAAAGATCTCACACAGTCTGCTCATAAACCGCCAGCAATAGTGAACACACATGGCAGAGCCTGCAGAGTGGCTCACACACTGCAGACAGAAGCCAAGTGAAGAAGGAACCAAGCTGAGTCGGGAGACTTAGGCACAGCCGGAGCTTTTACCCGGAAGAAACTGTAGCAATGCTTCTTCTTCCTTCCTTTACTTAGTTCAAACTGCCAATTGGCTCTCCGTATGCACGATGGGAGCCCCTCCCTCACTTCCTGGACCACAAGTCAACAGCACACACGTGAAATCTCTTCCCTGGGCAATTCTCAATCTCAACAAGTTAGCACAATCCCTCCAGTTTAAACCCAAGAATCTGCTTCTTCCATTCAAGCCTCACCTCCCAACAGCACACCAATTATCCTACTATGTTCAAATACATGAGGCTTTTCGAGGAACACTCCAAATCCAAAATGTAACACACAGGTTTTGCAATAAAGAGTGAGTGAAGGAGAGGCATGCATTATAACCTGGCTGCTTATGTTTTCTTATAATGTTAAGTATGAGTAGGGTAGTGGCCTCCTCCTTCCTGGGGAAGCCTAACATCATATCAAACATACATGTCATTGGAATCCCAAAAAGAAGAGAGAAAGAGAAGAGGCTTGGAAAGTATCCAGAGAAAGAAACCAAAGATTTAAATAATACTATTATTTAGCCACCCAGCTCCTTGCTTTCCTGCCTCCATTCACCCTCAGACACCAGTCAGACTTAATTTTAAAATAATTGTATTGGCCTCAAGATGCAACACTGGGAGAGTTGTCAAGATAGCAACATATGCTCAACTCAGTGGCATATATTTTAATAAAAGATATATAAACAAAAACTCTGTTTCTGACCTAATAACTTCCCAGTTTACTTTCTGTTCTGTTCTCTTACTATGAAAGGAAACTGAGAAATCTACCAGAGTCATATAATGCCTTCATCAGTGGGAATATATCCATAATAAAGCCACTCAGACTATATTTAATAACAAAGCAAGTGGGATATATCTGACCCACCGATTTTGTACTCTGAGAACTAAAAAAAAAAAAAAAAAGTCTGCTGTCAAGTTCCTGCCTCTAACAAAGGCTCCTGATAGGCAACCCATTATTAACATTTCAATTTTGAGGCCATCTAAGAATTCTGTTTTCAAATAGTGAAGGATTGTGATTTTTCTAAGTTTCTACAAACTCTTAGATTGTTATATATGCATGTAAATTGGCAATTTGTTTTAAAGAACATACCGTTAAGAATTTTTATTCTTAAAAAAAGATAGAGCTTAAAATAAAGAGGCTGAAAAAGGAAGCTAAAATCTTTCATTTAACCTACCATCAAAAAACTCTAGTAATGTGTCCATTTTCAGCTGCCACCTGATTTGTGCTATAATTCCTTGTCTCTGTACCAAGACTTCAAATAAAATGAAAGTGATACAGGAAATAGAGATTGAGACATATGGCAGGCAGTTGAACACATAAGCCAAAAATATACTATATTCACTCCCCTTAACAATTTACTCTGGGAAATTTTTTAAATAGTTGTTAGATTGACTATATTACTTACTGCATTTGTGCAGAAGGCTCATATACTAAATAAAAGATAGAGTAGTACAGGAAGCTGAAGAGATAGAAATGCACATTTCTTTTTGAAGACTCTTGAAATCTGGCCACTTAGAGCACATACAGTTGATCATTGAAACAATGGGCAGGAAGACCTGAGTTATCTTGTCCTCAGGGTGACTGCAAAGGTGTGGCCAGGGATCTCTATCAACAAATGAGAAAAAAATTCATAAATTCTTCCTAGCGAATAGAAGAAAGATAGTCTAAGCCACACCTAAAAAGAAAAAGAAAGAAATTGTGTGCAAACTGTGATAGAAATCGCATTGAGTAGGTGTCAGTTACTCCTTAAGACTTCTGCCACCAAGTTGCTGTCTTAGTTTAAGTCTTTGTGACAACATAGACAAAGCTGCGGACTTAGAAATAGGTGCAAGCATTTATTTGGACAAAGATCTACTGGGGCAGGATTGAGGAAGTGGAAGGTTAAAAAGGAGGGGGAAATGTATAAAGCTGAAAGTCTGATTTTGTCAAGTCCTCTGAGAAGTGAAAAAATGCCCCATGGAATCATGCTCCTAAAAGACCGGTGGCTCAAACATGTCTCCAATAGTTTCCAAACATTCTTGTTAAGTATTGTCCTTGAATAGAAATCCCTGGTTTGTTTGTTGTTGTTCTGTCATTTCCAGGGCTGCTTATCAGGAAAACGAGGGACAGTAATGAGCAGAAAGTGATTCAGGCTCCCAGGGAACTCCATCAGTCTAATGACTGACTCAAAGTGGGCTTAAAAGATGAGAAGCAGAGTACTATAGGTATGTGCCAGAGCTCGTTCTCCTAACCAGCTACTCAAGATTGTGTGATGTCATTCTCAGCTCCCATAAACTTGTTAGTAGTAGCTTAAGAGCAAACTTCTGGCTTCTTTTTCCCAGCAAAGAGAAATGTTCCTCATCATCTTGCATTCTCCAAGAGCTCAACCTTCAGCCAATCTACTTACTCAATTGTGTCTTTGGAACTAGCTGACAAAAGAATGTCTGGCACTCTCTTCAAGAAGTGTACGATTGGGCTAAAGGAAGAGCACAGTGGTTACAGCGCATGCACAATGGCCTGAACTCAATTCCCTAGCACCACAGAAACCAGGTGTAATCCCAGCATTTGGGAGGCTGCGGCAGGAAGATTGCTGTGTGTTCAAAGCCAGCCTGGGCTCCATAGTGAGTTCAGGAACAGCCTGGACTGTAAAGCAAGACCTTATCTCAAAAATAAATAAATAAAAGAAGAAGTATACGATTCACTAATAGAACCATAGAGACACATACAGAGATCCTTCTCAGTTACCTGATGCGAGGAACATTCAGGGGTATAAGACACAAGAAAGGTATTTTGCGTACTTACTGGCCACTTACACTTCTTCATCTGAGAACTGTGTATTCATTTCAGTTGCCTATTTTTAATCAGGTCTTTGAATTTGAGGAGTCTATTTTTCTTCAGTTCCTTCTATATTCTAGCTATTAGCCTACTATCCGAGGTGTAGGTGGTAAAGATTTTTTTCCATTCTGTGAGTTCTCTCTTCACTCTGTTGATAATTCCCTTTGCAAGTTAAATATTTTCAACATACAATGACATAGAGTAAACATTGCCTTTCCAAAAGAGAGAAATAGGAAAATAGACCAAAGCAGGACTGAAAACCAGCAGGGCAAACATTAAATCCTGTGGTTTTATCAAATCCTGTAGCTCCAGGTACAGCATCTGACCACATTTTATTGATGTGGCAGCAGCAAAGGGCATAGGTGGCTCCACCCCTATGGCCTTGCTTCCAGCTGCAATCTCCACAGCTCCTCTTTGGGACTGGCTCAGCTGTGGCCTTCCTCTGCAGATGATGCATATTCTTGATATATCCAAATTTCTGGGGTCTCCATTGCACTTTCAGCTTCACCCTTTCAGAAGCAAACCACCTGACCTCTGAAGCTTTGTTCTGAAATCTGGGTGGAAGCCTTACAAATCCCACAACACTTGCATTCTGCGTGCTTATGTAACCAGCACCAAGGGGATAATGACAAATTCTACCCCTGGATCAAGCAGTAGTCTGCCCCAGGAACTTGGAGAAGCCTCCAAGTACCTGGATGGCTGAACTCTGGCAAAATGTCCCTCTTTGGCCCTACAGGTGCTTGATGAGCTCCTCTCAAAGCTAAGTCTCTTGTGTTCGCACCTTTGAACGGATAAATGGTAGGATCTTGCTGATTCCTGAGACACCTCAAGGCATCTTTCTTTGAGTCCTGACACCAAGTACTTGGTTTTTATTTTATGCTAATCTCTTCAGCAATCATGCATCTTTGTACTCCAACTTTGCATTTACTTTCTATAGTTTTTAGCAAAACTATAGACCTTCTACAGTTTTTCTTCTGCCGTTATTTTTCCTGCTTTTCAATATGAATAACAACTGGCTCAGAAGCAAGAATCCATGTGACAGCCTGCACATTGGGCTGCCTCAAAATTTCCTCTGCCATATTAATTACTCCTCTTCCCTTAATGTATTTCAAGCAAAGTTTCAGCATGGAGCAAAGTGCTGACACATCACTTTTTCCTAAACATACTACATGCAGTTTCAAGACCAATTGCCAATGAAGTCCTCCTTTTCTATTGAAACTTCTTAAGCCCAGCCTTTCAGATCTATACTTCTTCTGGTCTTCTGAGCACAGACTAGAACCTCTCATTAAGCTCAGCTGAGAGCATTCTAAGTCTTCTCTAGCTGGCATCTTCTAACCTTTCCAAATTCTTCCCACAAATGAGTTCAAAGACTTCTAAATAACACGTTCAGGTAAAGTCACAGCAACCATCTTACTTCTCTGGTACCAATTTCTATCTTAGTCACTCTTTTGTTGCTGGGACACAATTTCTGACACCCACAACTTTAAGGGAGAAAAGATTTACTTTTAGCTCACAATTCAGAAGTTCTCAATCTATTCATGGCTAGCTGTTAATGGCAGGAAAGGTCTGGAAGAAAACAGCTACTCATGGCCTCTCAAGAGGAAAGAATCAGGGCAGGAGAGAAAATAAAGCAGGAATCTATCCTCCCAGCCACCCAACCAGGAATTCCCCAAAGGCCCAGGAATTCACCTCACACCCAGCAGTTGGCCACATCCCACCAGGCCCTATTTCCCAACATTACTCAAAGTCCATAAATAATCCACAACATCCAAACACATGCGGCTTCTGTAAGACACTCCAGATCTAAGCCATAATAATCGTGAATCTGAAAATTCCTATTTAAGTTCAGGGAATCTATCTGTTTTCATGGGACCCATTAAAGCTCACCAATGATTCAGAATGGTGAGTGTGAGGAGGTTTTCCATTAATACTGATTGAGCATCTATTATGGCTCAGATGCTGTGCTACATGCTAATACCAAACACCACGAGGCTCGTGATTAAGTTTCTTATTTTTATCACAATGGAAAATATTCTTCAGTTTAAAAATATTTGCTAGGACTATAAATGTACTAGGATGGGCAGCAGTCTTTCAATATGAAATAATTTTTTGCAACAGACCAAGCAGGAAGAAGAGTAAACTTAATAATATGTGCTGTTGTTGTTGGACATGATTTTTCTTCTTAGAAACTCATGCTCAGATTTAATTATCTTTGCCACGTGGTGCTGTTAGAAGAAAGGGCCTTCCAGATGTGATTAGTCATAGAGAGGTTAACACCTTTCTCCAGGAGTGCGTTTGCCCTCACAGGAGCGGTTTTCATAAGTTTTCTCCATCGTGGCTTTTTTGGCTCACTTACCCTTGCTTTTCCACCACGTTATGGTACAGCATTAAGCTTTCTCCAGAGTGCCAGCAGATCCCAACACCAGTGCTCTCAGATTTCCCAGTCTCCAGAACCATGAACCAAACTATATCTCTTTTCCTTATAAATTACCGAGTGTGTCAGTTAAGGTTCTTATAAAAACAGAATTAAGAGGAATCGTGTGTTTACATCAGGAGGTTTGTTGAGTCAGCTTGCAGAGTCTGAAGAGAGTCCTAAGTGGCCTTCTGTGTATATGAAAGCTGCAGGCTCCAGCAGCTACTCAGACAAACGTGAAGTCTGAGATTAAAGGCCTAGATGTTCCGCATAAAGCAGACCATGTGAGATGAACTGCTGGTCGACAAGCAAAGGTGACGGCAAGGCCTGCAGATGAAGCGAGGCTGTGCCGGCATCCAGAAGCAGCGTGAAGGGAGGCACAAGTCTGCTCTGGAATCGATGTCTAGAAACAATGGTAAACCAGGCTAGTGCTTTCACAGAAGAAGCCACATACTCTTTGTTTCTTCTCTATTGGCTATCCACTTCCAGCAGGGTCTTCTTGCCTCAGTTTGCTGGCCCACATGTCAGTCACCCACACCTGAAGCCCTGCTATGGAGTTCATGTGGATGCTTCCTAATCCATTCAAGTTGACACCACAGGACAAACAGTCACAGCCAGTCAGGTATTCCATCTTACCCACAGAAAATGAATTAAGACAATACGGTACATATCTGCAGAAATCAAAAATGAGGTCAATTTTATGTCCTCATAGCTCGTACCTTAAAATCACATAAAGATCAATAAATAGCCCTGGGAAAACTGGATATACACATGCAAAAGAAAAAAAAACTAGACTCCAGTCTCTTGCCAATTATAAAAATGAATTGTGAATAGATCAAAGACTTAACTGTAGGACTCAAAACAACGAAATTGGTGGGGAAAGTATAAGGGCAATAATAAAGATTTTTTTAGACAAGATCTCAAAGTTATAGGAAACTAAAGCAAAAATGGCAAATGAGATTATATCAAACACAAAATAAATCATCATCAAAGTTAAGAAATAACCTACAAAATAGGAGAAAAATCTTTACATGCTATATGTCTGACAAAGGATTAATATTCAGCCTATATAAGGAACTCAAAAGCTCAATACAAAAAGAATAAATAACCTAATCAAAAATGTGCAACAGGTTCAAAGAGATATTTCTCAACATGCATGTGAAAAAAAATGCTTAAGATCACTTGTCAACAAAGAAATACAAATCAAAACCAAATGGAGGTACCATCCAACTCCAGTAAGAATGGCTATTTTGAAAAACATAAAAGCTAGGATGCAGCAAGGATGTGGAGAAAAAGGAATCCTTATGCACTGCTAGTGAGAGTATAAACTAGTCCAGACGTTATGAAAAACGACATGAACATTCCCCAACATGTGAGAAACTGAACTGCCATGTGACCCAATAATGCTGCTCCTGGAGCTGCACTGAAAGGGCGGGAAAGCAGCACGTCAAGGACACATCAACATGCAGCCTTTCTTTGCTGCACCATTCACAATCGCCGAGAAATGAAGGCGATCTAAGTGCCCATCGAGAAAGAAAGTGTGGCGCGTGTACACAGTAGACCACTACCGGGTCATGACAGTTAAATCCTGTTGCCTATGGCAACACAAATAGACCTGAGATTATTACGGCAATCGAAATTAACCACGCACAGACAAACAAGTAACACAGAATCTCAAACGTTGATCCTAAAAATTCTGTGCTTAATAAATGTTGAAAGTAGCGGAAGTTACCAGAAGCTGGAAAGAGAAGGGAAGAAAAAAGGAAGAGTGTCTTAGTTACGTTTTCATCACTCATCGCCCGATGTCCACAACTTCAGGGAGGGGAGATTTACTTTAGTTCACAATTTCAGAAGGTCACAATTTGTTTACACGTAGGCGGCTGGCTGGGAATGATACAGTCACATGGTGGAACCTGAGCTGAAACCTGAGCCTGAGCTGGTGCTCCAGAGACAGAGATCCTCACAGCCTGGCAGAAGGGAGACCGGTCTGGGTCGAACCAGCACATCCTCCAGGTCAAGCCCCAAGCATCTGCCCCTTCCAGCCAGACCTTGCGCCCTAACAGAGCACAGTATCCATAGGTACACTCTAGATCCAAACCACAGCAACGGGCAAAAGCCAGTCAATGGATACCGAGTTATGGCTAAGCAGGCACAGTTAGTTCCAGCATGCACCAACGAAGGATGATTGCAGACAAAGGTGTGCACTGTACAGGATTTGAACATTTTCACCATAAAGAAATGATAAGTGTCTGAGGATAGAGATATGTTTAATTAGATTATGTAATATATACTTGTATCTAAATCATTACTAATGTACACCTCTAAGATTTTAGGTGCTTATGTATTCATGTTTTAACAAATTTATTTTTTATCAGAGAAATATTTATTTCAATAAATTGGTTTTACTATAAGAAAATAAATGGATTAATGCAATTCTAATACGAAGGAAATAATTTCAAATGCAGCATTACCCTATCACTTTGCCTCCAGCTACTGTATTTTTTATTATATAATAACAAACTTTTGGGTACATTTGTTTTAAATTACTTTGAAACATTTTAGAGAATTATTCTGGTGTAATTTAGTGATTAAATATTATTGTAAATAAAGGCATTAATTTTATTGAATTCTTTTAGCAACATCTTCACTGATGGATGAAGGAAATATAAAATACATAAATATAATATATAATATAATAATATATATAATATATAAATATAAAATTCAAATCTTAATAACAAAATTGATGTTGCTAATCGTTTGTGATCCTTACCCATTGTTTGCAACCACTGAGCTTTGAGCAGAGAAAATAAAAACATAACTATTGAATGCATAGATTATTGCAGACAAACCCTTTTCCACCAATTCCTTTTTCCTTACGACTTGCTTATAGCCATTTTTTGTTTAATGTTATTTTAGGATAAATTTGATGTTAAAAGTAGATGTTAAGAGCTTTATTTTGCCAAAAAACTCTTTTCACTCCTTCAACTCTCTCTCTCTCTCTCTGTCTCTCTCTCTCCCCCTCCTTCTCTCACCCCCCACACAATCTTCTTCTTGGAGGTCTATTCTATAACCTCTGAACTACGGAACATTTATTCTTCACCATTTCTCTTTTTCATTTTTAGAAATAAATACAGAATTTGTCTCAACCTAAGAAAGTCGGTGGAAATTTGAAGTAAACTTCTAGATGACTGTCCACAGTACACACTTTTAAAGGACCTAGAAAACTAAAGCATGGATCAAGTTTTACACCTCTAATTGTTCTCCTTTTACCTTCATCATGCTTATGCAAGGAGACAGCTGTGATTAAGAGCATTTGTAAACTTTCTGTTCAGTTATATTAAACATACATTTTATTGTGGAGATATTGCAGGAAAAAAAAAACAGTACTTTCTTGTTATAAGTACTTTCTCGTAATATCCAAATTCCTTCTCCCAAAGAATTATTTTATATTTGCTTCTAAGCAAATGAGTTCTAAGGTCATGAGTCCCTTACATCCAAATGACAGGAGAAAGAAATAAAAAACAAATCCAACTGACAGGAAGAACTAAATTTTTGTTGCAGAATTTTTCTGGGTTCTCCCATTTCTATTTAGAAAGTCACTGAACTGACAAGATTTCAAATAAGGAAATTCCCCTGTGATTGTAAATCATACTGGGTCAGAGAAACCCAGAAGACTGATACAGCCTGGGGGATACACCTAGAGGGCTACCAGTCACGTAATGATTCTCAGTGGGAATAAGTTGAACCTTTTGCGTCATCAGAAAATGTCATGCAAATCCTTCTCCCTCTGCCTGTCCTCTCCCTCGCCTCAAAAAAGCAGGCCGTTTCCAACCCAGTTATTTCCTTCTATATCTCTATGACCCAGGAGTCGTAAAGGGAGACATCATTCTGGAAACAATTTTTGAGTTTATTTATCAAGCACTAAAGTTTTTACATTTATCAGAAGAAATAAAATAGAACTTTAAAAACAAGTGAGGTGTAAATAAAAAGAAGAGAGGAAGAGAAAAGAGACCAGAAAGAAGAGACATTTAAGAAGAATAAAAATGTCTTTTAGAAAATAATGGGGTTACCTTGAAAACCACTTCTGTCTATGAATTGAAAGAGGTAAGACACTGAAGAGAATGATTCTAAAAATAGAGTAGAAGAAATATTAAACAGAGCTATTCCTACTTCCTCGTGAGTATCCCACCTTCTAAATCTCAACTACTCCTTAGACATATACCCCTAAACTAGGTGTGGTGGTGCAAAGTTGAAATCCCAGCACTTAGAAAGCTGAGGGAGGAGGACCCAAGGCTAACCTGGGCTACATAATGAACTCAGAACCAGCCTGGACTATAGCGTGAGATCCTGTCTCAAAAAAAAAAAAAAAATCTTAAACATATCCAACATCACAAAGCAGAGTGTTATTAGCAACAACACACTCACACCTGAGGTGTGTGGTAGCCATCTTCCCTACTACCAGGAAGATTTAAACTGTTTAAAGTCAGTTTCAGACTATCCAGATTCTACTGCTTTACCCCAAATTTCTTGGTATTTCCTTTATAGAGTGCAGGCATCAGAGAAAAATAAACATTGAATTAAAAGGCATCAAACTTATTTTCCAACACTGTAACATCCATAGATCCCATTCTCCAAAACATAAAGCCCACATCTTGTAATTCCCAGTAGTGATCTCCATCTTAAAATAAGGCCCACGTGTGAAGAGGTGAGAAGAACTTAGCGAGGGTCAGGGATATACTGGTAGCTTCAGTCATTGGCAATTTATGGTTGGTATTAAACACATCTGTTTGATAAAATACAGAGATTTATTGATGAAATCACAATAGTGGCCCATCAAATAAAGCTAAGGCCTAGAAGAGAAATATGTCCTCCAGGGGTCATTCCTCTTAGACTGAGGCAAAAAACACTGATGCTGTCAACATGGCTCAGTTGTAACCCAGCCACGTGGGCTCTCATCTCTCACCTGGCAAAATTCCTGCCAGACTTCATTAACTTTCAATTTTTCTCATTCTTTGATTTCAAATTTTCCTCATTAATAAATAGTTTATTATATTTCTGATCAAAATCTTCCTTTGAATTGTGATAGAAAAATTGAAATACAAAAGTAAATGTCAGTTTTAGGAGCTCAGCAGAGACTCAGCTGCTGAAAAGAATCCAAACTGGACTTCCAATATTCTGACATAGAGCCCCAAATAGCATCATAATCATTACTTGACCACCACCAGAAGCCTTCTGAGTGACCCCATCCAGAATACAGACTTAGTCACTTCTCAACCCGACAGCGCACAAACAAGGCTACGGACTGTCTGAGATTGAGCTGTACACTAGGTAAGAATAAAGGAAAATAGATTCCTTTTGTTTGAACCTGTGAAAAATGGCTTCCTTTTTGTGTAGATTTGTACTAAGATGATTGCTTTTGTTTCTTTTTACTTAATGTACCATTAATTTGAAATTTAGTTTAGATCTTTTGAAATAAAAACATGAAAGTTCAAGAAAACTTTGCTCAATACCACACAAAACAAAATATTCCTTCAACACAGAATTCATCATCCCAGAATTTTTTTCTTAATTAATTGCACAAATCTGAATGCAGTAGATTTTAATGAAGGTAATTATATTCAGAATTAATAACATTCTTCAAATTTTGAATAATAAAATGTTTGCTAAACATCCCGTTTAGCAGTGCCACAAAGTTTTTTTCAGATTTATTTCTTAACCAGGGTTATGAAGAAACATATTAAAGAAGATTAAGTTTAAGTGTTAAATAATTTACAAAAAAAGAGAAAAAATAATGTCTGCTTTATACGACTCTCAATATTAAATGCATTTAAATTTTATAGTCTAATTATGCTTATTAATGTTACTAAATGAACTTTGGCTGACAATAAATTTAAATTCTCAAATAAATATTACACAACTCAAGGGTGTAATATTATTTTTATTCTGATGTCTACCTATTCTTTGTTTCTCTACCATAGCATGATATTTTTAAAAAGTGGGCACGCACTAATTAACTGTGAAGAATATGAGTTCTACACTAACACTAATATAGGTATTGTCTTTAAAATAAACATAAGCCACTGAAGGATGATGTTTTCACACCCTTTGTGGCAATTATTAATCTGTATGACTCAATCTAAAAGAAAGGTTGGCTGAAAAATATTAAAGCTCAAGAAAAGAGTTTTGTGAAAGTCATGCTTCTCCACTAAAGATCTTGAGAAAATAGCAAGAGTTTTTTCAGGGTTGGGGCTTCGAGAGTCTGTGTTTGAAAATATGCAGGTGAGCTACAAGTTAAAATCCAACACCACAAATGTAAGTGTGATGTTTTTCATCATCAAGGTTATGGTTAGAACTCCAAGGTGATAAATCTGAGAAGAAATCAACGTATAACACAAAGAAGAGAAAGGAACTAATCCGTTGGCTGAGCTGCGGGAAGGGAAAGAGGCACCAGTGCAGAAGAGATCGAGGCTGTTGTGATCTGGGAAAGAACAGGAAGAGGTTTTCCCAAGATGGGTTCTCAGCATCACACGCAGCTGCAGAGCCCAGAGGAGGAGCATTATCATAGGCCATTGAGTTTGATTTTTACTTGAAATATGTCATTAGGTCACCAGCGATGTATTTCAGGAGTCCAGGTTTCAGAAGACTAAGATTCAGTTTCAACATTTACAGGCAGAACAGATAATGACAAATAAAAAACAAGAATGAATACAAAGTACTTGTTGAAAGACGTGGATATAAAACAGAAGGAAATAAAAAAGTCCATTGAACAACCACCAGGCATTAAAGAAAAGTGTTTGTTTAAGTGATTTCCAGGCAAGAGACGTGTCAGGAAAGATGAAAAAAAGAAATGATGAAGGCCCCTAATGAAGGTAGGATGCCCAAGGTGTGGGAGCAGAGCCTGAGAAGTGGCAATCAAGGATGGATCCCGTTTATATGATGCTTTTAACTCTTTAAAGCAGGGAAAGAAATGTAACTTTAGAATTACATTTGAAATAGTAGTGGTTAATATTTATTGAGCAGTAATTCTGTGCAGAGAAACTGTATATTTTCATGTACATGTCTCTTTAAACACTTGTGTTAAAAAAGAAAACTTACAAAACAAATATCCTCGTCCCCATTTCACCTGCAAGGAAACTACAACTAACAGAAATCAAGTAAATCGTCCAAGCTCACCTAGGAAGTTTGAAGCAGTATCCAAACGCGTTCCGACTGACCTGAACCATTGGTATCTATTTATAATGAATTATCCCAGTACCTCGAAGCAGAAAAACACAATTCTAACTTTATGTAACTGGCAAAGATTATGTTCTTAAAGATAATCTATAAACCCACATGATTTGGAATCACATTGCTTCTGAAACTGAAAAGTACAGACATTTCATCCAATATTTGAGGCATATATTCCTCGGCTGGGCCTCTGAAGGAAAAAAATAAAAAGAAATAAATTCTTGTCCCTATAGTAATTTCCCTCTAATGAAAAAAAAAAAAAATACCTCGCATTCCCTAGATGGGTTGCACAAATAGAGAAATTATACAGCAGACCTCTCCTCGCCCACAAAAAAATGCATTCCATTTCTCAAGACCCAAGCAATTTCCCAATAAAGTGCACAAAACTCAGTGGTTCTCATAAAGATAAGAATAAAGTGATTCAATTACCACCTGTCACTTAAACTCAAAGAATGCTTTTTTAGTCTTTCCTTCTTCTCTGTAGTATTGGAATCTGTTCCCTACTAATCCCTTCTGGAAATTCTCACCTTTTGTAGTTTTGTTGACCATAATTAGTTTTCATTACCTTCTACCTACATCGTTTTCCCTTCTTTTTACTCTCCACTGGTCCTTGCTCACGTATCCTTAAATATTGGAACCTCCTCTGTTCATCGTCTGTTTTCCCTTTCTTCACACCCTTCCTAAAACAGCTCTCCTCTCCGATGAACTGAATCGCCACGTCTATGCTGATGAGTTCAGGATGCACAGAATCGTTAGCCTAGATTCCATTGCTGAGTTTCAGATTTATCTGAGTTGCTCTAAACCTTCCAACTGCATGCCTGGTAGAGGTACCCCATCAATTCAACCCATTCCTTTCATGTAGCCACTCCCTCAGCACAATGCCCACAAGAGAACCAGTCGCCAACTCCGAGGTTCATTTCTTGGTTCATCTCTTCACATTCAAGCCAATCACTAAATTCAATAATTTTGTTCCTCTTCATCCACATTATCACTGTCTTCTTTTCGGATTCACATCTTTTTTTTTTTTCCTTTCCTCATACAGCAGTGGGATATAAGGGATTGAGCCACTGACCTACATATCCAGCTCCTTCCCTTTTTTAATTTTTGACTTTGGGACAGTGTCTGGGTAAGTTTCTAAGTTGTCCAGGCTGAGTTTACTCCTGCATTCCTCCTGCCACCGCCTATTAGAATATGGGGTGTACGACTTGCTCCCATCTTCTGTGTAGACTTTTTAACAGCAAAATGCATTCTCCCCACATACAATCTTCATCACTTCAAATCTGATTTTATTTCTAAAATCTAATTTTGATGAAATAGTGAGACGATGGACAGCAGAGATAGAAGCAATGGAGCTCTCTAAATCCCAGCGTTTTTACTGATCATAGGATTGAATAACTACAGGCGCTAGCAAGAGATGCTACTCTCAGGTCAGCTCTGAAGGGCCCACTTAGTGGAAGGACACTACTCTTTCCTTACATTAAGGAGTGCATCTTGAGATCACTCCCTTGGCAGTCCATAAAATCTACATCCCCTAGGGTTAAATATTACTTGTCATGATAAGAAGCATAATCCTTCAAATATAACCTTTGCTTCCAAATCTGAGATGTTGTCACGAGGGCTTGGAAACTAGCAGTGTTACATCTTAGAGATGCTTGCTAAGTTCTCTGTGCATGAATTCCAAATGGCTTTGAATCAGTGAAGTTCTAAAGTGCCTCAGAACTCTCGTGACATCTGGCACTGAGGATAACACATGAAAAAGAGGTAGATATTGTCTCTAAAAAACTGAACTAACATTACACAAGAAAGTGTAGGTTAACCCCAAATCTCCTTATCCACAGATAAGGAAGTATTAGATATGGGAAAGCTATGAAAGCACGCCGTTTAGAAATAATGTCAAATCGGATTTCAGATCTTTAGCACTCAAGTTTAGCTCAATCTTTGCCAATGAAATAGCCTATAACAAAATAAACGCATTTGTAATATTCCCCAGTGTGTTTTCAATGCCCTGGCCAAAAAATAAAAATATAAAAATGCTTGTTCATACAGCCACCGAGCAGAAGCTTTGTCAAATGTGACTTGATGTTTAGGTGAGCCGGTTTTATGGCTGTACAACTGAAGTATGAAATGTGGTCAGAGGTAACCTCTTTGATTGTTCGTTAACAGCAGTAATGCAGGTTAATTCCTTGTGAAAGGGAAAATCTGGATGAATGAATGAATCCCAAATGCCTCTGAATTATGAATGAATGAAGTCTACATGTACATATATCTTGCTCGTTCACAATAAATCCCCTTGCTAGCACGTATTCCAAAACTCGCTGCGGCGATATCTACATCTCCTATTCGGTTACTGGTTTTTCACAGCCAGACCAATTGGCCAACCTGAAGAATATTTCCATTCTGAAAAAAAGTTTCATAAGAGAAAGAAGACTTCCTTTTTAAAATAGATTCTGTTTCTTATGCTTATCTTTATAGTTCACAAAAAATCTTTTAAAAGCTCACTCTCATTTGATTTTGTGCATTGTGATTCTTAAGATCTGTCTTGAGGGATTGTTTATTAAGACAAATATTTTCCAAATTAGAGTAAGAAATTTTTATTGAGAAACTACAAAAGGCAATTTCATGAATATGCATAGGTGAGAAATTATAGCAGGTCCCCAGGAGAAACTGGGAACCGGAAATTAAAAGCTTGAGGTCAGCTCTCTTGTTTGACAGTTTCTCATTTCTTCTTTCCAGTCTACTGTATCTCCTGATTGTTGATCCAATCTCATTACAAGAGTGTTGATGTCAACAATCACAGCAAAATTTGCAGGGAGATACTTCTTCAGGCCACTTTTTCTAAAAGGGAGGCACAAGTAGGAAAGGCCTTTGAAGTTTCAGAAACTCTTCTAACCTTGTTCGTACATAAAACTTTCATACTCTTGAACCAACAGCAGATCCCCCCCCCCCACACACACACACACACACACTGCTTTGTCCACAGCTTTCACAGGGAAGATGGGCACATGTACTAAAAAGGGATGAAAAAAGAACTAATGTGCTGGTTGACCAACTCAGCTCTTTCCAGTGCACTGATAGGAAATGAAGTGTTTCTCAAGACATGGAGTAGAGATGGGGAAATATTTCTTCAATCAAAGGATTGAAACAAAAGAAAATGTTCTCTTGTGGTCAAAACTTGTCGAGCAGAAACAATTTTGTGTGTCTCAACTTAATGCAAAAGAATTATAGCCAAACAAGTTATCATGATTATTTAAAAAGATGCTAAATTTTGGCTACATATTTATGTATGTAATTTAATTCAGTTGTCTTCCTTTTCTCTTCTTCTTCATTTCTGTAAAAATGTTGTTATTTAACATATTTTTGTCAGTGCTGAGGAATAGTTAACCTAAGGTCTTCTCACTGAGCTATCTTCCCAGCCTTTTTTAATTTTTTTTTGGGGGGGGAGGGGACATGGTCTCACTAAGTCACCCAAGCTGCTCTCAAGCTCACAGCTAGGCTTGCATTTTTCAGCATTTCGGGAACAATTGTTTTGTGCATTAATGAAGATTTCCCACTAAATGAAAAATACGCAGTTTTCTGGTATGAGACTATCAGGGCTTATTTTCTCTAGTCACATTTCATTTAAAACTACACAATTACATTTTTTCTAAGACAAAAATTCATTCTCAGAAGCAACTATAACCACATAAATCCCAAATATCCAGGTGTAATCTAGTAACCTGAAAGAAAAATTTGAGAGTGGGAGTGTGCACATGACTTGATATCTTCCCAAGATTAAGAAACAAAGAGGTGTAAAATATTGTGTGGAAGAGGAAAAAAAATGTAACTTCATTTCAGTTCCAAATTTTCTACCATTTATCTTTCCAATCTTGACTATTCTGTTATGTCAGCCAAAACTTCTGTCTCTGTGGCAGGGTTCAAGTAAGCATTGACTGACACTTCTGATGCCTTTACCTAAGTTCTGTTGTGTCTCAACAACTTGCTGGGGCAGAGAAAAAACATTGTAGGACAAGAAAGACACCGTTTCTACGGAGCATCTTGGCATTTATAATCTGGTAAGAGGGGGTGATACAGAGAATAACCAAAGGATGACATAGACAGACCCCAGTTACAGTAAGGGCATGAACACCCTGAGACTCTGGGGGGTAGAGTGCAGGTAGAGGAGAAAACTCTTGTAGCTCGAAAGCATGAGATTGAAACAAAGGGATAACAAAAGTTCTGCGTGACAACGCAAAGAGAACCCTGATGAACTAGTGCTGGAACAGTAGTTCAGCTTTAGAAATTAGAACACCTGGGCATGGTGGTACATGCCTATAATCCTAACACTGTTGGGAGGCTGAGGCAGGAGAGCTGGGAATTCAGGCCTAGCTTGGGCAACTTACTGAGATCCCATCTAAAAAATTAAAAACAATAACAGTAAAAGAGCTGAAGATGTAGTTCAACACAGAGTCCTTGAGTTCAATTCCTGGTACTGCCACCAAAAGAACAAAAAAATTAGGCTGGGTTTCCTAAGACAATGATTTTTTTTAACTTTATCCAAAAACCATAAGAAACCATTATGTATTTTTGTAAGAGTAAAGACTGATGAAACATGAAACACAAAAATGACAGCCAAGACACAGTGTGACAAGAAATTATTAAAAAGTCACGGGGATGCAGGGAGCCGACTCCATGTTCCAGGTAAATGACAATGGCTATCATGGACGAGGTAGGGTAATGCTGTCTTGGTGGGCTGGAATTACAGAACGAAGGAAAAGAGCAAGAGACCGCACAACAGTCGCTGGCTTTGTAAGAAGATACCACCTGCAAACGCTGAAAAGGAGCAAGGCATACAGAAGGAAGAGTGGCCAGGGAGATTGTGAATAGCTTTCGGCACCTCAGCACACGTGTGGAAACAATCAGTCCAGGCAGCATCTAACTGTCTAATGGTTCAGTGTGGGGCTCCATGGAAAAGCCCACACTACATATCCTGCATATTGTATGCGATGACTATGGCTTGCATGAGTGTGCAAGAGATTTCCAAGGGAAAGATCATACAAAGAGCACAGGATTCAAACTTGAACTAGAAGAGAAGAGACAGCATGGAGAAGTAGGAAATAAAGCATTCCAGCAGGAAAAAAGAAAGTCAGAACGCCATCATGCTAAAATTCTAACATTTTGAAAGGGAGGCAGACTCAGCCGGGTTAAGTGCAGCTGATATCAGGTAAAATGAGGAACAGCACTGGGCCAGCCACCCACCTTAAGTTGGATGAACTCGGAGTCACACAACATACTGAGACCCTACTCCTGACTCCTGTGGAAACACAGAAAGTAAAGCTCCAGGAAGAAGGCTGGATCTTCTCCTCACGGACATTTAGGAAGCCCTTGGGGTTGTCCAGGCTGTCCTTTGTGCACATGCTGCACAGGTGTGACACTCTTTAACTAATGTTTACTGTCCCATCACTCTTCGCAGTGCTTAAATGTATGATATCATTCAGCCACAATCCCATGCCAGAGATTGAATCAACACATTTTACAGATGAAAAAAAAATCAAGGCACAAAGAGATGTTCTTGTCCCACATGATATATCTAATGAGGTGAGAAAGCAAGTTATCTTTTGCATTTTTAAGTGTCTCTTGTTTGAACTGATTGCCCACTATAGATAGATAGATAGATAGATAGATAGATAGATAGATAGAGATATGTATATATATATATAGATAGAGATAGAGATAGAGATAGAGATAGATAGAGATAGATATATATAGATATATATATATATTCTTTCCTACAGGTTCCACTATTTGAGGGCCTAGGATATCAATTTCTGGGGAGTTAGGTAGTTTTTTAAGTAACTTTCCCCCGTTATCTCTTAATTCTATTACTATGGATTGCAGGTAATGGTCAATAAGCTCTGTATGTACTACGAAGATTTCTCCCATTAGATTATATTTTTGGAGTTTCTTTGACTTTATTTAAATTTTAATATTGATTGATTTGTAGCCTCCTATTTCTCCCTTTTCCAATGGGAATGTTAACCTGTTCCGATTATATGATGGAAGTGTTTGACTTTCTTTGATTTTTTACATAAGCTCACATCGATGAGTTTGCCTTGCGTCTCAGAAGAGACTTGGACTTTGTTTCTTTTTGGCAGTGTTAGAACTGTAAAGTCATTGGCAACTTTTAGAGATGGACTAAATGCATGTTGCATAAGAGGGGGGCCTGAGTCTTTTGGGGGCCAAGGGCAGAATGCTGTGGTTTGTATCTGAATGTCCCCAAAAGCCTCATGATTGGAAGGGAATACTCCAGTGACTGCCTGTGCTGTTAAGAGGTGGGGCCTTGCTGGAAGTGATGGACAACTTGAAACCCACCCCAGAAGGGGTGACTCACTGGGGCTTGACCTAGAAGGGTATCCCCTAGCTCTGCCACTGCTCACTCACTTCTTGACTGCCATGCCATGAACAGCTGCCCTCCAGCCAGGCTTCTGCCATGTGACTCCACTATTACTGATGGCCCATGAGTGAACTGAGACCTTCTGAAACTGTGAGCTAAAATGAAACTTTCTTTCCTTAAGTTGTGAATGTTGGGTATTCTGTCTCAGCAATGGAAAAGTAACCAAGACACAGGACATTGCAAATATACCACAATAATAATTCCCAATGTTAATAGTCTTAACTCTCCTACCAAAAGGCACAGACTGGCAGACGGTATTTTTTTTTTTTTTGGCCAACCCATAAAGACACACTTGGGCCAAAAGTACAGGGATGGAAATTAACACTTCACACAAATGGGGCCAGTAAACAAGCAGGGGTAGCTGTACCATTCTCAGACATTGCAGATAGCAAGCCAAAACAGACCAGAAGAGACAAAGACAGACATTATTTACTGGCAAATGGAACAATTCAACAGGAAGAAGTCACAATATCAACATATACTCACACAATATTGAGGCATTCAATTTGGCAAAATAAAAAAAAAAACCTGGACATGAAAGGACAAATAACCCCCAATAAAATTATAGTAAGAGACTTTGGTACACCACTACCAAAGACAGGTTAACTAGATGAAAAATTAACAAAATGTCTGTCCTAAACCTTATCATAGAACAAACAGACATGGCTGATATCTACAGAGTGCTTCATCCAACCCAGCAGTGTATATGTTTTCCTCAGTACCACATGTGACTTTTTCCAAAATATGTCCATCCTAGACCACGAGGCATGCTACAATAAGTAGAAAGAAATTGAAAGAATTCCTTGTATGCTTTCTAATTATAGTAGAATAAAACTAGAAATCAATAGCAAAAGTAGCTACAGAAACTATCAACATACGATGGAGACTAAGTAATATATTAGTGAACAAACATTGAGTCACAGGGGAAACCAGAGAAGAAATCTAAAATTCCCCAAGGTCAAACAACAATGGAAGCACATCACATCAAACTTTATGAGACGCAAATAAAGCAGTACTAAGAGGCACACCTGAAAAGAAAAGAAACAGAGCAATCCTGTTTCTTCTCTTCTCTTCTTGCTCTCACTCTCACTCTCACTTTCTCTCCAAATATGTATCTCATTGTCATTTCATTTCTCTGGAGAAGCCCAAATAGTATGTCAATATATCCAAAATTTACCATCTCTATATAAATTTACCATCTCTATATAAACATCAATATAAAAATCAATATAAAGCAGACAATGAGCTATTTTAAGCTTTTATACTTTCTTTGAACTACGGTTTGTATTTTGTACTTATAGCGTCTCTCAGCTTAGACTGGTGACATTTCAAGTGCTCAGTAATTTTATTAAGTGGGACGTGTGGCTGGAGGCCATTACATTGGATGGCATAGGTCAAGGGCATCACAGCAAGGTGAAGTGGAAAGACAAATGGATGAAGCCGTACAAACCAGGTTTTTGGCCCTTCCCCTCTGACTGAGGCTCGGTGAACACTCCAACTTCTACACTCCTGACTACAAGATTTCTCTGAGTCTCATTTTCCTCAAGCACAGCAGTACTACCTGGAATAAATGTTAGAGAGACCCTTCGGAACCCCCACCAGAGTGCTGGGCAAAGTGTAGGGCCCGATAAATATCAGCCACTTTTCTTTTCCCTAAGTCTTTTTATCTATTTTTCTTTCCTTGATCATAGGGAAGAGTGAATGTTAGATTCATCATCGTTTCCCAGCCTGGCACATTGGTAGATACTCAATAAGTGTCTGTTGAAATAATGAATGGAGTATATCCACTTGTTAATTTATATTTTCCTTCAATAAATCCAAACACTTTGGCACTACTTGCAAGTCATGAAGCTACTGGCATTGTAGTGGGTGGTCCAGTGGAGAAATAGGTCAAAGTTTGAGTTTGAGGCTGTGAGAGAAGAGGAAATATAATGGCATCAAAACCAAAACAAACCAGGAAAGATGCACCACAGATAGCTCTGACATTAATGGGTACTGAAATTTTAAACTCATTCCCATGTGTAATTTTCCACTGCTTAGGACAAATTTGACAAGTGTTTATGAGATGGGATGTGCCCTCATTAAAGAAAAAAATAAGAAACATATTCATCCTGACTCAGAAGAGAACATTTACTATCAATTGCATCAATTATTAAAAACTCATGTCACAGATGGATATTGAAGGTGGTCTCCTCTACTAGATAGGAACATTCTCTTGGGCTTTAACTTGAGTTAAGTTAGTAAATATAAAACATGAGCAAGGCAGGAGAATAGGAGGCAAAAAAAAAATAGTCTTCTCAGGAAAGGGGAGATTTAAAGTTAAAGAATCAATGCATTGGCAGAAAAGACAGTGACTCATAAGACGTGCTTCTTTGGTGAGAACTGCCCTTTGGTGACAAGCAGCATCAGAGAGAAACCTTTTTAGAAATGTGAAAAATCACGTTAATTTTAATAAAGGGATTATTATTCCTGGCAAAATTCCCATTCTACAAATCAGTTAAATAAGGAATCAGAAGCCACTGAAACATGTAAACACAGACCTTCTACCTCATGACATTGTGGGTCACTATTTGAAGAATCTCATAAAAGAAATCCAAAAGGTTCCAAATACTTTCTGGTTACTGGAATGCTGAAACTTGAGAAGAAATTTTGTTTCCTTGTGGATTTCCACAGAAAACCATGAAGTTCAGTTTTTAGGCTACTGTATTCATCTATGCAACAAGTATTTGTTGATTGTTGCTATGTGCCAAGAGCTAAAGGACAAGGAGCCCCGCAGTAAGCAAGCATGACCTTTCTTCCCCGAAGGCACCTTAAAGTATGAACAAAGGCCATGCAGAGATGTTTCGTTTCTCTATCTCTCTCTCTCTCTCTTTCTCTCTCTCTGTCTCAATTGCTATTATAGAACAATGATTAAGACAAAAAAATCTAGAGTTCTAGAGTTAGAATGCTAGAATTCATAACCCGGATCTACTAAAAAAAGAATCGAGTATTTAAAGGGTTCACAAATAACTAATAAATAAAAAAAAATAAATGCCAAAAGGAATCATGACCAGTTCTCTTAAAAGCAGCAAAACTCTGACAACCGTCACTGTTAAGCCCACAATAACCCTCTCAAATATTTTTATTAGTCACAACTGTGTTGTTTTCCCTAAGAAGATATCTTTAAAATATTCACAAACAACACTCCTTAAATATTTTTTAAATCATCCCATTTGATCTTACTTTTTTCTCTCCCTTGTGAACTGTTAGCCAGTGAAATGGTTTCATTTTCACTTTTTCAAAATGATAGTATAAAAAAACAGAAGTGAAAGCATGAATCATAATATAATCAGGAGTTCATAGTGAGATATCCATTTATAACTCAGAAAGCCATGGGGTATTTCCAAGCTGATGTCATTCATAGAAAGAATGCCATGGACTGTGGAAGAGTAAGAAAAATCACCTAGGCCAACTGGGGATTCAGAATACATGTGGGATATTCCCAGCTAATTATATTTTATTTTTCAAAAGTTCACACAAACCAATACATGTTTCAATTATTCATATGGGCTGTCATACAGATTTAATTTGGGGTTATAATTTTTACTTCTGGTAACTGAGACAATGTACACTGAAATTCTACTTTAGAAAGCATAACCCCAGCTATAACTCAAGATTTCATTTCTTTAAGGAATCATATAGGTACTAAAACTACCATGAAATCCCATGAAGTTTTTTTGCTTATAAAGAAAAAAATTGTATATAAAAAATTGTGATGTTTTCTCAAACTATTAAAGCTGTTTTATTTTATTCTTATCAGGAGAAAAAATAACTATAAACCTTATTTTTTGCCAACCAAACAACTAAGGTAATACTTTTTTTTTCCTTCACTACATTCTACTGCATTTACATTTTCAAGAACTAGAAGAGGTTTTGGTATATGTTAAATAAAGTAGTGATATTACAGAACAGAAATATTTTCAAAGGAATATTTTCCTCTGGAGTGTCTACATTTGCTTGGAAAATGTGTCAGCCATTAATTCTGTTTGCTGTGATGGTTTGGGTTAGTTGGTTGTTATGACCCAGATCCTAACATTAAGATGTGAGCCCAGCCTATCTCTAGCACTTTCCAGCCATCATATATCCCTGGTTTCTCCTTCTATCAATGCCCCTGAAGTGGAAAATTCCAGAGAATACTTCACTCACCAATTCTGGTGATACCACAGCGCTGAGCCTTACCCATGAGTCTTGCAGTTAACTCCCAAGTCCAGTTCTGATGGCTGCTTTGGGTCATCTTGTTATCCTGGATCATTCAGTAAGGACACAGATAAATCTCCCAACGTAAATGGTCTGACTCTATGTGATTTAAAAACAAAATTTAAAATGGATTGGAAAATTAAATTCCTCCTCATTTCATATAGCAACTGGAAGCACATGTGCTTTGAATATTTAAAGTTCCAGAATAACTCTTAAGAGTTTTGAAAGAAAATGTAAAGTATTCCAGAACTTCGAAATAAGAAAAGGCTTGTCCAGATATAAAAAGCTCCAACAAATGTACACCCTAGTGGGTGAAGTTGATAACAGGGAAGGTAAGTATGTGTCAAAGCAAGACAAACCTATTTATTGTCCACTCCACTTTGCTAAGAATCGGAAACTACTCAAAAGTCTACACAAAAATAAATAAGAGAAAATAATTAACTATAAGCTAAAAGATAAATACATTTGATAATACTAACATTTTAAATTTCTACACAATTGGATATCATAAATAAAACTAAAACAAAAGTAAACCAGAAACAGAAATTATTTTCAAATCCATTCAAATAATAGCTACAATCTGGAATTATAATTTTTTAAATCTCATAAATAAGTAAAAGACAAAAAAAAGTAGACAAATGGAAACAAAACTTCAATTCACAAAAGAGAAGCTCTCTATGCTGAAGGAAGGCATATTGAATAACAACAAAAAAAAAGCTGTGACATGCTAGTAATAGAAACATGCAAATTAAAACAAGACACTTTTTCACATCTTCCGGTCTGGAAAATTTTCAAAAGACTGACAATAACAAGTCATGAGGAGAAAATAGAGGAAGTACAAACTTTTGAATTTTTAATGGTAATCATTGATAATTAATGAACACTGAACATCTACATGAAGCATGGTATAAATGTAAGAAGAGAAATAGAAGAGGCCGAGCAAATGGCTATAATTAGGAAAGCATTTTGGCAGTAGCTAGCAAAGTCTGAAGCTTGGGAGCCAACAAGTCAATATCTAAGGTATAAAAATATACAATTTAGAAAACTTACACGGAGACTGATATGTGCATTGCAGCTTCCCTTAAAAAGAAAAAAAAAAAGCCCGCAATGCCTGACACAGAAAGAACGGATCCTCTTAGTTTCATCTGTCTCCATGCCAAGCACCTATTTCTTCTTGGCAGTCTTACCATTTTCTTCCTTATGTAGTTACAAGACAATGCACTGTCCTTTCTTATTTGATGCTGTCTTGTTCCCTTCTCCTCCTCCATCCTGCCCTCTCCCAGACCTGTGGGAGTCTCTTTCTATCTTGGAAATTCATTTTCCATTATATCTGTGGTATTAGGCCACATATCCTTCTTTATTTTGCCAGATTACTCCTTTAGACTTAGTTTACTGGCAATTAGCAAATAGAAACATTACCTGCCTCACACTTTCCAGGACCAATTAGCCAAAACTACCTGCTTGAATGAGGAAGAACAGAGACAGAGATGAAAAAGAAAAGTAAAGAAAATACACACAGACACACACACACACACACACACACACACACACACACACGAACGGGGAAGAAAAATCACAGAGTGATAAGTTCAAAGCTTTCCTTATCAGTCTTCTCTTAGCAAACCATTGCACAATGACACTCCCAGATGCCTTGTGGGTGGCTGAAGAAAGCAAGCGAGGACATCTGGGACATGTCCTGATTCGTTTAGAAGTGTCTACTCAGAGCTGAAGTAGCTGTCTCCTCATCCATCGACGATTCTTTGCTTTCCTCGTTTTCCCCACCATAGAATCTTGATCTTATCATGGCTGGAGGGAGAACTTCTCCCAAGGCTGGACATCACTGCAAGTTGAGTATAACTGGGACAGCATTGCCTTGACCAGCTCTAAGACAGCTATGCAGTAACAGCAACTATGCTGCTAACAGTAACTTTGGGCAACTTGGATGTTTTCTCACAAATCTCCAGGCTCAGCCAAGGAATCCCTAGGCTCCCATTTAGGGAATAGCATAGGTCTGACCGCCCTGCTGGTATCCTGCTACCCTCTCAATCAGCACCTTTTTAACAGGATAACATACCTACCTTTTCTTTCCCCTTCCCTTTTCTGACATAATAAAAGAAAAACTAAAAATTTAAAATCTTTCTATTTCTCCTGTAGTTAACAGCTGTGGTAAGTTAAATAAGTACATAACCCTATTTTTGTCAGTCACGTAACCTGTTTTGTGTTGTAGCATGTTGACAATATTTACTTTACTCTAAATTTGCTTTTTAAATCTCAGTTTATATTGTGAACACCCCACTTACTTGGAATATTTATATATCTCAGTACACATATAGCGAATAATTGATATATTTTAAGAGCTGCCTCACTTTCCAATATGTGTGTGTGTGCATTCATGCAAGTGTCTTTTAGTTACTTTCTCGCTGCTGAGACAGAATGCCATGCACCCTCAACTTGAGGGAGGAAAGATTTATTTTAGCTCTCAATTTCTGTAGATCAGAGGCCATGCAAAGACAGGCAGCTGGAAATGGTGAAACAGGGCCAGAGATCTGGAATGACAGAGCTCCTCATGGCATGGCAGAACTCAGCCAAGTCTTGGAGGAAGGGCAGAGCCAGCACACCCTCCTACAGGTCAAGACCCAACAATTCTCCCCTTCAAGCCAGGCCCCCCATCTCAACAGCACATAGTATCCAGAGGTACATGAGGTTTTGGTGGGGGGGCACACTTTAATCCAAACCAGAGCAACGTGCTATAATTTGTTCATTTCCCAGATGTATTAGTTAGGGTTTGGGAGGGAAAAGTTTAATATGTAATTATATATTAATATAAATGCAAAATTAATATATAATCTTATATAATATATGTGGATTGTATGGGGCTTTATTAGTTTGGCTTACAGATCCAAGAGAAGTCAAATAGGCCACCAGCATGACCAGTAGCTCCTCAGATGTGACAATGGAAGAACACCCGACCAAGATGGAAGATCTGCACACTCACCATAGGACCCCAAATGCAACTCTACATCAAAGATAAGTATTTAAATAAATATCTGAAGGCTGGAATGAATCTGCTTGGACTCAGCATCCAGAGCAGCGTGAAGATCACCTCCTACTTACGGATGTAAGTTTGCTTGTGGTTTACTGGTACTGCAAGCACTGTCATTAGCAGCATTATTCCTACATATACTTTTATCAAATATGAGTTTTAAATATAAGTCAGAATTTAGAAACTGGAGTTCATTTATAACATACAGTACTTTAAGTCAAATAACTACTTGCAGGCTTATTTGCAACAATGAATTGAAGAATTCATACTCCAACCAGTACGGTATGGGAACGCACATGCCTGTGGGCATCTGCCAGGGGGGGTTGCTATTGCTGGCTTAACACACTTGGCAATCAAACAAGTAGAAAAATAATTCATTACTATTACAATTTAGTATGGGAACAGGATAGGAGCAATGATACAAATTCCAAACAAAGAGAAAAATGCCTGATATTTGATTGCATACATCGGTATTTCTTTCTTTACCTTACCCCAGTTTGGGACCTATGTTCCTCCACTCAGAAATCTGAAAAAGTTGGAAATAGTGTCTTCCTTAGAAATATTTTCTTCGGTGCAACAGGATTAAGTCAACTGTTATTAGAAGGAAAGGTCACGGGCGCACCAATTTTGAAAGGAAAAGGCGTGTCTGGCTACATTAAATAAAAGGGCAAACGTACACCGACACAATTTTTAAAATCCGACAGTCACAATAGTACTAAAAAAGACAGTAAGGTAGAGCCAGGCTCAATGATTATATATGCAAGATGTCCCCTAAACCTTTACCTCATTGTTTAGAAAATTAACCATGGGACATCCTAGAAAACATCTCATAGCAGCATGGGTATTAGAGAAAAAAATCAAAAAGCATATTAACTTTTAGCTCTATTTAGCACCAGTGATTTCAGAAGTAGGGACCAAGCACCAATTACACAACCAGCTGAAGTATGAAAATACCTAACTTCATTGTACATCAGCAAAGAAATTTGGTGCAGTTGTACACTTTTAACCCTTGCTTAGTTGCAATTCCATCCAGCACAAACCTTCTCTCTGAGAGTCAAGTGATCCCACACCAGTTAATGGTGTTGATACGCTTTTCATGGAGGGCAGTAGACCAATTCTAAGAGGACACAAAAAAATCATCGAAACATGCCAAATCATACTGGTCATTGAGGGAGGAAAAACAGGTGAAAAAATAATATGCCACAAGATAGCTTTTGCCACACAGACTGAAAAAAAGCAGAAACTCTTATACACCCAGGCATCTCATAAATAAAATGTTGTACCTAAAATATAATGTAGGCATTTGTGTCTGGTTAGACAGTATTCACTATGTTGAAGACCAGAGCAGAAAACAAGAAACTACTACTATGTTAAAGAAAAAAAGATTTTTAATTTAAAACTAGATATATTACTGAGAAATACAGTGTATGCATACATTCTTTCCAGAATATCACATTACATTTCTCTTTGTCACATAGACTGATATTTATGGGTATACATGTCAATGTTTTGCACGTGGTACTAAGAATTGAACCCAGGGTCTTCACGGTGAACTACATCCCCATTCCTTTTGTTATGTTTTGAGACAGGGCCTTGCTACGTCACTAAGTTTCCCAGGTTGGGCTCAAACTCATGATCCTTCTGCCTCTATCATTAGCCCTCAGGCCAAAAGCTGAGAGGTAGGAGACTCTTATACATCTTTATTAATTGTTAATATCTAATGGAATCAGGCACAGTATACACATTCTGCAAATGTTGATGGTAAAAATTGAAATGTTCTGCACAGTGCTAAACCACAGGAAATACTGACATAGATCTGTTGACGTGTAAGTGCTATGGACTAAACTGTATCATCCATTGCCAAAAATTCATATGTTGAGGCCCTAACCCACAGCACAGCTGTATCTGGAGATAAGGTCTTCTGAAGGTAAGTAAGGTTAAATGAGGTCATAAGAGTGTAAGAGTGGAGCCCAAACACCTCGAGCTAGTGGTCTTATAAGAAGAGGAAGAAGGAAACCTCCCTCCCCTTCTCTCTGTCTCTCTGTCTGTCTACCTCTCCAAACAAGCAATTGAAGAATAATCCTGTGATCTGAGACGGAGATGACAGCCATCACCAAGCAAGGAAACAGACTCTACCAGGAGCCAAATCTGCTGGAGCCTTCAATGTAGTTTTCCCAATCTCCAAGTTGTCAGAAAATTAATTTCTGTTACTGAAACTGCCCAGTCTGTGGTATTTTGTTATGGCCACCTGAGTAAATTAATGCAATCAAATAGGCCAGCAAAAAAATTTTTATGGTTTCATGGCAATAAACTAGATAAAGAATAATGAATTCTTAAGTCATTCTACAATATAGTGATTACATCAGAGCAAATTCTAGCACACTTAGTACATATGCTTCAGGAAGTAACCCACAGGCTTGAAAATAATGGTATGTAAAAGAGTATGGAAGAAAGAAAAAAATAGGACATATGTGATAAGATAAATGTAACAAGAAGGATCTTCTTCTACAGCTATGTAGAAATTTTTGTTCAGCCTCCATCTGATTTGACAGAAAATTCTTTAAGTTCAATTAAAGTTTGTGAAACATTTTGACCAAACATCCTATCTCCTCTTAATTTCACCAGAATGATCACATAAATTTTACTTTTAAGTCACAGCCCCAATGCATTTTATAAATTTATGAAAGAAAATCCCTCAAGAGCTCCTTAGAAAGCACAGTGCCTCACAAGAAAAAAAATAGTTTTAATTTCTCCTGCCTCATGGGATGACACATTTTTGTGGAAAGTTGGTCATTAGAAATTTGCAACCCTAAATTATCAAAAAAAAAAAAAACCCGTGTCCTATGAACCTTATTTTCACTACAGATTCCTTGAATAAAGGTCACCTGTAAACAGTAAAAGAATTAACTGAGAAATATGACTCACACTGTACACACATACCACTGAGGTCCAATATAAACACAAGTCATAAATCAGAAATCCAAATCTAAGGTGCTTTCTCACATTCACTAACTTTCTAGTCGTAAATAGATAGAAGACTTATGCAGGAATGCCTCGCATATTTCTAACAATGCAAGCCATTTAAGAAGAACATGTCACTTACAGTGGCTTGCTTCTTCTCAAAACAAAACTTTTGTCTTCTGTTTTCTCAAAACTGGAACTTACTTGAGTTTCCAGACTACTGTCCTTAATTTCTAGAGTATTTTAACATATTTGTCATCACTCTCTCTCCAACTCTTCTGAGAACTGACACTATGATGAGTGAAATTTTAAAACCCAAAATGTAAAAATCATCCTGTTATGCTTTCTATGATTTTTGCTAATACTTTGAGACACATACATTTGACTTGTCACCATCTGCTGTGACAAAAACTTTTGAAAGTAAACTTCTGAGCTTTAGCATCATTCATTCATAAATACCTTTGAATAGATTTTCTACGTTGTATAGCAAGTATTTCATGTTTGTGACAAGATCAGCTAACTCTGTTTCTAGGCACCACCAAGGAGATAGTTTTGTTATTCTCATAATAGCATATTGCCAGAGTAACAGGACTGCCTGACTCACGGGGCCTTGGCTCCCCAGAGCAGGTGACGGCCGATGGAGGGCTTGGCTGATTGATGCAACGGCGAAAGTCCTTCGAGATCCAAAATGAGTCCATGCTAAAACACAAACGGTGAAATGGATCAAGGTGTTGGACCTGGAGGGAAGATGGGACTTCTCTTCCTGAGAAGAGACATGTAGCCTGCAGCGTGGGTGGAACAAAGGAAACCCATCCGCGCATCCGTGCCTTGTCCCCGTGTTCTAGAAAGGTAACAACGAAGCGCTGCGTGTAGAGATGGCTGGAGTCATCTCTGTGAGAATGACAAGAAGGTGCTTGAGAGACACCTACTGCTGAAGAGGAAGAACCCACTCACTTCCATACCTTACATAGCAAGGAAAGGGACTTCGCCCACATCACACACTGGTGGCATGAAAGAGAAATTGTCTGCCTCACACACAGCAAAGGATAGGATGTCCTATACAATTGTCCTATTCGTTGTCCCATTCCTTGTAATTCTACACGTGAGCTAAACATCAAAGACGTATACAGCAGTGAGGAAGCACACATAACCCCCGTGCTCATTGGGCTGCGTGGTGAGATGTAAGTCTGGGCTTTATCCTTGTTGCCTTGCCTTCTCTTATACTTGATGGAAATCCTACCTACATGATCTCCAAAATGCATCTGGAATGTAGCTATTTAACATGCAGCTTCAACTATTATGTTTGCCTGTATTGTTGTTGCAAGAGCCTTCTAACTGCCTTCCCTGTGTCGCACGTTTGTCCAGTTTCAGCAGTCTCCAAAAACCAGACAGAGATTTTGTTAGAGCATGATCTTGGCCAGATGCATTGACCAAGTAGCTTGGAAAGTTGAAGCAGGAAGATCACAAGATCACAAGTTCAAGCCCAGTGTTGGCAACTTAGTAAAACCTCCATATGTGTGTGTGTGTGTGTGTGTGTGTGTGTGTGTGTGTGTGTGTGTGTGTGTGTGTGTGTATATATATATATATATATATATATATATATATATATATATATATATATATATATCCTCTATGAGAAAGGAAGCTGGAAAAGATTTTCTCCAATTCTGACTGCAGTTTCTTCACTCAATTGTTTCATTTGCTTGGCAAAAGCTTTTGTAATCTGATTTGTTGATACTTGGTGGGGGTTATTTCCTATGCCACTGGTTTTATTCAGGAAGTCTTTGCCCATACCTGTAACTTTAAGTGTTCTGCCTATGTTTTCTTTCAGTGGTTTCCAAGTTCAGGTCTTTTACCTAGATCGTCAGTCTTTTCTGATTTGTGCAGGTTGGTAGATATCAATGACGTCTCAGCCTCCTATGTTTGCCTAGCTAGTTTTCCCAGAACCATTTGATCAAGGCTACCTTTTCTCAAGCACGTGGTTTTGGCTCTTTTGTCAAAAATTGGATAATTGTAATTGTGTAGGTCTTTTGTTTCTGTATCCTCTATTCTATTCCATTGATCTGTATGACTATTTCTAGACTGGTACCATTCCATTTTTGTTAGTAGTAGTACATTCTGCAGTATGTTTTGACATTAGGTATTATGATACCTCCACAGTTACCTTTTAGGCCTAGGATAGTTTTGTCTATTCTGGATCTTTTATACTTGCAAGTGAATTTTAGGATTGCTTTTTGAGTTCTGTGAAGAATATTATTGGTATCTTGATAGATGTTGCATTGAATCGGTAAATCATTTTTCAATGTGTTGCTATTATAACAATATTGAAAAGGAAGGCATTTGGGTGGCCTTGAGGAGCTATGAGAGAATCTTAGCTGACAGCCAGCAAAGAGACAGGAACCTCACCTCTATGTCCAAATGTCTGTGTTCTGTCAGCAAATGAAATGGGCTTGGAAGAAGGTTCTCCTTGAAAGCTTCCAGATAAGAGCCCAGCTTGCCAGCAAATTGACTTCCACCTGTGAGATGCAGGCCAGGGAAAACAGCCAAGCTCTCTGGCTTCCAGTCAGAGGAGCTGTGAGATAATTCATTTACACAACTTAAGTGGCCCAGTGTGTGCTAATCGTTAGGTAGTGGTAAGTAAGAAACACACCCTGCTTGGCAGCAAAATGGCCCACTAGGGAAACAACAGGGTAAGAGGCTTTCTTAACTCAGAGGCAAGACAATGAGACGCAATTATAACTGAATAGTTCACCAGTCACATGGGGTAATAAAAGAACAAAACAAAAAGAAATTCTAGGAAAAAGATATGTCGCAACATATAGTCACCATAATGTCTTAAAAGAAGCAGGGAAACACGTATTTTCTAAATGTAATCATCTGGCACCATCGTAAATAGAATCAGATCCTGGCTTATGTTAAGTGCACAATAAGGTTTGAATTTGGATAAAGGACTTGATAGCCCAAAGCGCTTCAAATGAAAAATTACCTGTCATTATAATTTGTCATTAGTCAATTTCCTTTTTTCCATTATTTAATTTCTTTGTCGCTGTTACTTTTGTTTAAAGTTTTCATTTTTAATATATCTGTGGTGGGTTATTCTTCAGGAAAATAAGAATTTATTAACATGCCAAATCACTTCAGGAGAAAAAAATCAGAAGACAAAATAATATTACATTATGCTAATTAGAAGAAAACATTTGCTCGAAAATATCACCAAATTTAGAACCTTTCTGTTTCTCTTCATTTTTTAATCTATTGTGATCATAAATTTGGAAATAGTAAACTAACAAAAGGAATAAAAAGTTTAATAAGTTCAGTTTATTTCTCTGTGCTTTTATATAAATTTCCAGAAAGTTGTTCATTCAGTTAGGACAAAACTAGCTCTACGTGCTTCAGGAAAAACGTGCATGATAAAATAGTTCTTTATTACTTGCAGTAAAGAAATATAACAAATAAATCCTCTTAGTTCTCGGAGATTCGTGCTATTGGGTAAGAAAATTCATCATTGGTTTTATGACTTCTTAAAAATTTTTCTACAGCTCCCCTATCACCATTACATCTTTAATTTTGTTTAAATTATGCACTAAAGTTTATTAGATTCGTTCCCATGAACAATAATTTTATGCATTTTAAGAACTTTCATAAAAGTAGAAATTCAATAAGAACTGCACTCATACACCAAGTCCTCACCTCTCCCTGAAGCACTGCAGAAATGGTGTCAAAAATTCGTATTCATCTGTTGACCAGAAAACCAAACATGATTCTATTGACTGCAAACAAATCAAAGATTGTAGTAAAAGTTGGCTTCAAGAGAAAAAAGGAAGTGAAATTTTAGGGTTTTTGGAGATAACTATCTACTGCATTTGATACAAATCTCAGATATGCATTTTCTCAGACTTTTTTCTCAATTTCAACTTTCAATTCTTGTATTGACTGTTGTAAGGTGATTTTTAAATGAAAAATCAACATAGATCTTTGTGATCCAAAGGACTCTTTGTATTTACTTGACCAAAGTCCCTAATAGCTACCAGAGCATAGGGAGTAAAATTAATCTGGGTTCCCATCTCACCATCTTGTCCAACCCTAATCACCTTCCAACGGCCTCACTTCTGATTGCCATATTGTTGAGTGCTGTGGCTTCAACACTTGAATTTGGGAGAGGACAGGGCAAACACGTAATCCGTAACACCTATTCTCTAAGCTGGCTAGGGAATGAAAGTGGTAACTCTTACAGCACAGAGTATGATAAAATATTAAGTGTCTTGAACCAAATAGGAAATGATATAAGACAGTGTGTAGAACTGGAGTGGATCATTTGTATCCGGGGCATGGCATGCTGTTACAGTGATCCAGGACAGAATAGTTATTCTGAAGAGAAGAAGGAAATATCACAGGACCTGAATGAGGACTGGAAAGATGCATGGGTTTCCTTGGGTACCCATTTCCCCATTTATCTCATGTTTATGGCAGTTATTGGCCTCTGCTTTCTCACAAAGTTCCCGCTATTTCCAGAAGAGAAACTGGAGTACTCAAATAAGTAGCTGGCAGTCATAAAAGTGAAAATTTCTTCAGCTGCTTATTCCAAGCATGTCCTAAATAGAATTGAGCAAAGAGAGGTCAATATTCCCAAGGCAAAAGAGCAGTGAAAACTCACTGTCCAGGAAATGAATTAAGATCTCAAGAGTGTACTTCCTGTGAGGCTGGGCAGAGAGCTGCCTCATGAGAGGCACTTAAACTTCCTTCTCATTAACCTCAGACAGAAGCTGCTTATCCTTTTGCTTTGAAATTGATCCTGAATGATTTGTAGTTGGTTTCAGGAACTTTTTTTGTAGATATACTCTTCTGGTTCTTTGTTGTTTTTTTATGTTATGATCAAATTTGATAGAATGACAGACGCAGTAACTACAGCAAATAAAACCACTAAGTTTCAGCCAGCTAACATACAAGAAAATAAGGTAAATTTAAAATTAGGAAATCGATACGACTTGTTAGTGCAACTGACTTGGTAATGGTGTTTTAGATTATTACTACTCTAAGTGGGTTCACAAACTAACAGCAAGATCACAGGAAAATTATCAAAAATGCATAACCTCAGGCACCACCTCACAGCTATTGAATCAGAACATTTATTTTAACAAGGTTCCTTGGTGATTTGTATGTGTTTTAGTATTTGAAAAGTAGTATTGTAGACACTCAGAATTTTGTTGTCGCTTTTTTAAAAAAGTCTTTCTAGCACTGCATTGTGGTCCACACATATCGTCCCAGCACTGTGGGAGACTGAAGCAGGAAGATCACAAATTGAAGCCCAACATGAGAGATTTATCAAGACCTTGTTCAAAACAAAGAAGGACTGAGGATGTAACTCAGTGCAAAGGTTCTGAATTCAATTTCTAGTATCATAGAAAAAAGGAAAAAGTTAAGTATAGTACTTGCCCTCTGACCAATCTGCTAAACATAGGAACCACTTCTCCCAAAATCGTCTTTCTTGTCTTGTCCTACAATAGAGTTACCCTAAAAGGAAGCTTGTGAGAGATTTGGGAGGAGATGTAAAAATAATAAACCTTGTTATTTGAAAGTCCTTTTGTGGTCACATACAGTTGCAAACAAGCACGACATTGCCCAGCAGGACACAACTTGACCTCCACGTTATCTGCTCCATTAACAGGCTATCCTTGTCCTTCCACACAACAGCCCCAGGTCCAGCACTGACACTTGACCGAGGACTCACCGGTTGGCAGCCACACAGAGAAGAATTCTCCTCTAGCTCCTCCTTCAAGGTCCATGGGGTTGGACACGATTGGCTTTTGGCATTACCCATCAGGTTCTAACTTGTACACTAGCACCAGAATTTCACAAAAGCTACTTATAGAGTATGACACTAATTCTCCACCTGTCCCTTTGTGGCTTTCACTACCATGGCTTCTTGCGCAATTGGAAAAAATTTATTTCCTATCATTGGTCCCCTATCTCAAAATGTGCATGACTTCCCTTACTGCTACAATCCCTAAAATGGTATCTTTCTAACCTCACCAAACAAGGTACACGCACATAAGAAAATGTTCCTGTATTCAGTTGTCAAAAGAACTATTAACACAGAAGATTTAGGCTGTATGTAGCTTCAATGAAACTAAGGGCTGGAGGTATAGCTCAGTGGTTAAATCACTTGCCTAGCATGCACAAGGCCCTCAGATTGATTCCTTGGTACCACATAAAGATTAGCCAGGTAGAGTGGCACACAACTGTAATCCCAATCGTTGGGAGGCTGAGGCAAGAAAATTGCTGTGAGTTCAAGGTCAGCCTGAGCTACATAGCAAGTCCAATACCAACCTGGACTACAGTTGACTTAATTAACTTATCTACTCAGACAACCTGAGAAAATGTTTCTCTACCTCATGGTAAATTGGTTTTTATTGATTTGGTACCATGGTCCCCTTGGGATAAATGTCATTTGTTATTGATGAATCATTCTTTCAATGTGCTACTGAAGGTGGTTTCCTGGTATTTTGTTGAAGTGTTTTCATCAAGAACATGGGCCAGTAATTTTCTTCTAGTGTCTCTGTCTTTTTCTTTGTCTTGCTTTAGTATCAGGGTAATGATGACCTTGAAAAAGGAATACAAAATTATTCTCACCTCTTCAATTTTTATGGAAGAGTATGAAAAGAATTGATATCAGTTCACCTTAAGATATCTGGCATAATTCAGCTGGGAAGTCATCTAGTCTTGGAATTTTCTTCAAGGTAGAATTTCATTACTAATTTGACCCCCTTATCTATTGTTGATCTGTTCTTTTTTTTTCATGGTTCAGTCTTGATATGATACATGTTTCTAGGGATTTACCCATTTCTTCCATTTTATCCAACCTGCTAGCAAATAATCATTTATGGAGGTCATTCAAGATTCTTTGTGCTCCTATAGCTTAAGATGTAATGTGTCTGTTTTATTTTTGATTTTAGTACAACCTCAGAGATTTTTTAAAGACTAAAAGAGGCACGCCTTATATGTGGATCTGAAGATTCAATATTATTAAAATATTATTTAGATATTATAGATTCAATGTGATCCCAGTCACAATTTTATTGTGGAAATAGGCGATTCTAAGATTGCTGTTACGTGGATATTCAAAGAACCAAGAATAACTAAGACAATCATGAGGAGAAATAAAGCTGAAGAATGTCAATAATTTAGTTTTATGACCTACTATAAAGCTACTATAATCAATATAACTTATTGGCTGTTATTATAAGAAGAGATAAATAGATAACAAAACAGAGCGTGTTAAGGTAGTCCTCAAAAAAGACCCATGTTTAACCTCCAGTATCTATTAATATTGTCTTATTTAGAATAATATGCTTCATAGAAGTAATTTAGTTATGAAAGGTACTAACAAGCAGCACACAACAATCCATAAAATAGTTTAAAAGCCACCTGGGAGCCTGGCACTCAAAGGGAAGGTACAGATGGGAGAGACAAGTGCCTAGCAGCCCCAAGCAAGGGAATGCTTGGAGCACCAGAAGCTGTCAGGGACAGAGAAAGGGTTTCTTTCTAGAGCCTTTAGACACAGCTTGACCCTGTTAACACCTTGGTTTTAGATTCCCCCCACCCCTCCGGCCCCCGCCAGCTGTGAGAGGACACACTTTTTTGTCTAAACCATGTAGTTTGTGGTAATTTTTCATGACTACCCTAGGAAACTATTATAAGAATAAAGACAAGAGACTCTGAAAACAGACCTACATTAAACAGTAATTTGAGCAAAAATATAGGATTAGTCGGTTTTCTGTTGCTAATAACAATACCACAGATTGAATAAGATATAAAGAAAAGAAGTCTATTTTGGGTCACAGTTCTGGTTCAGAGAGAAGACATGACACCTGATGCCATGGGAATATAAAGGATCATAAAAAGCAACTACTGTAAATAATTCCTCACCAACAAATTAAGTAAACCAGAAGAAATGGATGAGCTTCTAGAAAGATGTATCTTACCAAGTCTAGCCCATGAAGAAATTTAAAAACAAATCGATCAAAATGAATGAAGAGATTAAATTAGAAAAAAAAAAATCTACCATAAAAGAAAAGCCCAAGACCCATGACTGATTAAACCAAACCTTTAAAAAAAAAAAAAAAGTCGTATGATATCCCTCTTCCTGGCATAGTCCTTGGGTGGTACACATGGTGAAAGACAAGGAGACAGAGACCTGCCAAAGTGGTTTTCATAGAAACCAACTCACCAAATAACTCATTAATCTGCGCACGGTGGCAGATCCCTAGACACATCTTAATATTTCATAACGAAGATTAAATTTCAACCTGAGTTATGGAGGAGACAAATCATAGTCCAACACAATTTTGTTGAAAAAGAGACTATCTCAACTATTTATGGTCAATTGAATATTTGCAATGGAAATAATTTGATTATTAATTTGATCATAAATCTGTATATGGAAGCTAAAACAATCAAGATTCTGGATAATAAAATAGAAGACTGTCCACATTATGTTAGGATGAGCATATCTTTCTTAAATGAGTTACAAAAACATTAGCCATAAAAAGAAAGTGTCGATAAATATTATAAGAAAATTGGAATAATTAACCCCAAGGCTGACTACATCTTAATCACCCAGAACCTATGAATGTGACAGGTTGCTTTGTAAAAGAGAATTAAATTTACAGATAGAATTACAGATACTAGTTTTAAAGGTAGAAGAAGGAACACAAGCCACTGAATCCGTCAACCTTCAGAAAGTAGAAAAAGCAAGACGTGGATGTGTCTTAGAGCCACTAGCAAGGACCCCTCCCTGCCGACACCTTAGTTTCATCCCAGTGAAACCCATGTCAGACTTCAGATGCACAGAACTGTAAGATAAGAACTTTGTGTTGATTGAAGGTGGCAGGTTTGTGGTAATTTGTTAACAGCAGCCATAGAAAAATTCATTAAAATTCATTAAAATTAAGGACATCTTTTCATGTGAAGACCATCAGAACTTCGAAAAGCAAGACCTAGACTGAGAGAAGATGTCTGCTATACATATACCCTACTGTGGACTTGTATCAAGAATAAAAGAGAACTCTAGGAAATCCATAATTAAAAGATAACCTAATTTTAAAAATAAGCAAAAGTTTGAACAAGCGCTGTCAGGGTCTCCAGAGTCCTGGCCTGCCATTGGCCACCGGGAATCAAGCATCAGCAAAGTCTGGGGAAACAGGGTCTCGAGTTGCCATGAGTCCCACCGATTTTACAACAGAATAACATCCGGGAGACTGAATCAGTGTAACAGCCCCTTTATTGTCCGCGGAGCCATGATTATAAGCAGTTGGAGGGAAGCGGGACAGCCAGGGTAAAAGGGCACGCGTCATTCACTGATTGGAGGAATTTTGGGGGTTTTGAAAGTCACCTAATTTGCATGGTGGGTCTTTTGAAACCTGATTACGTGATTTCTGGTAAGGCTCTTGGGTCAGGGGAAAATTCGGAATTTGACTAAAGTGAATCCTGAGCTGCAGTCTTTTCTGGGCCTGGGATAAGAGGGAGTGACTCCACTCCTGCCCGTCTTGAGAAGGATTTTCGGCATCTGAGCTGCCTTCTACTTCCAGGGTTCCACAAGTACTTTATTTTAAAAAAAATTCAAATGAGTAATAAAAACTGGATGTGTGTTCAGTATTACTACTCATTGGGGGATTCAGAGTAAATCCATATGAATAACCCAGTAGACTCAAACAAGCCTAAAATTAAGACCAACTGAGGAGGCGGAAGGGGCTGGAATCAGAGCACAATTGTGAGATGTGGTAATATGACAGGAGCAAGAATTCTTCATCCATTGGGACAAGATGGAAGTCAGAGAATATAAGTTCACACGAAGGTACATTGAAAATTTTTGGTGGGACAATGAAGGCATTCATGTCAAGCTGAATGATTTCTGTGGAGTGTGGTGAAACCACATGAAGGAAGGTTTAGCAATCTGAGGACAAAATAGGTTTTCATAAGATAAATGTAAATAAATACATAAATCATAACATGCAAAAGACTCAACTGCAAGGCAATGGAACATTCAAATATTGCTAATGGAGTATAAATTGGAGCAAGCACCTTAGAAAACTACTTGGTAAAATCTATTGAAGCCAGAAATATTCCTATCCATCAGTCCCATGCTTAAACTCATCCTAATAAGGTACAATCATCTGTATGTTTCAGTGGAAATTTGATCCATGACAACTGAAACAGTCAAATCCCCAACTGCTCAGGCCTTTCTATAAAGTGACATGTACTTATTTACATATAACCTATGCTCATTGGTCTATCTACTGTAAATCAACCCCAGATTACACATGATACCTGAAACAGTATAAATACTACGTAAATTGTTGCTGCATAGTGTAGGGAACAATGACAAGCAATGTATATATTTGGTACAGAGACATTTTTTCTAAGTATTTTCTCTCGAAGATTGGTTAAATCCACAGGTGCAGAAGCCTAGAATGTGAGATGATGGCCACATGTATGCAATAGAAATTAGTACAACTGTCTACCAAAAACTTGTAAGAATATCCACTACAGGGTTATTCAAACTAACCAAAAACTAGAAACATTCGAAATGCCTCAAATAAGTAACGCAGATAAATAAATTTTGGCATACCAAGATAATAGAACACTAGAACACTGTATCAGAATTGCTAAATGTAAATGTATTATATATTCATATATTATATATTACATAAATACGACGGCCATTATGTGGCACTCGATAAGTGGTATACACTCAGTACATGCGCTGATTCCAGATTCCATGAATGTGGAGTTCAAGAACAGATACAACTACCAGAAAGCTATTGAAGTAGAAATAGAGGGAAGGGAGAAAGGAGGGTTATTATCAGAAAAAAGACATGATGGAAATGTATGATATGCTCAAAATACGCTGAATCTTTATCTGGATTGTTTCAAATTCCACAAACCTAAGCTTGAAGATACTGGCTTACGTAATTTCCTCCATGTATACTGCACTTTAATTAAAAAGATGTAAAAAGTAAAATAAGGTATTACGCTCAGATTGTTGATTGCAGGAAATAGAAATTTCCAGTCATGTAAAAGCACACGGATGTAGCAGCTAGGGCATAGCACATCATAATCATGCCCAATTACCTGAAAGTTCTTAAATGAATAGAAGTTACCCCAATTTTGATCAAAAGAGACACGTTTTTTATAATTAAGCTATTAGCTCCTAATACATAGCCAGATCTAAAAGGAGATTGCTATGTCTAACAGAAAACCTGAGAGGCATGTGTGCACTGTTTCCAGTGAGGAAGTGGGCCTCCGGGTGTTGCTTCGCGTCAATGAAATGACCACGTTACCCAAACCAGCTGTGCCTCACACCCGCTGAAGATAGAGCGAGCGTTCTGTCCCGGACTCAGGGATGTTTTCTGCTCAGCTTTGTAAGCACCAAGCTTTTTCTGCAGTATAAGGTAGTCCAAAACCAGACATCTTACCAGAAAATGAAAAACAAAATCTCAAAAGTAGGCAATCTAAAACAAAAATAGAAACAACCAAAATTGGAGAAAGTATACAAGACAGAAAGCAGCCTGTAGATCAGTGATAAAAAGCTTTTCTCACAAGCGAGGCAATACCCTGTGTTCAGTCCCAAGCACGTGTGCAACGTACACACAGACACACACACGCGCACACACACACACACACACACACACTAGGAAAGTAGCGAAAAACAAGCGCCGTGCTTAACGTAAGCAATTTGTTTAGTGCTCCTCTCACACAAGCCCAAATACGCGACTCTGCCCTATGCTCTAATGACACATTTTTCTCCTTGGAGACTCTAAGTGGCAAAAAGACAACAGCGCTGAGCTTCCTGTAGAGGTTAGAATAAATGGCCAGCGTGAGCTATTTTTTTTGTTTGTTTTTCAAATAAATCTGAAAATAGCCTATATATTGCACAGTTTACGACACCTCCCCTTGGTTTGTGGCAAGAAAACCAGCTAGAAAGCTCCACAGCCAAAAGCTCAAGTTTCAACTACTACTTTCATAACCTTTCTTACCTTAAGTAAAGTCAAAATGAAGTGACCAAAGTCGTACAAAATCATCTAAAACCTAAATCCAATTACATACCACTAAGCCTGAATCTACTTCCCAGCCTTATCAACTTTATGCACTTCTCAATCTTTAGCCTCACGGTACAGCCAGTAGACCAGTCGCACCGCCTGATACACAGTAGGGCCTCGAGACAGACTTGCTGCGTAAACCAGTGCCTACACACTCTGTCACGGTGCCCTCCCACTTTAGCAATGTGTGCTTCTCTCTCCAGGGTGCTGACCTTGACACCTCATGAATGGTGCCCTGATGCCCTGAGTTAGAATTCTCTCTTGCCTTTGCGCTCCTATGGAAGTGTTTAAATACTTTGAAAATTTGTAATATTCCTATTCAGGATCCATGCTTATATTATCTCCTTGAAGAAAATCAGCCCCCAACCCTAATCCACGGAAATTAATTGCGTGTATTCAAAGATGATCTCAACCGACCAACACTACCTTCTGTGCTTGGCTTTCCACGTGCCTCTCCTCCATGATGAGGAGGAGCAGCTCTGGCTTTTTGAATGTTGCTTTTTGTCTGTCTTGTCTTGTTTTGCAAACAAATAAGAAAATATTTTATGCATATGTATTACACCATTTATTACAACTTCCTTGTTTTCAAAACGTATATTTGAATCTCTTTCCATGTTCTCCTTGCTCCACCCTTTTAGCAAAAGATATCCTTAAATTGCTTTTCAAATGAATATTATGAGGTTCTTTGTGAATACATGGACTCTTCCCTTTCGCATCCAAAACAACACCCTGAAAGGTGAGGAGAATTTTGGATTTGTATTCATCCACATGAAGAAGTCGTAGTCTTTGGTGGTCGGTCCTCCTCCTAGTGCCCTAAATACAAAACCCGTGAGTCTCTGTGCTGGCTCGCATAGCAATGTGTACAGCTGACAAGACTAGAACAAGACAAACGCTGGCGTGCTGTTGCCAGAGAACTAGGTGAGCACATGAGACTCCTGGCTGTCCTGCTTTCACAATGTCCTCTTCATCTGCCCCTCACTGCCAAGGGTCTCAGAAATAGCTCCAGTGTTGAGCTATTTTCAATTCAGAATGGCTTTGTCCTTCCAGTCGGGGATTACAGATGGAGCCATCTTTTTGTGATAGCTCTGTTACCATTCTCCTTTAGGGAAGGGAAGCGAAGGGAAGGGAGAAGGAAAGGGGTCAAAATAAGTATGTTTTTAAAAATATCTGAGTCATAGCTGGTAGTGAAGCCCTGAAGCCGAAGAGCATTCGAAGAAGCAGCAGAGGAGAAATTGACTGTGTGAACTTGGAGAATCTACAATATAATAGCACGGAACTCAGGAGCAGCTCTGTCTATGACCCACACTCCTGTCTGTATATGACAGTGTCATGCTCCATAAGAGCAGAGAGCCATATGGCTAACCATAACATGGCCAGTGTTAAATCGCATTGGGAACACAGAAATTCAAAGGAAAAGAGGGAGAAAAGAAAGAGAGAGAGAGAAAGAGACAGAAGGAAAACATGAAGTCATTTCACCCTCATTCTATATTGCAAGCAATTGCTCCCTTTACAGTAACAGCTACAATCTACCCTACAGAAAGATATTAGGCTTAGATAATCTTCTTTTTGTAAGCCTTATATTTATATTCATTTCAATCAACTTTGATATAACTCTCTTCTCTTTGTATTTTATATTTTCCTTAGATAACATTTATGTCCTTGTACATTTCAATACATTTGTTCATATTTATTCATAGAATTTCTTCAGTCATTTCTATATATCCCAGAATCTCCCCATCACTCAAAGAGTCTGTTCTCACTGTAAGGTTGGAAGAAAAAAAAGTAAAGAACATTTGTAAAAATATTCCAAGGTGTAGAGGCTCTTCAAGTTTTCCTCTTGAATGCATATTGAAATTATGGATTGGGAATACATATATTTACAATAAACAACTAAAAGAACTGCTGATTAGAAAAAATCTTTGAGACACAAAAATTACATCTATCATCTGAAATATAATTACAATGGCTAAATTTTTATTTTCGATTGTCTTGAGGGCAAAAGAAACAAAAAGATTCCCCCTTGTTTCTATTTTTTTGAATCTTGTAAGCACCACAGATCACCTCCATGCAATGTGCAATTTAAATTTAAAGTTAAAACCACTTGAACAAAAAAGATATATAGAACTCAGTAAGGCAATTCAACTGAAATCATCTGAAGCCTTAATGTCCGTTTTTAACAGCTTGACCATGTCAACTCATAAATTTGTTTTTGATGTAGTCCTGAATCATCAGCACAGTAACATTTTGAAGAGCGACATAGACCAAAACTTATCCTAAAGTCCATAAAGCATTTTGACACCTAAGTTCACAACAACAGCCTTCAGAAGAAAAGGGAACAGTGAAAGTTCTGAGAAACAAGGCAGGAATACTTCCTAACGTTCAGTGGTTTAGATGAGTTGCTAAATTCTAAATTGCAACAGTGTATGCACTTCACATGAGGGGAAAAAAATCTTATTCACTCTGTAGACAAAAAAAAAGTCCCTTTGAACGAGCTCTATTTGGGGGTAATTTTGTGACTCAAAGAGTTTGTTGTATTTCCCCAGGGATGTTTTAATCATTTCTCTCTTTTACCCTCTGAAGACCTCAGAAAGTCCAGTTATGTGTCATAGATGCACATATGTTGCAGAAACATTCAGAACATACATTTCCCAGTAAATAATTAGGAGTGGCAAAACAGGTCTTTGTAAACTAATAGTTTTCCCTTATATTTGAGGACAATTTCTTAAAACACTGTTGCACAATAACTCTTTAGCATTCATTAAGGGATCAATGTCCCAAAGCAAGTATTAAGTCTCTCAGAGATTTTCTCCGTTGCACAGTTCAGCCAAAGGACACCTTTTAGAGAAATAGCTAAAATCTAGAAAAGTTTAGTAGAAAAACACAGACATTTTATATAAACTAAAATTAAATCTTCAGAGCTAAGCCAAGCCAAGAAATGTCTGGATTGGGACATAGTTTCTGTAATCTAGTGGGGAGAAATCTACTGTAATCTACTATAATCTACTGTAATCTATCGAGGAGTACAAGCAATTTCTGGGAGCTTTGAGATCACAAGTATCTTATAGGTTAATCCTGGGTGAATCAACTACCTTCTTTTCCTATAGAGAGTTTCTTCTGTCAGTTCCATATTTCAAAGAAATAAAAAAATCTCTCCATTATCAAGTCTTTCAATTAATGTATTTGATTAAGTGCATTTTTAGCCTGGAAGCAAAAACTCCTATAAAATGACATTTATCCCTCTTGATCCTCACTCTGCCTTTGAAGACGAAAATCAATTTCAGTGAATAGAAGTTAAATAGTAGAAAATAGATCTTTCTTATGTCCTTCCACTATTGTATTATACTAACCTTCAGAAGTGAAGGTGACTCCACTTTGTTGGTTTGGTTTGCATTTCTTTTCTCTTTCTTTCTTTCTGTCTTTTTTCTTTCTTTCTCTCCTTCTTTCCTTCCTTTCTTTTTAAGTTGAGGGTCTGAGAGTCCTATTTGACTGTTAGAATTCTCCCAAACCATAGTTCATGTTATCTTACATGATCCTTAGGGTTCAGCTCCCTTTATTATACTATCTCCATAAATTATTCATCACTGTGATATAATACCCAACATTCACAGCATAAGGAAGGAAAGGTTTAGTTAGCTCACAGTTTCAGAAGGTCTCAGTCTGTGTATGGGTGGCTGGCAATGGCAAAAGCACATGGCAAAGGCTTAACTGGAGGAAAGCTGCTCATGACATGGCAGACAGGAAGCCAAGTCCACACAGAAGGGTGGAGCCAGGAGCTTGCAGATAGACTTCCGGGTCAAGCCCCAGTGTTCCACGCTTCCAACTAAGCCCCACCTCTTAACAGCACATTGTTTTATAGCTAGTCTACAACAGCCAAATACATGAAGCTTTTGAGGGACATTCCAGATCCAAACCATAGCATAAACTTTCCAAGATGATTCACCATTTATATTCTGTTAATTTTAATAAAAAATAAATAAAATAATAATAATAATAAATGTATATTCAAAAGCCCTTTGAATCTTCTTCCTTTCTTGTTGGCAGCTTACAGTTAATGTTAGAAAGTGTCTCCACTTCCTTCTTGAACCATTCCTTCTATGTATCAGGATCCCTGATATGAAATCACACTATATTTTTTCTCACTTATTTCTGAAATTCGCTTCACAAATGAACAGAATTACATTACGAGTGCCTGGAGCTTTCAATTTCTTCCTTGTTTTGATTTTCAAGGTGGGCTATTTGTATACCATTTCCCCTGCCCTGTTTATCCTTCCTTCCCTTTTTCCAGCCAACTCTCCATCACCAGTCTACAAAATCGTGCAACCTCTTTTCAATGAGCTTTCAATCTTCCCTCTCTCTTCTTCTACACTTTACATGTTCCTCCACTACAGCATTTAACACATCAAACCAAAAGGAAGTAGACTGTGAGTTCTTCAAGGAAACTTTACTGACTCTGAAGTCCACACTCCTTTATACATTATATTCATTCATCCACTTATTTAATCACTCATTTAAAAATATTTTTCAAAAGTCTAGTATATGTTAGCAATCTTGAGACTCAAAGAACAGTAGTGAATGACACAAATAGGATCTCTGCTGTTTGAGGCTCATACTCTAGAAGAATTAGGCATGACAATGACCGAGCAAACAAATAAATGGACAAAGTAATTTTACGTTAATTGTTATCAATAGATAAAACACGTCCCGTAACAGTGTGACAAAAAAAGTACTACAGACTAGAGAGTGAGAAGACAAGTCTTTGAGTAGCGATGCTTGAGATGCAAGCTAAATGAAGCGGAAAACTACAGTAAGATCTGTGCAGAGGGACAACTGTGCCAGCGGCAGTTCAAATAGCATTAGCAAGTCCAAGGAACAAAAAGATGCCTAGACAGCAAAGTCACCGCAAGGAACCAAGACAGAGCACTGGAGGGAGGATAGATCAAGGCTGTGAATGTCACAGCAAGGACTTCAGGTTTTATTCTAGTTTAACTGCGAGCCACTGGAGAGCTTTAAAAAAATAGCATGCATGAAAAAATCAAGTTGTTTCATATTTGTTGAATAATCAAATAAATTACACTCCCTAAATTTCTATGTAGCCAATATTTTGTGTTATTTTTCCCTATTCTTATTAGTAGGTACATGCATACTCCATGAAACTTGGTAATCGTGTGCACATTTACATCACATATTTTTGTTTTATTTTTAAATCCTGCTTCAGCATTGGTTGAAATTGGAGAATAAAGTTAATTCCCTGCTCCCGACTTGTTGGTGATTCTCCCAACAAAGTGTTCACACACCTTGTGTTTCTGTTCCCATCTATGACCTATTCATATATCACTTCTTCTGTCTATAATGTTTCTTCTAGACATAACGTTCTGTCAGTAATGTCCTTCTGTCCATAATGTTCCTTCTTTCTGTGGCCAACTCTTGGTATTTCTCTAAACAGAACGTCAATGTAGTCTATCTCTAGAAGTAGAATGCTTAGTCTAGTTGATGGAGAGAAGTCAGCAGTCCATATTAGTGAGTGGAGCTAATATTCTAATCCATCTGTGTAAGAATAATTGGAGTCTTTCTGCTCTTCCTGTCCCTTGTATACTCCACCTCCTGCCCTGTCCCCCGAACAAATAGTAACCCTATATGCCAATAAACATTTCTTTAGGATGGCTTTACTAAAATTTAGATCGGAGCAAAGGGTAGGCAGATGAATTAGGCAGAAATGTTGTTGTCGTCTGATAAATAACTCACACATTCCAAGCCAGATTTTAGGAGTTGAGAAATGATATATTGACCCCATCTAACTGACTGTCACTTTTACTTTAAAAGTGATTTTGAATTCAGAGGGAGAAAAAAGAGTTTGCATTATCTCAGCAAAATAGAGCGTGACACGGCTGGGAGATGCTGAGTTAGAAGTATCTGGTAGACTTGGGATCTGGTTGCCATGCTGCTGCTAGTTAACTGTGAAACTTTTGGTCAGTCATTCAAAACCAATAACTCATGCACTTGTTCAGACAAATTGAAATTTTATATATATACCAAAAACATTAAAATATTAAAACATTAAATATTAAAATGTTTTTAATTTTATTGCAAAAAAAACCATATTGTCATTAACTCCACCTTGCTTCCTCCACTTGTCTCATCATGGAAGCAGTTCTGGGCATCTTCTTCCATCGGTATCTTTGTCTGCACGGGGATGGCTGCTTCAAAGCCCGGAATCAATTCAAAATGTTCACCTTTCATGGCCATTTGACTCTGAGAGAGAACCAGAAGTCACACAGTGCCAGGTCTAGGGTATAAGGTGAACGTGGACACACTGTGAGGCTTTGCACAAGCTTTATCTTCCCTTGGGTGGCGCTTGGCAGCAGTATTCCCCGTGGTTTTTTATCACATCTCATAAAGACACTCAGAAAAGAGGACTTTCGGGACTGTTTCAGACTGCAACAAAGGAGATAATTAACAGGTGTGCTGGGAGCAGGGAGACATAGTTTGAGGGGAATTAATGGCGATGTGTCTTTCAGAAGAATTTTTTTTAGTTAAACATAAGCAGTATATTTTGATCATCTTATCCTTATTTCTGAATCTTTAATATAATTCTGAAATAGACACAGTTTTTTTTTCTAATTTTTCTAATGAAATACTGAGCACATAGTGTAAGTCCCAAGTATTGGGCTTCATATCCAGAGTGCCTGACTCAGGAATATGACCCGGCTGCTGAAACTTCCTATCAAGTGGGCAGGTTCAGGTGAGCCAATTTCTAAGATGTCTTTCAAACTGAATTTCTCTGAAACACTATTCTATCACCTTGTCTGCCTTCTCATAGATGAAATATCCACCTTCAATGCTTTGACTTTGACAAAACTATCCCCAATTCTCTCTCACTCCCTTGTGGAAAATGAGAAACATTTTTTCACGTTTGTATTTTATATTTGTGAGTTATTTATGGATGGCACACTACCTAGATGGGTAATTTGTAGACGGGTGTCTCCCTGCCTCTCAGTGTTCAATCAATCAATCTGGCCAACAAGTCTGACCTGCAGCATTTCCCCCAATAGTCATCACTTCAAATTTGTCTTTTGCCAAAGTTGATAACCCTAAAAATCAAATCTTATGTATTGGAAATCTCTCTTATCTCCAACTGCTCTTTCTCCATCTAGTCTTTCCTCTCCAACTATAAACTTCAACTACAGTAACTTATTAATGTCCTATACTTAATTTTCCATCCTAGACTTTAAAATTCAGTCACATTGTGCCTTACTTCCCTTTTATGTTGACTGACTGTTTCCACGGGAGATACACACTGACCATGTCCAACAATATCCACGTGGAACCACAATCCCGTTTCTTATTGCCTTTGCTCAAAAATGTATTTAACCTGTTCCCCAATCCATGACTCATCATATAATGAGATAGGTGCGTGGGCCTTAGCTGACTTCTCTCAACTCAAACCCACTCTGAAAACATGAGCACGTCTCATCAACGGCAACCTGGAGTCTGCTATAGTCCAGGCCCGACCTTCCTCTCACAGCTGCCACCATAATTCTCATCCCCAGGGGGGAAAAAAATCCAGCCCCTGTTGTCTAACAGCAATTGGTCATTTTTGTTTGGGGTGTTACACAGTCCACCTTATTTTTTTTTTTTGAAGGTACAAATATATACAACAGGGGACGTGCCAGAAGATTGATGGCTCCTTCTGTTCAGTTCTGAATCTGTTTTCTTTTGTTTTGCTCTATTTTCTCACTCTTGATGTTAGTATTTAGTTCACACTAATGACTCAGTGTCTTCTTTTTCCAGACTTCCTTCTAACTAACCCATTGTGCTGCACTGTCTCTAGTGCGTGTGGTGGTTAATAACAACAGCTAGCATTTGCTCAACAAAGACATGTACTAGAACATTTAAGACAGCATTATTTGTAAGTGTCTGGAAGTGAAAATGACCCAAATGTCTGTCAACGTTAATGTGGATAAATAAAATTGTGACATAATTACACAATGTTTTCCAGTGAGAAGGAACAAGCCTCAGTGTAGACAACAACCTGGGTGACTCTCACACGCGTAAGTGAAAGAAGCTTGATATGCAGCCAAAAATAAAATGCAATGCTTCTACTGCTACAAAGAAGAAAACAAACTGATGGTGCTGGAAGACAGGTTAGTGGTACCCTGCGAGGGTTGGAGGGAACTTCCTGGAAGAGGCAAAAGGCATCTTTTGGCCATGTGCCATTCTGGGCCTGATTGCTGATTACCTGGAACTGTTCAGTGAGGCTTTAAGCATATGTGAACTTGTATGTATTGTAGACTTTAGTTGTTTGAATATTAATAATCCACATTTTAAAAAAGAAAAAATAGTAATTGAAAACATACTTTAAAACCCACTAGTAACCATCATTAAGGACTTGTGACAGGTGATATGTATCTGTGTGACTTTCTGACCTGAATAAGTCAATCTGTAGCATAAAGTCAGCTCCAGGATTCTAGCACAGATCGAATACAGTCACTCCAGCCCAAGTGCTCCCAGTCTCATCCACATGGGCCATCTGGATCTGGAGTCAGGATGGTGGCTTAAATCTTGTTCCACTTGTGTCCAGATATTTTGTTTTATTTTGTTTTTCTTGTCATTTATGTTCACCTCTTCAATCCTCAGTTTATCCATCTACAAAATACAAGTCATAAAGCAGCTACTTCACAGAACTAGGTAAGGTTAAATAATCAGCTTTTGTAAAGTCGTTAACAAATAAAATGTGATATATTAATCTTTAATAAATTGTGGTTTCTGGAGTAGCTGTGATCGGAGGCACCCCGAGGTAGTCTTTCCATCTTCAGATGCGAGAGCCTAAGGAGAAGAGCAGACGCCATGATCATCCTGGAATAGAATAACGAAGTTTGCAAGGGGGAAGGGATGTGGCCCTGGAAGGTGGCGGTGGGGATTAGAGAATGCTGAGGATGGGCACAGATACATTTAAAGCAACCAACGCATGTCTAGGTCATCAGCAGCAGATTTTACAAAGAAAGGTTAAGATAAAGAGAACAATTGTGCCTCTCTGAAGCCAAACCCTCATTACAATTTTGTGTCATAGATGCATGGAAGGCAGGATGCGTGGACCAGAGCCTGCTGCTTCAGACAAGCCCCTGGCTGTTATCTTCGTCTGTTTTCTGTTGCTAGAAAAAAAAATACCTGGGGCTGGGAAATTTATAAAGAATTGAAGTTTCTTTGGCTCACAGTTCTGAAGGTTAGAAGGTCCAAGAGCATGGCGTTGCCTTCTGCTCAGCATCTGGTGAGGGTCTTTTTGCTGCATCATCATAGGGAAAGACAGAGGAAGGGTACTCTCTTGAGTCCTTCTTCTTCTTCTTACAAAGCTACTAATGCCATTATTATCTAATTCTCCAGGGCTGCACGTCCAGATACCACTAAAACACGAATTTGGGATGGGGTTCCTAACACATGAACTTCTGAGGATATATTCAAACCGTAGCACCTCCTGTATTACCTAAGCAAATAATTTCTTCATTTTTCTCACATAAATAATAAGGAATAATAAGGAATGTTTAAAACAATGAGTATTTGCAAAGGACTTGAAATTGTTAGCCTGTGGGATGCCTTAAGAACTCTTTGCAAAAATATAATAAATTAAATATTCAAGGTTTATTCTGAGCAAAATTGCAAAGTAAAAATTTTGTTCTGTCCTTCTATTTCCTTCCAAGTGTTGCTTCCTCACTCCCTCTCAGTCTCCAATCCAAACAGCTTTGATTATGGTCAAGTTTAAAACCCTCCCTGAAAAATATGGCCCTCAGAATTAACTTCTGCCCTGTCTGGATTCTCTCCTTGAAATATCTAAACTTCAATAACAGTGTGTTTCATCCTATTTATGATGAAAACAAAGTGCAATTCTCTTCAATAGATAGTAATGAGATAATTGTTCTCGTGGTCTTAACAGAGCTTTTGAAATCTGTTTCATCACGTGCTGAAGGGACAACAACTTCTGATACCACGGCTGGGCAACTGAGGGGCATTTTCAATCAGAGAAACCTTGCCCTTCTCAATCATAACCAGTAAATGACTGCTCTTCCCGTAGGAGCTGTAAATTGCAAAACAAAGAAGAACCACTTGATGATGTCATGAAACACAGTCTTTCTTCTCCACGATCAGAATCCCCAGCATTAGCTGCATCCCCAGCCCAGTCAGCTCTTTGTGGTGTAAACTAGAGCTGCTGCCCTCTACTTCTGCAGCCGAACTCCAGGGTGCACAGGAACTGGCTGGAACTCAGGAAGATCAAGATACTGCCTCCTGTGCTGATTCACACAAAACAAGTTCATCAATTTTCTGCCTTGATCAGCTCCAGGAAAACAGCGTCAGTGTTTGGATGATGCATCACCCGACCACTAACCAAACTCCCTTCAGATGTCAGGAACACCTGAATCCTTGCTTTAGCTAGAACTTCAAACCCAGTTTCAGAATAAGGTGGCAACTTGGTTCCTCTTGAAGCAAATATTATTAAAATATTGGTTGAACATTCTTTGGAAGAAAAGAGAAGCAATTTTTCATCTTCTGAAAATCATATGCAACTTATGCACATGTATTAATGGCACTATCCCAATTAGAAAATGTATTGAAAAACAGATGAAACCCTTTAACATGTAAATAATAAAGTAAATCACGTGGTCCCAGTAGACTACACTATCGTGTGCCTTGCTCAGGCAACACACAAAAAAAGCTATCAGTCAGTTCAGCCTTTTATTGAAAGAATTAAAAAATCTAGCAACTAAAATAACTCAGGATTATCACCTTCTTATCAGGATTGCATTCAATTGAATAGTTTAATTACATGATACTACCTTTTGAAAAAAATAACAGCAAAGAGACTATTTACAGATTGGATTAAGTCATTAAAGTGTACTTCTTACACTGAATCTACCTGCACTATTACGAGTCTCTGCCCTGATGTGTCCCCAGGTGGCTGACCTTCGTGGGCAACATCACCCACACTGTTCTTCTTTCTAGTGTAGGTAAACACGAAGGAGTCACATACCTGTTTTCCAGATGTCATCCGCCACCACTCTGACCTTCACTCTTTACCTACCGCTTTCACTTGCATAACAATAGTGTTGCTAGTAACTTCCTCGAACTGGCAGTCCTTTCTGATTCTACAATGGGAACTGCTATGCCAGTTTTGGCAAAATTGGACTTGTCAGCTTCCCAAGTTGTGACAGCCAATCCCTCACATCTTTGGGTAAATCTCATATTGGTTCTATTTCTGTGAAAAAAAAAAATCCAATTAATGTAGTTTTTCTTATTAGTCCCTCATTGGTATTCATATTCCCTTATTCTGTAAATAATCTGCTTCTTCATTAAATTATTTTTAAAGTCATTTGGTATACAATCCATGTTTGTCAGAATCCTGTAAATATAGAAGGTTCCTGTCCTGTTTTCACTTCAAATTACCCAGAATTAGGAAATTCAAGACCCATGATTCAGGCTACAATGTCCCTCCTTCCGTGTCCCTATTTTGCCATCCTTTGCAAGTAACTTTCATATGTTGTCACGATACTCCGTGATTAAGGGGAAGAGGCAGACAGTTTTCTCTTACCAAGATTTTACTCAACAGCACAATTCTCACCTGCCTTCATACTGTAGCCCATTTCTAATTGGCCAGAATCATGCCCATGGCCATTTCTACCTGCAAAAAAGCTGAAGACACTGAGCATTTTGTTTGGCAAGTCTTGGTGCCAGGCAGGAGGTGAAATGGCAAGCTAGGGTATAAAAAAGTTACCCTCAGTACTCGCCACACTTGAATTTCCGCCTATGCCACACCTGCTCCTGTAATTCTTTCATATTTGCTGACCTAAAAAAAGGAGAAACACAATTTTTTTCATTGAACTGTAAAACTCTTGTTCCTTCAGATACCTATCCTTTCCTTCTGATTCTGCTTCACAAAAGCCAGAAGAGTCTTCAATTAAGGCAGCTCCTAAAACGGGCCACAGGGGACCCTGATGGACCAGAGATACTCAAATTCTCCCAACAGATAGAAGAAAATGAACTTCTGGGAGTGTTCAGACATTCATAATTATATGTCATCATATTTGGTTTCAGAATTTGAGCTACTGATGACTGCCAGCTTTAGGCAACTCTCAATAGCTGATGACAAAATCTGTATTCATAGTGTGTAATTTGCACTTACAAAGCAACACAGTCTGAAATGGAGAAATGAAAGATAGCTATTACACTGACACATATGTAATTTTTTCTCAGAATTTCTCAGGAACGAGATGGTTGCCTCATCCCTTGAGCATCACACTCATATTTCAGATTTTTTAACAGAAATAATAAGCCTTTCCCTAGTTTCTTGAAAAGAGATACATTTATATATATTATCAATTGTGACATATAACTAATCGTAGCGTGTTCTATAAACATCTGGTTTAAGTGGCACTAAATCTAAAATTTACTTCCAGAACTGTTTAGTGGCTCTTAGAATGTTCTCTGAGCAGTTGCTCTCTGTTATTCAAGGTATAAAGGAAAAGCCTACATAAAAACTACAGCACCCGGAGAGGACTGCAAGAAAAGCAGTGGAAGGCAGACCTTCTTGAGGAATCAGCTTCCGACTTGGGCTGCTCCTCCTAGACATCTCAATTTTACTAAAATTTCTCCTTAGGCACAGCCTCCCCACCTTCCCATACCTTCAAGCATGCTTAAGTCAGTGACACTTGCCTGAAATAGTCTGAGGCCAGGGCTACAGTAAGACTTCCGCCATATTCAAACATTGCTGCATCTCTACTAATAAAAAGACACAGAAGATATTTAGAAATTACTTAAGAGTATCAGAAACCTTTTGGAAAAGGTGGTGCTTTAGCTTTGCAAGTAAATATATGCTTACATTCCCTCATAATACCAGCACAGCTAAATGTATTGGTGCAAACCTGTAATCCCTGAACTCTAGAAAGCTGAAGCAGGAAGATTCCAAGTTCAATCCCAACCTAGGAAACATGGTAACTCAGCAAGACTCTTTCTAAAATAAACAATAAAGTTAATCTGGCAGGTCATGAGCCCAGTGGGCCCACCAAAAAACCATCTCAGGCCTACGTGTATCCTGCACCTCACTTCTGGCCTTTCCCGGGGCTCTTCCAAGGTCCTATCAGGGTAGCTCACATGTCCCATTGGAACCACCAAAAGCCATCCGAGTCCTAAGTGCATCCCACGCCATATCACTCTCTTCTGGGGCCCTTCCAAGGTCCAAACAGACTCCCAGCACACTCCCCAAGAAGCCATTCGGGCCTAGGTGCTTCATGCCCCATGCTACCAGACTTTCCCTGTGCCCTTTCAAGGCCCTAGAAGCTTATGTGCCACCATTGATCCACCTGGAATCCATCCCAGGCCTGGGTCTATCCAGCACTGTGCCAGCTCCACCCAGAGGCTGCACCAAGCCAAGGTACTGTGCAGGATCTCAGCCTGAAATCCTATGGAACCCACCCATCCATTTAAAGCCTCCAGGTCCAGCTGGAAATAACACAAGGATGAAGAGGAACCCACCCCCCCCCCAACCCCAACCCCCACCCCTGATTAGCAGCTGAGTAGAACTCACCAGACTGTGAGATCTGGCACCTAAGGATGTTTACATGCAAATAATACATGGGGGTAATAAATTTTGTTTTGTTTTGTTTGATATTATGTGTTTTGATTTGGGTTTTGTTGGGACCTGGTGATGTTGTTGTAGTTGTTGGTCTTCTGTTCTTGTGTTTCTTTCTTTATCTTTCTTTGGTTTAGGTTCTTACTTTTCCTAAAATTGACCAAGTTTCCTCAAATATTTCTTCTCACTTCTTTTTATACTCTTTCTTATCTTTTTATACTCTTTCCTTTCTTTCTTGTGCATGACCCCCTTCCTCCCCTTTCTTTCCACCTCCTTTTGTCTTTTTATTTGATAGTTCTTGAATCTCTCCCCCTCTTGACTAAGCACAGTATCATAAATATTTCCACAGACACTCTGTCCGCTCCCCTTCACTCAGAGTTCTCCCTGACTCATCTGAATCTAGCTCTGAGTTCTCATTCCTATCTACTGCTTTCTGACAGGGAAAGGGGCACTGACAGATCACTCACTATCATAGGAATATTCTGCTTCCCATTTTATATCTGAAGCTCTCTTATTTCCTGGGTTAGGTTACTGTTATCAATATTACACTTTGATAAGTTAGTAATAGGTTAAGTTAGATATATAGTAAGGGTATATTACACCTATTAACCTTGGGAGTAGAGTGATTATGCTGTTAATTTAACTACTAGGATCTGCCAGTGAATTCTTAATATTGGATAATATACTAAATGTAAACCTTTATTCAAAGTTTGTATGTTAAGATTGCTGAAGACCTCCACACTCCAAGATATGCTAACAAATGTTCTGGCTATAGATTAAATAGTTCTGGACTCTGTTTCTTCTCCACCAAAGAATGGAGAAGATTAAGGTCTCAGAAAAAGTATAGACACTGAGAATATCTTTAAAATTAATAGCTAGACAGATTGAAAGCAGATCTAAATTCTAAAACTGGAACGAAATCTAAATAACACTTTAGGAAAATCCAACAAATGTATCTCTGGAATAGAGGGAGTCCATCAACAATATCTGAGCTTCAACTCATTACAACAGAACCATGCAAAAACAAGGTCTTAAATCACCGACAAAAAGGCCTAACACTCGAGAAACTGATACCAGTGACCTTGAAATAACAGATCCAAATAGTAAATCCAATAAACATAATAATTTACGGGCCCAGAAGCTCACACAGGACATAAAAGAGATGCATAGAGAGTTCAAAGCAAACATACAAGTAATACAAAAAAACCATTGACAAGAAGTTTGAGAAATTTAAAAAAGAAACAAATAGATAATAAAATCAGTTCAAGAAATCAGGGAACAATTAGGCCAAGATATGAAAGTAATGAAAATTGAATTTCAAGTAGTGAAAAACTCACAAGAAAAAAATAAATAACCAGTTTGAACATTTTCAGGACAGATTATCAGACCTGGAAGATAAAGTGGATAAGCTGAGACATATGGGCAGTGTAGAACACCAAACAAAAAAATAAAAAGAGAATGGTTACAACAGCTGATAGATGACTCAAAGAGAAACAACCTCAGAATTATGGCAGCGCAGGAGAAAACTGAGGACAAAACAAAACAAAAGACTTAAAGGCCATGTTTGAAGACATTATGAATGAAAATTTCCCAAATCGAAGGAAAGAAATGAACATTGAACTACTACAGGTATCAGGTATATAGAACACCAAACAACTTTGATCAGAAAAGAACCACAGCATGACACATCATAATTGAAATGCTAAAGACTCAGTGCAAATAGAGAATATTAAAAACTGTAAGAGGAAAACACAGGGTGACTTACAAAAAAAAACCCATCAGGATAATTGCAGATTTCTCAACACAGACCCTAAAAGCCAGGAGATCATGGAGCACTATCATCCAAGCACTAAGAGAACATAAATTCCAACCCAGACTGCTATATCCAGAAAAATTATCTTTTAAATTAGAGGGAGAAATTAAAACTTTCTATGATAAAGAAAGTCTCAAGAAATTTATAACCACAAAACCAACATTGCAGAAAATACTTGATGGAACCTTAGACAAAGAAAGGAAACTGACAACACCAAAGACCCCGGAGAAAAGTAAACAAAGAAAGAGGAGAATGGGCTGGCAAAAAGGGTAAGTCAAGTAAATAAAACTGAAAAATTATAACAATGGCAGGACATATTAAATACACCTCAATACTAATTCTGAATATGAATGGCTTTAACTCACCTACCAAAAGACACAGACTGCCTGACTAGATCAAAAAACAAAAGCTCACACTTTACTTCTTACAAGAGACACACTTTTTTTCCATAAGGAAATGCATGAACTGAAAATAAAGGGATGGAATTCAATTTCATGCAGCAAGACTCAGTCAACAAGCAGGACTAGATATTTTATTCTCAGACTCATCAGATTTCAAGTCAAAACAGATTAGGAGAGACAACGATAGTTGCTGTATACTAGTTAAGAGGATGATAAACAGGAAGAATTCATAATCATCAATATATATGCTGGCAACTCTGGAGCACCCAATTATGTAAACCAAAAGTTACTAGATATGAAAGGACATAGAGTCCCCAGTACAAGTATAGTAGGGAACTTTCATACTTCACTAGCACAGAGAGACAGATCAACTAGACAGAAAAGTCAACAAAGAAATATAACAGTTAAATGACACTATAGATAAATTGGACTTAACAGATGTCTACAGAGTGTTCCATCCAACATCATAGAATACACTTTCTTCTCAATACCATATAGAACATTTTCTAAGCTAGACCATATTATAGGACACAAGTCATGCTTAAAGAAGTACTAATGAATTGAAATAATTTCTTGTATACTTTCAGATAACAGTGAAATAAAACTGGAAATTAACAGCAAAAGAAACAGCAGAAAATGCACAAATACATGGAGACTAAATAATTAACTATTGACCTAACAATGGATCACAGAAGAAATCAGAGAAGAAATCGAAAACTTCCTAAAGTTAAGTGATGAAGACAGTACATATCAGAATGTATGGGACATACATTGCAGAAAATACTTGATGGAACCTTAGACAACAATGAAAGCAGTACTTACAGGGAAATTCATAGCCATAAATGCACACATCAAAAGAACAGAGTAATCACAAATAAACAAGTAAATGATGCACCTCAAGGTCCTAGGGAAGCAAGAACAATCTAAGTCAAAAAGTAGTAGAGAAAAAGAAATTTTAAAGTTCAGATCTGAAATTAATGAAATTGAAACTAAAAAATAAAAAAATAAAAAAAGATCAATGAATCAGAGCTGGATCTTTGAAAGAATAAACAAGATTGACAAACCCCTAGCTAAACTCACCAAAAGAAAGTAACAAAAACACACATTAATGCAATTAGAAATGAAAAGGGTGAAATTACAACAGACTCTGCAGAAATTCAGAATATTGTAAAAAATTATTTTGGAGACCATTATTCCAACAAGTTAGAGAATTGGGAAGAAATGGATGACTTCCTAGACACATACAAAACAACAAAATTGAATGAAGAAAACATAAAAACCTTGAATAGCCCCATTACACACACAAAAATTGAAGCAGTATTAAAGCCTATACTTACAAAGAAAAGTCCAGGACTAGACGCATTCATAGCAGAATTTTTTCAGTACTTCAGGGAAGACCTAAACCTAATGCGCCTTACACTGTTTCACGAAGTTTAAAAAGAGGGAGCACTACCAAGCTCATTTCCGGAGGCTAGTATCACTCTAGTCCCAAAACAAGACAAAGACTTAACCAGGAAGAAAAATTATAGACCAATCTCCTTAATGAATATAGATGCAAAAATTCTCAACAAGATTCTGGCAAATAGAATCCAGCAAATAATCAGAAAGATCATACACCATTCTCAAAGTTTCATTCCTGGGATGAAAGGCTGCTTCAACATATATATAAATCAATCAATGTAATAAATCACATCAATGGAAGCAAAAACAAAAACCATATGATCATTTCAATTGATGTAGAAAAAGCCTTTAATAAAACCCAACACCCCCCCATGATAAAAACTCTGAAAAAAATAAGTATAGAAGGCTCTTACCTCAAAATGATAGAAGCCATATATGCCAAATCTACTGCAAATATCAGAGTAAATGGAGAGAAATTGAAAGTATTTCCCCTTAAATCAAGAACACAAGGCTGTCCACTCTCGCCACTTTTATTCAACATAGTCCTTGAAACACTTTCATAGAAGTCAGACAAAAAAGTGAAATAAAGGGACTGTGTATCAGAAAGGAGGAAGTCAAACTTTCCTTATTTGCAGACGATATGATTATCTATACAGAAGGCCCCCAAAAGTCCATACTGAAACTCTTTAAAATAATAAATAAATCAGCCAAATTTCAGGTTACAAAATCAATGCTAAAATATCAATATCTTTTCTCTACACCAACAATGACCTTAATGGGAAAGAGCTCAGAAGAACAATTCCACTCTCAATATCCCAGCAAAAAATTAAATATCTAGGAGTAAATCTAACCAAGGAAGTGAAGGATCTATATAAAAATAAACTATATTACACTGAAGAAAGAAGTTGTAAAAGACACCAGAAAATGGAAAGATATCCCCTGTTCTTGGATGGGCAGAATTAATATAGTTGAAATAACTATCATGTCAAAACTGATATACAGGTTCAATGCAATTCCTATCAAAATACCAACAATTTTTTTCACAGAACTTGAAAAAACTTCTTGTCTCAGTTAATTTTGCATTGCTGTGCCTCAATACCTGACATCCACAAATTCAGGGGAGGAAAGGTTTATTTTAGTTCACGGTTTCAGAAGGTCACAATCCATTCAGGGGCGGCCGGCAGCAATAAAGTACATAGCAGAGACAGAGATGGAGGCGGCTTCTCATGACATCACAAACAGGAAGCCAAGTCAAGGCAAGTTGGGACTAGTCCTCCAAGGACGGCAGGAAGCAGCTTATATATCCTTTCAGGTCTCAACCCCTCCTGCATCCAGGTGTGTAAGGTGTGGCCACTACACACCTTTAATACTAATTTATATGCCTTTAATCCTAACTTACACTCCTGTAATCCACCCTAGGCACCAATCTACCAACAGCACATGGTTCCATAGACGATCCATTGACATTTAAATACACGAGACTTTTGGGGGACATTCCAAAACCACAATACTCCTTAAAATCATATGGAGCCAAAGGAGACCTAGAGTAGCCAAGGCAATCCTGAGTAACAAGACTAAAGCAGGAGGCATTACAATTCCAGACATTAAGTTATAGCACAAAACAGTAGTTATAAAAACTATATAGCACTGGCACGAAAACAGACAGGCAGACCAGTGGAACAGAACTGAGGATGCAGAAACAAATGCGTATACCCTCCACTACCATCTTTGATTAAGGAGGCAAAATCATACACTGGAAAAAGGATAGCCTCTTCAACAAATGGTGCTGGGGAAATTGGATATCCATGTGCAGAAAAATGAATCTAGACACACACCTGTCACCGTGCACCAAACTTAAATCAAAATGGATCAAAGACTTAGACATTAAAACACTGAACCTCCTGGTAGACAAATTAGGCAACTATCTAAACTACATATGTGTAGGCAAGGACTTTCTTAACAAGACACAAAAAGCAAAAGAAAACGTCCCCCAGAATTAACAAATGGGATTATGTTAAAAAGTTTCTGCACAGCAAAGGAAGTTATCAACAGTGTAAAAAGAGAACCAGAAGAATGGGAAAAAATATTCACCAACAATACCTCAGATACGAGGATCATAACTGGAATATACAGGGAACTGAAGAAAACTAAGTCCCTCACAATCAAAGACCCAGTTGAAACATGGGCAAAGAAAATGAACAGGCAGTTCTCAAATGAAGAAGTTCAAATGGCCAATATGTACATGAAAAGATGTTCAACATCCTTAGCCATTAGAGAAATGCAAATCAAAACATCACTAAGATATCATCTGACTCCAGAGAGAATGGCGTGTATCAAGAACACAAACAGCAATCAGTGCTGGTGAGACTGTAACAAAAAAGGAACCCTAATGCATTGCTGGTGGGAGTGTAAACTGATACAACCACTATGGAAAGCAGCATGGAAGTTTCTCAAAAGCTTGGACATAAATATCCCCTAGGATCTAGGGATACTTCTTCTGGGAATTTTCCCAAAAGAGTTAAAAAATAACACATAACAGAGATTCATGTATATTCATTATTTCATAAAACTAATTGAGGAGAATAATGGGAATTGGAGGGGAGATTCAAAAAGGGAGAGGGGAAGGATTTATAATTTTGCCATGATATATATACGCACAAAATATTCAAGATCAATATTATGTATTGCATCTATACATATCAGTAAAGTGGGGAAAAGTAAAATATTTAGAAAAATTAAAAATAAAATAAAATTGATCTGGGGATGTAGCTCACAGCAAAAGCCCTCACTCAGTTCAATCTGCCACGGCACAAATAATAATAATAAAATCGTAATAATACTTCTACATCAAATCACCTTGTTGCAATCATAAAATTATTGTTCTAATAGATGATAAGAGACATCAAACCAGGATTTAATCAACATAAATTCTTTCAAATGCTTTTTTTAGTGTTCCACATTTTTGGCTGTATTTCATTAATTTGATTGATCAAAACCTTTGACTTCAAATAGTAAAAATCATTATTAGTTTATGCTTATAGAAGTTAGTGAGCAGATATTAATCTTATTATATAAAATTTGCTTTATGAAAAAATCCATGATATTGGTGTCTACACATTTTCTTTCAAATGTAGGCCTCTGTAAACTATTTTTTATGCCTACACACTGCAACTGCTACCAAAAACCAGCTGCCAGTAGTTTAATGGTTAAAGCGCTTGCCTAGCAAGCACAAGACCTGGGTTCCATTCCCCGCACCATGTAAACTGGTCATGGTGGCTAAGCCTGTAATCCCAGCACTCGGGAAGCTTGTGGCAGGAGGATTGCCATGAATTCTAGACTAGCTTGTGCTCCATAGTGAGTTCAGGGCCAACCTGGATTATAGAGTGAGATCCTGTCTCAAACAGACAAAAAAAAAAAAAAAAAAAGAATTCGAAGAAAAACCAGCTGCCATTTCTCCTTACATCAATTGCAGCTTCTTTTAATTAACCAAGGGTGGAGTGATTCACTGTATCAATAATATTTTCAATCATAGATGCAATGTAATGAATTTGGAAGACAGCTGTTGTTACGGTACTTAAAACCCATACAGTGTTTAAAAGGCATATATCCTAAGCTATGTGTTAGTCTCTGGACAGCAAAATTACAAAGGTATAGTTTTTCTCCCTCAAAATTTACATTTTAATGGAAGCACTTTCATGTAATAGGTAAATCTTTCCAGAACTCTGACACGGCTCATTGCTTTGCAATCACAAACGGCTTTAGAGACTTTAGTTCAGTAGATTAAAGTGCATATAAATGGGAAGACTTAAGAGTGTGTTTTTAATGGCTAGGAAACATCTTCTCTCTAACAAAACTAGTTTTAGCATATATGAATAATTCATAATCTACAAAGAGGAGGGTATAAGGAGAGAAGTATGAAGGATAACTGAATCTCAGCTCTTCATGAGCCAAGAGGTCATGAGCTCAAGTCCAGCCTGGGCAACTTAGTACTTGGTGAGACCTTGTCTCAAAATAAAATTAAAATGGTCTGTGGGTGTAGCTAGCAAGAAGGCCCTGGGTTGGATCCTCAGTACCACAAAAAAAGCAAAAAGAAAGAATAGTTAAATAGTTGTTTCTCACTTTATATACTGGAAAGAACATCCTAGCCTCAAGTTCAAGATGCTATGTGTCTGAATTGTGGTAGGGATCACTACAGTCTTGGTTCTACCACAAGATTTATTAGTACATAGAAAACAGAACATTGACAGTTTTTATTTCTTAGAAAAAGTAGCTGTAAAACCTTCAGCACACATTCTGCATGCCAAATTCTGCCCAACTATTGCCAAGTCAGAGGTTGCAGCATGGAGTGCAAACACCAGCATAGGTTCTTCCAAGATCAGACAAGTTTAAGTCATTATAATGGTACAGCTAGCACTTATATAGAATTTCCTTTGTGCCACATGTTATTACATTAATTGTTTTGCATAAAATGACTCAATTCCCTCAATCACCTTGCATGTTAAGAATTGTTATTGTCTTTATTTTCTAGATGAGGTAACTAGTTAAAGGAAAGTTAAGTATCTTCCCTTAAAGTCAATAGCTGTAAGTTACCAGTTCCTGACTCCTCTTATGCTAATCTAAAGGTAAACAATCACTATGGAGAAACTTACACTCCTATGGAGGAAAAAATTAGCATAAGAAAGTGAGAATACTTGCAAACTAATGCTTTATATCAAACCTAGAAATTAAAAAATGCTAAGTGGCATACTAATTAATAAAGCATTTTAATTGAGAACACCCTAATTCTGCTTGCATTAGACACAACAGATAATGCACAAATCCTTGATGAATACTCTCTTTAACTTGGTAGAAGTCCTGCACTGTGAGAAAGTATTTTGAACATTTTAATTCAAAAGATCTGAACACATGTCAGAGATTGGGATTGATTCATAAATGACAGGTTCAATTCTCCCTGTGTCAAGAGTACAGAGCCCTAGCTAACCTGAGAGAGGGTTTTCTGAGTCATACTTAAATTTTACTAGTTAAAACACTAGGCTTTTCAGAGCAGATAATGTAGCAGAAGTACATAGCTCTGCCTTGCCGATTATGCACACCTACAAATTAAAGAAATGATGCATCCAGTTTGCCCAGAACTTTCTAGAGCTAGCATGGGAAGTCCCACCTTCCAAGAATTCTCTTTCCTGGGAAAACAGAAGTAACTGGTCATTCTACAGCAAGAGTTGACTTAGCCAGACGTACTGTAGATGGGATTTGAAACAAAGTATAGAAGCCTCAAATAGAGTCACCCCTCGATTCCAAGTCTGTCTCCACCACTTACAATACCATCTGGGACACTTCCCGTAACCTCTCAGAAGCTTCTTTTTCTCTCTAACTTTTTTTTAATTAAACAAGAAACTGTGACAAAGTTCTTAGGAAAATGTCTGGCGTAAAGTAGGCTCAGCAAATATGATAAGATGTTAATTACTATATTCCAGGAATTATAAAATCAAACAGTAACTATATAAGCAACTATGTCTAGACAGAGGTTTTTCTTGTTTGGGGTTCTGTCTTAAATATTTTTTTTGAAGTGGGTGGGAGACATAGCTTTAACCATGAGTATTTTAGTTTTTAAAAAGTCAATTCACTTCATGGGATTTATTTGTCAAAGATCCATTTTGACTCATGCTCAATTGTAAGATTGTATCGTCCATTCTCAAAATTCCATTGATGAGTAAAATTCAAATCATTGTTTTCAAAGTAAATATTAAGTAAAAGATATAGTTACCTGTGCTTTTCTTTCTGTGTTATTTTAGGATGAAAAAGGCATGCAGAAAAAAATTATTGAAAATATCCAACTATTTAAGTTAAACTCTACAGCCCTTTAACTTGAGTTTTTAATCTCAAACCTAGATAATAGTGTTTATTTATTTAATATAAGCTCTGGTTTACATTTTAAAAGGTTGATTAGAAAAAACTCAATATATAATTCTATATTTTTAAATTGACAAGATATGATAGCTCTCCTAAGATTTGTTAAATTTTATAGTTTGGATTTTTGTATTTGATTTCTTGTAATGATATGAAACAGTTCATTGTTCAACCAATAATAACTTTCTGCCCATATTCTTACTAAAGCAAATACAACTTGCTTTACCTGAACTTCAAATTAAGAATAGAATTAAATCTCTATTCATCTTCTATTACATAGGCTTTAAAACACAGCCTAAGATCTGGATGGGAGACATCTGCACTGAGATTTTATTTTATTAGTGAACATTGGAAGGGTTTTTTCTCCATTGAGTACTACACTGAATAAGAATTTTCAGATCTTACCAAAAATATTTTATCTTACTGTAACTCTTAAAGTCATCTTGTACTTGGGTCCATTCATTTTTCAGTTTTTGCCACGATACAACTCAGATCAAACAGTTAAAAGATTCTGAGAAGGAAACTTGAATTGCTCAGACAAAGTGTGAAATCCCATGTGTTACCAAAATCAAGGAACTATCTTGATCAAAATTTTCTGAACAAGTTGCAAGTGGATAATCATTTTTTAAAAATTCCCCACCCACATTGTTCTCTGAAGCATGTCTTAAAGTCCCTGCCAACTCTCCTGTTCCTTAGCACAGAATACATGTTGGTTTCTTTTTCTCAGCCAGAGCTTCCTTTAAAGTCAAATATATAACAGTCTTAGGATATTACAGAAAATGTGATTTAGATTTTTCTCACTAGTGTGACAAAGGATGAAAAAAAAAAATCCCTCTTTGTACAGCTTGTGTTTCCTTCTAAATACTAGCAGTTTAGGTAGACTTTGTCAGTATATTAAGATGTAGTGGACTGCCTTTTCTAAGCATTTTTCTTCACATTTTTTATTGTGATTTGTTTTATGCTTCCAGATTTTTGATAACTCTCAGAGCCATGAGATGGATCATCTGCACTCATCTTTTGAGTACATTTCAGATTGGTAGGGAAGACTCTGAGTAGAAGTCTTTATCTGCTAATACACGCTTGTAAGGAGATTCGTTAGATCTGTTAGAGAAGAGAACATTGGTTTACTAATCAAGTTTCTTGTCAATCTTACAAGCAATTTACAAATGGTTGATCTGAAACTTCAAGACCACTAAGAATTGCTGGAATTGCTGAGGTGCTTACTACTCACATGCTCTTAAACTACTATATTCCTACCTTGTCAGGCCATCCACCAAACTGAACCAACAAATCAAACAAAAATTCACCTGAATACCAAGACTGTTGATCAGAAATCCATAGTTAAGTTTCAATCCTTATAAGAAAAACAAAAATTAGCAGATTGATCCAATTATTCTCTAATACTCTCAGGATTTCAAATTTTCACTAACATCAAATACATCCTATCACCAGCCAACAGTATTCATATTTTGTGGGTCGAGAAGAAGTGGGGAGACTCTTTCAAAGTCATGCTTGGACATTTATTTTTATGTTCAAGTTGTAATTTATGTCTTTTCTGAATTACTATTTACTGCCAAAATGAGCTAAAACTCCACTGAAGACTGCGTCTTTGTACTCCTGGCTATTCCTCTTGGTCTTGGAGTCTTACAGCCAGTAATTCTGCCTGATAGTAATTTAAGAAACAAAACCAGTTATAATTTTTTTCAGCTAATACTTGTCAAGGATGCACATTGTTTCTACCTAAAGTATGTCATGTTTAGAAAAAATGAAAATGTTTCAAAAACCACAAAAACACGTATCATTTTTCTCATTTATTTTCACTAATATATTTTATACATTAGAGATTTTAGAAAATCATGAGTTAAATTAATTATTAAAAGAGTTTAAATATTTCCAGTGTTTAATTCTTATCTTTAAGTTAAAACAGCATGAAGTAGTTATTGGTTTAACATTGACTAAAATGTTAAGGAATATGCATGTTACTTATTATTAAATTTTAAAAACATAATTGTTTACTTTTACTATCTTAGTATCAATGTGTTCTTGGGTCATTTTCACCTCTTAATACAAATCTGAGGTGTCTTATAGAATTTTTAAAATATTTAAATGGTATTAACAAAATATTTCCACGTCACTGAAACTCCCACAGCAATGAATTCAACATGGCTGTGTAAATTTTTTGTGAAATTTGCATCGTATTTCTCAAGAATATAAATAAATGCAAGCTAAGAGTTCCCTCACTATTTTTATGATTAATAATGGTTTGATTGGCATTTTCTCTTTAAAAATGTTGTTCTTTACTAATTTTCCTCTACATGCAAAAATCAAATGGCCTCCCTGATTCTGAGTACTGCACACATCTTACAAAACTTGAAAGTGACAATAAGCACGCCTTGTCATGCTCCCTGGCTTTGTAACGTCCCATTATCCACCTCCAACACTGTTTGACTATGGTGAAGCTCAGAATAAAGCAGCGAGTGAGCTAGCGTCAAAATTGTAAGAACGATGGCTCCTACTGCACAACACCAGCCAGAAGGGCAATGTCTGCCTTGGGTCTGGAAATCATAAAAGGATTAATTAGTACCACTCTCGATAATTAATTCTATATTTTAACCACATAACTTTCAACATTACAAAGAAATTAATGAGTTAGCTGGCCCAAAGACAAAGGGTAAGTTGCTCCCGGAAATCAAAACTACGTTTAGTAATATACCATGGGGAAATGACACCAGAAGACGTCAGACTGGAGACTAAGCTGAAGTGATGGGTATAGAAGAGCAAGAAGTTTAAATTAATTGAAGGCTGGGGCTCGCGGGTATCACAGGGAAGAGATCTGCTCACCTAGAGAGATGAGTTCATGGAGCAGAAGGAAGGGAAGGCAATATTGTGTCAGCCAAAAGAAAAAAAGAGAAGCAAATTTGAGGGATCACAAGGTAGACAGAATAATGACCCCCACACCCACAATGACGTCTGTCTTCTAATCCCTGGAACTTGCATGTTACATGTTAGTGCACGTCCATAGGAATTAAGATTGTTGTTCAGTTGACTCCGAAAATAGGGAGATTTCTTGAATTGCACGAGAAAGGCCAGCATCATCACACAAGGTTCTTCGAAGTGGAAAGGGAAACAGAAGAAAAATGCCAGAGAAAGGGAAATGAGAAACAACGAGAGTCAGCGAGAAGCCATGGAAGGAGGCCCTGAGCCCAGGGAGATGTGCCACCTCTAGGAACCAAGAAGGGTGAACTGCACCCCCAGTTTCTTCAGAAAGCAACCTCCTGATTTTAGCCCAGTGGGACATGTGTCAATCTTCCTACCTACAGAACTATAAGACAATAAATAAATATTGTTTTAAGCCTCAAGTTAGTGGCAATTTGTGTCAACGGTGATAGAAACTAACACACACAGGGATATGAGAATTGAGAACAAGCAGAAGAGGTCAAATAAGGATTTATTAAGTGTTTAAGGAAGCAATGGAAACACTAGTGAATAAAAGAATCAGACAATTGCAACCATAAAAAATGAGTCTTCATCAGTTACACAGCGTGACAGTGACAAATGATGCCGAGATGGCGCTAATAGTCATCTGCCCGGAACTTTCTCATCTTATTGAGTGTGCAAAAGCCATGTCTAGTGAAGCATATGCATGCAAAATTGGGCTTTAAATAATAAGAAAAGCTTAATTTTTAAAAATTGAAGAGCAAATAAATATTGATTCTCCACGTTGTTGTGGCCATTGATCATGACGGACAAAGCATCTACCTTCCAGCTGTTGACTTTTTGCCCAACAGTCGGCCCAACCGCTTTTCACTCTTTCAACACACATATATGTACTGGGGACACTGCCAACCCCTTCTCTGTATCTCCTGGGTCCTCTCTATGTTCTCTTCATCTCTGGTTAGTCCCTAATTGTCATTTCCAAGTATATTATAGCTTTCCTCAGAGAAGCCTGCTTGACTAGAGACTGGGTACGGTCACCTCATTTCATAATCTCATCCACGTTTGTATACTTCACTTAATGATATTTGCTTAGCAGATGGTATTTGTCAGTGTAAATTAAAATAGAAACACGGATACAGTCCAGCTGTACATAAAAACACCTTTTGACCTTAATTCGTGTCAATACGAAACCACCTAGGCTGGTTTAATCGAGCCAAATCTGCTCTACTGTGCTGTCACAAGTGCATCAAAAAGGCAAGGATGCAGGCAGGGCTCAGTGGCCCAGGCCCGCAGTCCCAGCACTCTGGGAGGCCAAGGCAGGAGAATTACAAGTTCAAGCCCAGCCTAGACAGCTTAGGAACTTAACAAAAACTAGTATCAAAACATAACAATGTAAACAAACAAGCAAATAAATGTCTGTGGAAGTACCTCAGTGTGGAGGCCTTGATCTCAATCTCTAGTACCACAAAAAAAGGCAGGAGGAATGTTTCCTTCATTCGTTTCTAGTTCATGAGTGTATTATACTATGTTTGACCAAATGTGACTGCCCTAACAAACTTCTGCAGAATAAAATTGGAAAGACTAATACAATATTATCTAAACCCTTTCAAGAAAGTTATTCTTGAGTTATACAGTATAACTGAGTAGTAGAATGCTTGCCTAGTATCCATAAAACCCTGAATTCAAACCCTAGGTCCACAAAGAAATAAAAAAGCCCTTTCTTATATGCTAGTTTTTAATGTCTGTTACCACAAAAATCCTTGACATTATTATTTACAGTCTTCCAAAAAATAAAGTGACACTATTCATAATTTTCCTAGCAAGAAGATTAAAAAAATATTTTCTAATCTATATTTTAGCTATAATATATGGGTACATTGAAAACATATTGTCATATGTGTGTGCACATACAAATATATACACACTGCATTAGTCATGGTTCACCAGAGAAACAGATACATGTACTCTTCTGTGTAAACCAGTAGACACAGTCCAGGGTCTGATTTTTCTTGGCTGGAGCTCATATTGTATTCCTGGAGGAAAAGTATATTTAGCTGTTATTCTAAGTTTGTGAATAACTGGATCTTACCTTCTGACAAGTTTTCACCAGTTTCTCTAGAAGTCTTTTTTTGGCATTCTTGAGGTAGAGAGGAGAAAAATTAAACTTACTTTTTTAGCTTTAGATTACAGGTGGAATATGATGGTCAGAAGACATATCAGCAGATCATACACATAGAAATAGATATGTATGTGTACAAAGAACTGGCTCATGTGATTATGGAGGCTTGTAGACACCCCACTTGTGAGCAGGAGACCCAGGAAAGCTGGTGGTGAATTCCCAGTCTGAATCTAAAAGCCCAAGAGCCAGGAGAACCAATCATGTCATTTCTAGTCAAAGTCTGAAGAACTTGGGGAACCAATGGGGTCAGTCCCAGTCTAAAAGCAGGGGAAGACCATTGCCCAGGGACTCGAGTAAGCAGGCAAGGAGAGGATAAATCCTCCTTGTTCCTTCATCCTTCTACTTAGAAGGATCCTTCAAGGATCCTTCAGACCCTTAGAAATTTGGGTAAGGCTAACCCTAGTGAAGATCGCTTCTTCTTTACTCAGCCTACCAATTCAAACACCAGTCTCTTTCAGAAACACTTTCACACACATACACCCAGAAATAATGTTCACCCAAATTTCACCACTACCCATGAACATGTTGATACATTCAGAGTGACTATCACAAATGTGCACATATATCACATATATATATATATATATATATATATATATATATATATATATATGTGATTTATCTTCTTTTTACTGAAGTGTTTTCATTCTAGATTCATGCACTACTCTCACTTTCACCTCTGAAGAGTCAGCAAGCAAGAGATTTCTGGGTTGAGATGGCTGAAGGAAGCTCTATGACTGATTCTCTCCCTTCCAATACCACATGAATTAAAGCATCTGTCCTTAAACTGTCCTGAAGTGCACTAGTAACCCTCAAAGTGTGTGTGCATAGACTAAATATATCTTCCCAATGAACCCAGCTGAGAAGAATCTGATGCAGAATCAACAGAGTAGCACAGTGATTCTTCATAAGCAAATCACAGACTATCAGTCAACAAAATCATGACATTTGTAATCCCCCATATGTGAGTTCCCAATGGCTGCCATAACAAGTCACCACAAATTTAGCAGTTTCAAACAACACCAATTAATTATCTGACAGGTCAAAAGTCTGGTGAATTCAGCTGGTCCGGATTTCACAGGCCAAATGAAATAAAGTTACTGGATAACCGGAATCGTATTTGGAGACTGAAAGGAAACCAAACTCATTTTGGTTTTTAACAGAATTCAGCTCTTTGTGGCTTCAGAGCTGAGAATAGTCTTTTGTCGCTGGCTGTCAGCCAGGTGACTTTCTCAGCGCCTTAAGGTTGCTTAAATTCCTCAACTTGTTGCTCTTCTCAAGCAAACTTCTACTGAGTGCATCTCATGTATTTGAGTTTCTGACTTCTGTTGCCATATATCTTCTGTCACCATTTGGAGAAAGTTCTTTGTTTTTAAAGGTTTGTGTGATTAGATTAGTACCAGGTGCATAATCTTCCAGTCAGTAACTTCCTGCAAAGTCTCCTTTACCTTACCATGTAACATATTTACAGGTTCAAGAGATTCAGCCACAGACATCTTTGGGGATGAAGCTGCAGAGAAAACATTCATTCTACCCACCATATTCCACATCAAAAAATGATACAAATTCAAAGAGTGGTGAAAATATCACCTTTGTCCTTTTTTGGTTCAGAAGCATGACAAATGATTTCTGAAGAGAAATTGGCAAAAAGAAAAGTTGACAGTAGACAAAATCCAGAGCCACGTACGTGATTCTGAAGATTCCCACCTAAAGTATAAAATTCCCCACAAATAGAATGCATGTTCTAACTAAGAAAATTGGATTCTGGGGTAGAAATATTGGCTTGTGCAACTTCAAAATTGATAAAGAGCTCAAGTGTTTCAGTAAGGGGAGCAGACCCCCTTAGCCCAACTGTCCCTCCTGTCCACCACTATCATTTGGTGTTATAAATCAATTAATTAATTGACAGTACTCAAGAAATACATGGATCGCAAAACGTTCAGCATTCAAACAGCACTGCAGTGAGAGAGTTAAATATGTTAAAACTGTGGCAAAAATGAAGGCAAGAAACCATCCACATTCTATCAAAACAGATAAAATGTCTAGGCAAAGTCATCCAAGCATAAATAAGAGAAAAAAAAAAGAATGGTGTGGCAAGCGTGTGAAGCAGGGAGAGGAAGGAAGGAAGGAAGGAAGGAAGGAAGGAAGGAAGGAAGGAAGGAAGGAAAGAGAGAGAAAAGAAATCCGTGTGTAAAACACAAACACAAGCTACCTTGAGGAATAAACAATGTCTATGTGTGTTTCAAGTGATTTAAAAGAGTAACAAGAAGTCTCAAATATAGTTTTTAAGCAAAGAATGGTATAAGAAGACTGCAGACCTAATGAGACAACTTCAGGACCTAAGCAATATTCTCAAAACTTAATGGATCTTTGAAAACCGGGAAACAGGATACACGTGGCTGTGGATTGAATTATTGGTATCAAGGAAAGACAGAGATTGGCGCAATGAAGACAAAAGAAAGGGAGCAACTCTCACTCATCTTGCTGTACTTAATCTGTTGCTTAGATTCTTTACAAAATTATTTTCAAAAGGACAACGATAATCACTTATATGCCATCCAGGTGTGATTGCATGGAAAGAAAAGGTAGGCGATTGGGAACCGAAGGACATATGAGTCAGTGTTTATGTCCTCATCCTTGGGTTGTGTGGAAGTAGGTAGGTTATTTAATGTTTTAAAGTATTTGGTAATGCAGTTCAATGCAAAGGCCCTGTGTTAAATTCCCAATACCTCCAAAAAACAAAACAAAACAAAATTTTAAAAGTATAGTGGAAGAAACAAACGTAAATATGAGGTTAGAATGTAACTGATGCTGTTAAATGTCTATAGCCAACACCCTGTGAAGAAACAAAAGAGTGCTCAATTCTATCACATGGTGAGTTGTACATGAACACACTCTTAGTGAGAATCAACTCCAAGAAGAGGGAAGTACAGTCAACTAAAACAGGAAATTCAAGAGATGGAGTAGACTCCAGGAAAAGAAAGTATAAGGTTTCCTCTGGCTGCTGTAACAAATTACCACAAACTGGACTGCTTAAAATAACAGAAATAAATTTTCAGATGGTGATGGGAGAACCCAAAATCAAGACATTGGCAGGCCTGTCTGCCACATCCAGGGAAGGATTCTTCCTTGCCTCTTCCACCTTTTGGGTTTGTCAGCAATTCACTGTGACCTCCCAACTCCAGTCTCTGCCTCCGTAATCGTACCTCCTCCTCTGCTACTCTGTCTTTTTTCCTCTGAGAACATTTTTCATTAGATTTCAGTCTTCCTCAGATAATCTAAAACAATCTCTCCTCAAGATCCTCTACTTAATTACAACTCTACAAAGACCTTATCTCAAAGAAGATAACATTTGAAAGATCTTGGGAGTTTGAATGTGGAAAGGTCCTCTGGGGCCACCATGCAGTCTGGAATAGATATCCTCATTTTCTCTACTGATCGCATCTTTCATCAACTTTCAATATACCACTCAGAGGGATTCTTTTAAAATTTAAATCAGATCAAGCCACTTCTCTGTATAAACCTCTGTATTAGCTGAGTAGCAACAAAATGGCCTACTAAACCTCAACATATCTGCTCTCCATGTCTTCGATCCTCCACACCCACCCACTATACCCACCCCAGCCAACACACCAAAACATAATTAATTTCGTGTCAACTTGACTAGGCCATGGAGTGCTGTTATTCAATCAAACATTATTCTGACTGTGTTCGTGAAGACGGTTTTGGATGAGACTAACATTTAAGGCGGTAGACTGATCATCTCAGTTACCTTCCCATCACTGGGACACAACACCTGACACCCACAAAGAAAGGGAGAAGAGGTTTATTTTAGCTCACAGGCCAGAGGTCTCAGTCTGTTCAGCCTTGCTTGGCTGGCAGGGGCAGAGGAGCTTATTGGATTGGCCTGGAAGAGGGCCACTTTTCACCCCTCATGGCTGGAAGAAGTGAGCGGCCAGGAAAGATCGGGGTGACAACACATCCCTTCAGGCCACAGTCTCAGGGATCCATCCCACCTAACCATGCCCCACCTCTTAACAGCACATTAAATCCATAAATTCATCCATTTGATACAATTAACTCTCAGAACCTTCCAAATGCGTGAGGCTTTGGGGGGATGTTCCAAATACAAACCCTAATACTGAGGAAGGCAGATTTCCCTCCCTATTGCTGATGGGCCTTAACCAATCCAGTAAATATCTGAAAAGTACAAAAGAAAGACTCTTCCTTTGTTTGAAAGAAATAATAAAAATTCTTTCAGATTTCTTCAAGACTTTGGGGTTTCTTTCTGCCCTTAGACTCAAGCTAAAACTCTGGATGTTTCTAGGTCTTCAACCTGGCAGCCTTTAGGTCAGCACTATGTCTTTAGTTCTCCTATTTGGGGACTTTGGACTCAGGTGAAGTTGTTAAGATTTGCTCCTCTGAGTTTCTAGGCTGCCATCTCAACCTTCTTAATCACATTAATAAATTTTTCATTAAAAAATCTTATGGAGTGTGAAAGTTTGTCAACGTGTACATCACATCCCAATGATTCTGTTTCTCAATTATAATACACTGTTACCATTTTTTATTTTCTGCCTTTCACTAAAATATAAACCTCATGAGGGTAGGAATGTTTGTCTGGTGTATCCCTACTGCCTAAAAATATGCCTGCAATATTGTATATATTCAGAATTTTTTACCAGTTTCATTCATGCTTACATACACTGCAAAATGCTATGTATTTTCTCAGCTTAAATAAGAAAATACATAAACTATTTCTTATAATTTCCAATAGATTATGGTCTCATTAAAATATCAATAGTCTTTGGCATAAAAGTCATGAAAGAAAAAACTCAAACTAATGTAAGTTTTCTGAAAAATAGGCCAAGGTTTTAATCATAAAAATATCAATGAGTTAAATATCCACCAAAAAATGAAATGAGCAGATAAGAGTATCTTCTGAGAAGAAGTCAAAGTGGAATATAATTGATAAGAATCTTTAGAGGTCTTCAGGATCAAATATATTTTTACAGAAGTTAATTAGAAACCTCTATAAATGTGTGCACACAATGATATTTTTGGACAGCATTTTTTAGAGTTTTCTGATTTATAGACTGATGATTTTATTAAAAAGAGAAATAGCTGCTAAATTGTATCATTTAAGACTTTAAGAGTTCTGGCAGACAGAGTTGGTTGACTAAGCACACACATTTCCTTTTCTCCCCACCACAAATCTTTTCGAAACGGCAAAATACAAAGCCCGAGTATAGCAGCTTAGAAGACTTGTGCAGAAACGCCGAAAACTTTTCTGAACATACATGGGGACAAATGGATGCTGAAACTTCAGAACTGAATTTCTGCAAGGCAATCTACATAAATATGTCCTCTCTGACTATAAAGGTTCACTATTTCAGGTGAATTATAATCCCCTAGAAATGAATTTTTTGCCTAGAAGTTGATACATCCAGTAGAAACCTTGGAAATTTTTCTGAAGGCACAGGAAGCCATAGTAGGGCCATTTATTAGACTGTAAGTTGGTTGGTGAGATGGCTGGAGCCCTATGGGAATCCCAAGGTGAGGGTGCAGTTGAGCACGTGTTATCTCTTCTCTCTGCTAATGCCATGTTGTGTGACTTGAGAGGGTGAGAGAGAACTGGAAAGCAATTCTGGAAAACACAAAGCACAAGAAGGAATAGATACTGATTATACAGAATGGAACAAAGCACAGCCAAAAATACACATAGAGAGGCTGTGCAATGGAAGGAGCCACACACACACACACACACACACACACACAAACACACACACACACACACACACACACACACACAGACCAGATGCAGGTTAAGATTTAGAAATACTAGACTCGATATGGCAGATTGTATGAGCAAGATCAGGGCCAAACAAAAGAAAATACTAATGAAATAATCGTCACCTCATCACCAGGTGTTTCACCTTAAATAGGAAAACAATGGAGTTCTTATCTAAAACACTGACAGAACTCTCTACAGAAAATTGAGACAGCAGAACTGAGGCTTAGTGTCTTGGATACTCCCTCTCTCGGTTCCCAAAATGTTTCCTAGCTATCATCTGAGCATTTCTTGGCCCAGTCAATAAATAAAATAAGTGGAGCTTGTTGACTGACTCAATTTTTCTTTATAAGGTTTTATGAACATGGATCTATTAGTGAGAACAAAATACATAGAGAGAGAATTTATATCTATATCTATAGTTTAGTAGGGGTTATAGCTAGATAGATTATCAAATATATAAGTCAATATATCTGTGAATATATATATTTCATGAATAAACTAATAATATGTTATTCATGATTTACATGTATTCATTCAGCAAGTAAGAAACATATGGCTAGTATTATAAGACACAGGAACTATTTGTTGTACAAGACTGTGTTACTGTCACGACTGATTAATGTAAGCATATTTTGATTTGTTTAAGACTGATTTTTAGCCTTTGAGTAATGTAATGTATCCAATAACATTTAAAAATTCTCCTATGTGTTTGTTTCTGTAGCTTATATAAAGCTTTTAGTGTTTACTCAATGGTCGCTTAATTTAATAAATATTTATGGGCTACTCAGTTGCACTAAGCAGTCTTCCTGGTGCTAAGAACATATCTCCACTCTCATACAGCTTACATTCTCATGAGCATTTCCTTTCTCCAAGTAAAAGAAAAAGAAGCCCTCTTGATTCCTGAGTATGGCCATAAGACATTGGGACTTATTTTTAACTGCAGATTTCATGTTTTAGCACCTGTTGATTACTGGAAAACTTCAAGGAAAAAGAAAAAAGCGGCCGAGCCATAGCTCACCTCAGCCAGGCCTTTATACCCACACCCATTTCTCAGAATAATAATAATAATAATAATAATAATAATAATGATAATGATAAAGCATGGCCTCAGCTAGGTTACCCTTCCTCTGAATTGAGAGCTGAGAAATACATAGCCAGGCTTTACATTATCCTCTTCTTTGTTTGTGTATAAATGTCTTTTTAAAAACTAAAAGTCAGTTTTATTTAATATTCTCCAAATACATACCTTTATAGGATAGCTCTGACTATAAAGTTATCACCAAAATGTGACATCATTAAAACATACTACAACAATTCAAAGATGAGCAGCTTGTGAAAGGCAGGACCTCCCCCGTCGGCCACTCCGCTGAAAGGCAACCTGAGCTTGAGCTATTTTTGTGACACTGCCTCTGAAGACATTCCAGCTGTGTGGCGCTGGGGTATGGTGCGTTCCCCTAGAAGCATAAGCCATAGCCTCCACATGGGCAGGCACACACATAGCCAGCTTTCCTATCACCAGAACCATTGTTTGAATTGGGAGGTGAGGAGGAACATCTGTGGTTTAAACCTAAAGCCTTTATATTGACACAGAAAAAAACTAGTGTTAGATCTATTATCTTGCCATTACCCAGGAGAGCATATTTAGGAAACTGAACATTTTAGGCATCAACTTTCAGGGAATGATCATGTTGTGGAAACTAGATTAACAGAAAGATTATCTGAATCTATGGGCATCAGGTGACTTTGTGGAACTTCAGATATGCTCCCCACTGTAGAAACAGGCTCATGCCTGGAGTAGAAAACCAAGCTGGAAATCTACTAGGCTCACATTTAGATCACATGTAACAAAATGAACAGTAGAATCCTGTTTTAAAAGCAGACATGGAGATGCAAAAGAGTGTTCATCAGAGCCATTTGGATCTATAAATAACTTAAAAATAAAGTTCTGGAAAGAGAAAACTGGAATTTTTTGCCTGCATACAAGAACAAAAGAAGCTAAACACTGTTATAGTAAGTCGGTGCTATGCTCTGTGTGTGTCTTCAGATGTTGAAGGCCAGATCCACAATATGATTAAATTTGGAGGCAGGGGTTTTAGTAGATGATTAGGTTCAGTGTGGTCATAAGTGTGCTTTCCTAATCCAAAAGAATTAGAAGGCTTCTATGAAAAGGAAGAGAGAAATGTCTATATTCACACCCAGAGGTAAGCCATGTAAGGACACAGTAAGAAGGAGGCCATCTTCCAGCCAGAAAAGAGAGCACTTACCACGTATTTAATTTGCCTTAGATTTGATCTTAGACTTCTTAGGTCTAGCTGGACCTGGAAGAAATGAATTTCTGTCATTTTAGACACCTTGTCTTTGGTATTTTGTTATGGTAACTTATTGTGGTTTGGATCTGGAATGTCCCCCACAAACCTCACGTGCTTGTGGATACTGCGTACTGTTGGGAGGTGGGGCCTGGATGGAAGGAGCAAATTCTTTGGGCAGGACCTGGGAGGGCATATGCTTGTTCCACCTCGGATCCCAGGCATGGCTTCCTCTTCTACCATGCAGTAAGGATCGTTGGAGCTCCAGCACCTGCTCTGGCCTCAGCCCTTCCATGTGATCCCACCATTTCCCAGCCTCCCACTAGTGAATGGACTGTGACCTTTCAAAACCGAGCTAAAATAAATCTTTCCTCCCTGAAGTTGTGGATTTCAAGTACTTCTGTGCCAGCAACTAATAAATAACTAACCAGTAATATAACCCAACGAATTACACAGATTTCAGTGCTAAAAAGTGGAGAACTATGTCAATAAACACCTAAGCTCAAGAAAGTGGCTCTGCAAAGAGGCTGAAACATCTCTGAGGTGCCCACTAGAAATACGGGCATGACAGGCACTTCTGGTGAGATTTCAGATGGAAATGAGGAGGGCCAGAAAGAAAGCTTCCATCTCATTAGTGAAGGCATAAGGTGTGAGGAGACTGTAGGTGGATGTTAAGAGGCAAAGGCTACCCTGGTGAGGTGTCTTAAGTAAGATACTGGTTATCAAAAACTTGAGGAAAAAAGCCATCTTCCTTACAATGTATCAAAGAACTTGCCTAAAGTGTGCTAATATTTTGTGAAAAGAACTTCAGAGTGACAAAATTGGATACTAAAGTAAGTCAAGGAATTTTTTAAGCAAAATGGTGGAGGAGTGGTTTGTTTTTTTGGGAAAATATGAAAGGAGAGAGAGTGGAAAAAAATTGCTAAGTAAAAGAAAGCCAGAAGATTTGGAAATTTTTTTCCCATCTGCCCATATTGCAAAATAAGCTGAGAAGGTATGGTTAAAGGGAACAACACTAAGTAGTCAGTTTTCCCATTGATGGACAAAATACCTGATGTACACGGTTTAAAGGAGGAAGTATTTACTTTTAGTTTATGGTTTCAGAACGTCCAGCCTATAGTTGACTGGATCCAAGACAGGAACATCTTGGCGGCAGGCACAGTGGAGCAAAGCTGCTTAGCCCATGGTAGTCAGGAAGCAAGATCAGGGGAGAAGTGCACCAGAGAGAGATACCCCACAAAGGCGCCGCCCCAGGGACCCACCTTCTCCAGCTCAGTCCCACCTCCTCACAGTGTATTCGGTTCTGTCCTCCAAGGGCTGTAGTGCTCTCTATCTAGTCACCTCTTCAGCAGTCCCTTAATCCAAGGGTCCCAAACCCCTAGGCATAGTCTAGTACAGGGCCTTGGAAGGACCTGGATCCTGGGACTGCTGATCAGTGAGCAGGAGGTGAGCAGAGAGTGAACCCCCGCCTCCTGTCAGGGCACTCCCACTAGGTTGTAACAGCACTGCTGATCTGACAGGAGGCAGCGCTCTGCTCCCCACGCCCCTCCTGCTGTCACCAGCTATTTCAAAGCTGCCTTCCAATAATCTAGTGCATAACAGTAACTCTCTACCCCCGGCCTCATCTCCATCCTTGGGACAATAGTCTTCAACTAAACCAGTCCCGGGCATCAAAACAGTTGGTAACAACTGTCTGAATTCATCAGATTGACAATACTAAGTGCCATAAGCTCCAAGGGAGTGGCCAAAGTGTCATTCAACAAAGAGCTTATGGGATACCGTGCACAAAAATATTCCATTTGGGCTAAAGGGGACAAGGAAAGGACAAAATAAAGCCATCACATGTCTTAGACTTGACAGAAAAAACAAAGCTATGCGGCTGCAGACATATGACATTCTTCAATACAAAAAATGACCTCAAAGGCAATTCAGAAATTATCAAGGCTGTTGTTTGGTTTCAAGCTGTCAGATGGCCTCCAACCAAAGCACTGGGCCCATGCCCTCCACCTAGAGCAGTGGCGGTGACACTGCCACTTGGTCTAGTAGGAAAAGCTTGACTCGGAGGATTGTTCCTGGGCCTTAAAATCTCATTGGTTATTACTTAATCGATTTGGGACTTGCTTGGGATCTCTCCTACCTTTTCTTTTTTCCCTTTTACTCTATTGGCATAGGAATGTTTGTCTTACGTTTATCTCACCATTAAAATTTAGAGGCAAAAATCTTACCTGGTTTCTAAGGTTCATAGCTGAAGAAACATTTCACTTCAGGACAAATCCCACATGTAGTCTCATCCATACCTTACTCAAATAATATTTAAATAAGACTTTACATTTTAAAACTAATTCTGGAATGAGTTAAGACCTTGGAAACAGTTGAGATGGTGCCTATATATATTTTGCATGGGACAAGGTCATGAATTGGGGATGAAGTCAAGAGCAAGATGCTCTGGATTGAATTCTGTTACCCCAAAATGTCTATGTTGCAGCTTTAACTCCAGTGTAATTGCATCTAGAGAGAAGGATTTGGGGAAGCTGTTGTTTTGGGTCTGGAGTGTCCCCCAAAAGCCTCATGTACCTATAGGTACTGAGTACTGTTGGGAAAGGGGGCCTAGCTAGAAGAGGGGGATGCTTGAGGCTTTACATGAAGGGATGTGTGTTGATTCTACACTTTCTTCATGAATTGGCTCAGTTCTTCACTGCTATGAGGAGCTCTCTATCTGGCCTCAGCCCTAGACCTGCCAGATGATCCTGCCATTTCCAGCCACCTACCCATGAAGAGACTGTGACTTTATGAAATAGCAAGGTAAAATAAATCTTTCCTCCCTAAAGTTGTGGGTGTTGAGTATTCTGCCCCAGCAACAAAAAAGTAATTACAACTAAGGTAATAATGAAATCACAAAGGAAGTGACAAAGTCCGCAGTCACAGTCCATAGATGGCATTGTAAGAATTGAAGAATTTTAAGAATAAGAAGAATAAGTGTGTCCACATGCACACACTAAAGAAGGCCTTATGAGGACCAAGCAAGACAATGACAGTCTGCCAACTAGAATGAGAGACCTCGGGGGAATCAAATCCACCAGCACCTTGATCTTGGACTCCCGCCCTCAAGACAGTGAGAAATAAATTTTTGTAGTTTCAGCCATCCTGTCACGAGTATTCTGTAACGGCAGTCCTAAAAGACCAATAAAGTGAACATCAGAGCAGCACTGAGTTCTCAGGCCAGTTCCGGTGCCTGGTTTTTACAACACTGGTCTTCGGTCTTCAAGCAAACACAGAAAGGAAGAATAGATAGTGCTGGTGCTTAAAGAAGTCTCCCCAGTCATTTCAGGAAGGAAAAGGGGAAAAAGAGTGGGGAATGATTTACTACAAGTGAATCATCAATTCACCAACCGAAGCTGAGGACAGTGGACCAGGCCAAAGGAGATAAGAGCAGGGCAGGGTCAGACAGCGAAGGAAGTGAGTGTTGTCGGGAGGGGGAGGGATTTCCGCAGACACTGAAGAGAAGTGGTTCCCTCCAAGTGTTGTTCATGAAGCTATTCTAAAATGTTAGGTCCAGTCCCAGGATCCTACCTTGTCCTCCAAGATAGAAAAATTCCAACGAACTACGATTATCTGGCTTCCCAAAACACTAGGAAGAACAAAATAGACCAAGAGCAAAAACTACATTACCAAAAGGTGTAATTACAAAAGACAATGTATATACATACAAAGGGATTCATAGGAGACACGTGATTCAATAATTAGAATACAGCTAATCAGATCCAGAGAAATAGGCTTTTTGTACAGTAGGTACTAGTCGCCTATGCAGAGATTTGTCTGCCTGCAAATTTTCTCTAATTTGTAGATCTCAATTTTTTGATGGGGAGAGCAGAGAAAAAAAAATTCTTCTTTATTCTCTGAAGGTATTCTAGCATTTAGGAGTGTCACCTAACACTCTACACTAGTTCCCTTTTAGCGCCCCCCCCCCAAAAAAAATTATAGGTGGAAAAAAAAACTTTAGATTTTGGCTTCCAAAATGTTATAAACAGTGAAAGGAATAAAAATTAAATTATGATAGGAAAAAAAGTCTCTGATGCTTTGTTTGGGAAAAATAAAATGAACATTCTTTATTAAGTCTGAACATCTTATGAAAGCCACATTTTTAGCCCTGGGCATCAATTATGGTTGTACTGCTGACAGAGCCCAGAGGAGGCATGTTCAGTCCTCTTCGTCCTGAGGGACAGAGAGCATCTACAAGTTCACAGGATAATTAATGATCTCCATTGCTATTGTCCAACAGAGTAAATAGTGAACTGAAAACGTGTGCTTTGTTAAATAAGCTGGTCAAGCCTGAAATGTAGCTTTACTTCCTCACCCACCACCAAGATGTATTACCCACTCTAAGAAATGACTCCCTCTTAGTCTTCCAAGGGGCTGAGCAACAAGATGAGTTTAGTAACCGTCAAGCCTGAAATATAGTAGCCAGTGAACCTAAGCAAATTATTTTTTCCACTTATTTTAAAGAGAGAAATTAAAGGCTGGTCTTGAGTCGTTCTCTGTGTCTACAAATGATTTCTGTGGAATTTTGTGAATATGTGTTTTTTAACAAGACTTTCTATTTGGTGTATACCTGTGCTGGTTTTCACAATCAATTCAGCATTGCCAATAATAAATAATATCAAGAGGGTCTACACTTTTTTTAAGTCAAAATCAGTCCAGGAGACATATTTGTTTCTCTCTGCTTGCTGCCATAACAGACAGTCACAACTGAGATGGTATACTCAGAGGCTGGAAGTCCAATATCAGGTATGACAGGATTGATTCCCTCTGCAGGCTGACCAGGAAAGGCCCATTCCCGGCTTCTCTTCCCGGTGTATAGATGGCCAAGTTCCTCCTGTGCCCATCCATATCAGCTCTCCTCTTTTGTGTCTCTCTTTCTTTTCTACATCATGCTGTTCTTATAAGTGCACCAGTTACGTCGGCTTACGACCCCACACTACTGCAACATGGTCTTATCTTTGCAAATTACATTCACAAAACTCTACTTGCAGTGAAGGCCACATTCTAAAAATAACGATGTTAAGACTTCAGGGTGTGAATGAGAGTGTGAGTACAACTAGACCCAGAGTAACATCCACAGGACATTTGACCAAATAGGTGGCCTTTACCTTCCCAAACTACCATGAAGCAGGTACTATGCTTTCATTACCATAATTCATCACTGAAGTCCTCTTTTAGTCTTTGATGGTTTCCAAAACAAAATACCATAAATTGGGTGGTTGAAAAAACAGTAATTTATTTCTTCACAGTTTTGGAGGCCAGGAAGTCCCAGATTAAGGTCCAGTAGAGCTTCGTTTCTGGGAAGAACTTTCTTCTCACTTAAAGAAACCGTCATGTCATGTGTACTCAGATGACCTCTTTTGGGGGGGTGGGGGGAGAAGGCAGGTACAGGGAGTACCTCACTGTTCCTTCCTCTTCTCATATGGGTATTTGTCCTATTGGTTTACAGCCTTAAGGCCTAATTAAACCTTTGTCATATCCTCCCAAGTCCTGTCTCTAAATACTGTCACCTTTAGGAGAGTAAGCCTTCAACATTTGAATTTTAGAAGGACACATTTCAGGATAACAATCCCAGCAGTAGTCTCATGTGATAGATGGAGAAACAGAAGCCAGGTACCACAGCTACAATTCGTGCTGAATACAAATAGGTTTGACTCCAAAGTCCATTTCTCCACCCACTGTGCTGAGGATTCCAAGATGGAAACTAAAATAAGGAGCACACAACCTAAGTGTACTCCCTCCCTGGGAGGTAGGGGGCTGAGAAACATTAGTCCTGCTTCTATTACATATAATTACACAAAGTTGTCATTTGCAGGGTGAAAATCAAATATGAACAATTTTGTATAACCCGAACTATAATGAGAAAAAAGGAAATTTTGGAAGGCTCTGCACACATCTAGAACCAGCAGAGGGGCAAGGCCCACCAAGTGAGGATCACACGCCCTTGCCACATGCCACACAATCTTTCCTTCTCCAGGATGTCCCCAAGAACCGGATCAGGGAACCAGAGCATTGGCTAGAGCAGGATTTGAGTCTCAGCTTCACTACAATCATCCAAAGTAATTTGTGTAATTAAATCTCTCTGTACCACAGTTTCCTCGTGTGAAAATAAAAGCAATGCTCCTGTCAACATGATTGTAGTGCAGACTAAAAAGTCAATACACCTAAGGAGTTTTAGGACAAGGCCTGATACACACAAATGCTTATAAATGTCAATTGTTATCCCTATCGTCATTCTTTTTTCAGTTTTAAGAGGGAAAATATAAGCCCTAAATATAAAGGGTCGTAGCACCAGGGATGTAGCTCAGTGATAGAGTGCCTAACATGTGCAAGGTGCTGGGTTCAATTCCCAAGAACTGCTCCCCCCCAAAAATGTATATCTATAAATATGTATAAATACAAAACATAAATATATAGACATATTTAGAGGAAGGAATCTCCACTTCTCAGAAGAAATACAAATGGTCAATAATCATATGAAAAATTTTCAACAACTTTAGCCACCAGGAAAATGCAAGTCAAAACTACTTGAGGGTCCATTTCACCCCAGCCAGAATGGCTCTCCTCAAAACCAGAAAAAATAATAAATGTTGGTGAGGATTCAAGGAAAGCAACCTCGGAAGGCCTACTGGTAGGAATGTAAATTACATCAGCCACTATGGAAATCAGTACAGAGGTTCTATAACAAACTGAAAATAGAACCACCAAGGGATCCAGCTATCTCCCTCCTAGGTATATACCTAACACCATCAAAGTCAGCACGCTGCAGACATACCTGCATGCTCATGTTTACAGCAAACAGCATGCTCACTATAGCCAGTCTGTGGCTTGAGTACACATGGCATATAGACACAAGAGATTAGCATCCAGCTACTCATGCTAATTGCAGGAAAACAGATGGGACTGAAGGCCATTCTGCTCGGTGAGATAAGCCAGACTCAAAGAGACAAGTTATCCTCACAAAGAACTCAAAAGCATAAAACCTCCTAAACTAAGCAATCCCATCAAGAAGTGGGCAGCTGAAATGAAAAGAAGCTTCCAGAAGAAGTACAAACGGCCAAAAAGCACATGGAAAAATATCCATCACTGGCCATCAGATAAATGCAAATAGTAACAATGAAGTTTCACCTCACCCCAGTGAGAATGGTCTACATCAAGAACTCAAAATACAAAAATTGCTGGTGAGGATGCGGAAAAAAGGAACTCTGCTCCCCTGCTGGTGGGGATGCATGCTGGTACAATCACTATGGGAAGCAGTTTAGAGATTCCTTAGGAAGCTGACAATAGAAATCCCATTTGATTCAGCCACTGCCCTACTGGGCATGTTCCCAAAAGATATAAAGCCAACATACTAAAAGGACACATGCATATCCATGTTTATAGCAGCACAATTCATAATAGCCAAATCTTGGAAACAACCTACCTGCCCATCAACAGAGGACTAGTTAAAGTAGATGTGGTACCTATACACAACGGAATACTATGTAGCCATAAAGAAAGACAAATATGAAGCTTTTGAAAAAATATGCAGCCATCTTGAGTCAATAATGCTCAGTGAAATGGACCACACACAAAAGACTGATTATAGACAGGTGATCCTCTTACGAAAGGCATGAAAAATAATGTCATAAATAGGCCCCACCTTGAGTGACAGTAGAAAGACAGGCAATGGTCAGCTAGGAAAGGGTTGAACCTCTGAAAAAGGACTGGGCGTAGACTCGCTGATTCCAAACTCCATGCCTCTAACATGTTACAGAATTTGGAATTCATGTATTTACAACATAAAAAAGGACAAAAATAACCATTTATATACTTTTATAATGAAAAAGTTCCTCTGTGGAAAAAAAGACAAGTTATCACATGTTTTCTCACATATGTGGAATCTAAAAGAGGAAAAGATTACACAATGAATGTATGTTATAAACATGTATAAAGCTGTCACAATGAAACCTATTACTCTGTGAAATTAATGAACATTAATAAAAATATTCTGGGGGAAAAAAGAATAGAAGGTCTTACTATAAAATGCTCCCAAGTTTCTTAACCAAGTTGAACAATCTATAAACTATGTCATTTACTGTGCCAGGGGTTCCAAGGTAGCTTGTGTGTGCCTGTGTGTGTCGGTGTGTCACCGGGGTTCTAGCCCAGGGTCTTCACGCTAAACAGCATCCACAGCCCATGTTTTGCTTTTTTATTTTTGAGTCAGAGTCTCACTAAGTCATTAGGTTTCCTAAACTGCATTTGAACTCACCACCTTCTCCCCTCAGTCTCCCAGAATCCTGGGATGACAGGTGTGTACCACATGCCCCGCTAGCAATTTTTCTTGTACTGACTTAACTCTAAGGATGCTAGAGTCTCCTTAGACTTTGGAATGGAAACCCCAAGGACAGACACTTCCTCTTGGAGCGCTGCAGTGACCTCTCCAAGCCACAAAAATGAGTGACCGTCCTCAGCCTCCGTCTGTCCCTAGCCTACACTCCCTCCTAGGGTGTCCCTTCCCTTTAAGTCTGAGGCTCATGAATGAGTTACTCAACTAGGCTTGGAGCGCACACATGCCAGGATTAACTCACGTCCCCACACCAAGAACATGCCCTTCCTTCCGCGAGGGGAGGAAAAGACCGAGATGCGGGAGATGAAAGAAAGACCTGCATGCGTGGGGAATGTGCCCCGGGGGCCAGGAAGAGGCAGGGACGGATCCAGCCTGCACTGCAGGGCTGGCCTGCCCACGGGGCGCGCAGGTAAGAGGGGAGGAACCGTGTTCTGAGGCCTGTTGCACGTTCCCGGTGGGGCTGACTGCCAGGGCCACGCGGGAGCCGGGACACCTGCCGTGCGCAGGACGTCTTGCCGGGCCAGGGACCCGCTGGCCCCCGGGCGACCCGGAGGGGTCAGGAAACCTTTCCCCGGCTGCTACCTGCGCCCCTGTTCCTGCTCAGCCGCGAGTGTGGACGCCCGCCACCCCGTCGCGAGAAGCGGCCGCTTCCCCTCCGGGGTACCGAAAGTCCCGCCGCGTCGCGCCGGCGTTTGAACGCGTTTCCTCGTCATTGAGAACAAAGGTCGGAGCCCGGCGGGGCGGGAAAGTCCGCGGCGTGTGTGTCACGAGAGGACCCCGCGAGCGCCCCTCGGGGTAGGGGCCGGGGAAGCCCCGCTCCTGGGGCGCTGGGCTTTGGGGACTTTTCCTTTAAAAAGAAAAAAGTTTTGAGAGCCGTCGGTTCCGAGAAGCGGCGGAGGCGGCGGGGTCACGGCTGGAGCCGGCCCGGCGATGAGTCACGCGCGGGGCATAAAAGGCTCGCGCGGCCCCCGGCGCGGGCTTCCTGCGCCCGCCCAGCCGGGACACGCGTGGTGGCGGGCCGGCCGGCGAGGGAGGACCGCGGGGACGGCGGGCCAGGTAGGTCGCCTCAGCGGGGCCGCGCCGCGCGGGGACGGGGAGGGACGGGCGGAGCGGTGCGCGCGGGGCTGCGGATCCCTGCCCAGCGCCGCCGACCCCGGCGGGGACTGCGGCAGCGGCGGCGGCTCGGGTGGCTTCCCGGAGGAAGGGGCCGGCGCCGGGGAAGGTTCCGCGGCCACTTGGGCAAGTCTCCTTGGAGGACAGCGGGCCGCCGGGGCTGGCACTCGGGACCAGCTGGGTCACGAGGGCCTTGCCCATGCTCTCTTGGAAAATAACTGATCGATAAGCAAAAGTTACTTAGAATTGTATCATTTCCAGTATCGACGACCTTATTTGCTCGAACCCTTGCGTGAGCTGGGGTGTCTGCTGGGGGCGATCGGGGAGGAGGACGCCCCCCTCTCCCTCGCCGCGTGTCCTGGCCCTCCCGGGGCATTTTGAATTTTGCGCCACTGAGGCAGGCGCGCTGAGATGACCCAGCCTGGGAAACTAAGGTCGACAACTGACCCAGGTGAAAGTCCCGACGACATTACAGATGGGAAAACTAAGGCTCAGAGAGGTGAAGTTACCTCTCCTGCCTCACACAGCAGATCAAGATCTCTGAGGATTTGGATAATTTAGTTCACATTTTGCATCAAATAGATTAAGTGTGTATTTTGTAGATAGTTTAAAGTAAAAGTTACTGTTTATTCACTTGTATCTCTGAAAAAATTAGTCCTCTCTCTCTCTCTCTCCCTCTCTCTCTCTCTCTCTCTGTGTGTGTGTGTGTGTGTGTGCGCGCGCGCAATCCTAGGGCTTTCTCATTGAATCCAGGGTCTTCTCACTGAAGTACATAAATTTTTGGATTTTAAAAAAGGGCCTCACGAGGCTGTCTAGTCTCCACTCAAACTCAGGATCCTCCTGCCTCAGCATCCCTGCTTCTTTAATATAATGTATACAATAAACCAGAGGAGCAAAACTTCTAGTGATTTTAAACTTTTAACTCTCTAGAACTGATGCTTTAAAGTTAGATGTGTATTTAATTGGTCATCTATGTGAACAGTAATATCAGCTACAAAGTGTTTCAAGGCAGTCCCCTGCCTGCCCTCTCATTTGATGGTGACGGTGACAGGAAATTGGTAGGGTAGGTGATATTATCCCCATTTTGACCACGAGGACTTGTGACTCAGAGAACTGGAGTCTTAAGGTCACTCAGTCCTCAGCACAGTGTCTGCTTTAAGGGACGGATGTGGGATGCGGGGTGTGGGAAGGGGTGCTTGGTCAGGTTGCAGCGTTGGGCTGGCCGTTCAGGCTCAGTTCCATGATACCTGTCTGTTCCCCTCTTTGTGCCAGGGGACCGAAGCACACGTACCAGCTACTTCCTCTGTCCTGGGTGGGTAACTGAGTTCCCTCACAAGCCAGTCAGCTCTCTCCGGGCACAGGCGAGTGTCCCTCCCACACATGGTAAGAAAGAAACATGAGCTCTGGCCCGAACCTACAGGAGCGTCACGATGGAGAGCAGGTGGTACTGTGCAAAGCTCTACTCTCCTGGTAACCCAGTAACATGGCGTAGTAACATGCGAAACTTTAATCTATTGACCTTTACACCCACCACCCCAAAAAAATCCCAGGCCATGTTCTCACTCTGGGAAGACTGTCTTTCACATTCTGCTGTGTTTGAGGGACCGAACTGAGCCCGGAAGACATGGCCGTGCTCTCAGAAACCTAAAAAGGTAGGGGAAAGGCTCTCAGGACACTGCGGTGTGACTTGACATCCTTCTGCTATGGTAGCGCCAAGCTGGCCCCAGCTGGATGCCGCTGGCCAGCATGCGGTTCTGTATCTTCCTTGTGCCCACACGATTCACTTTCATCCTTCCTCGTAGCTCAGGTCAGCCTTGTGTGAGTCAAAACCTCCATCCAGAAAGTCCTCGGTTTTAACTTCTCAAGTTTCTTCACAGCTATTCTGTCATGACTAACATCTACCATTCTATTGAAGGCAGTTTTTCACTACACAGTTACTGAGCTTTGGGTGTGTGGTGGCTGTTCCTGGAGATCCTGCCCAGGGACTTTGCATTGAATTATATCCTGGGCCCGTTTTGATTTCTGATGTTAAAACAAAGTTTCACTAAATCGCTCAGTTGCCCAGACTAGGTTCAAACCCGTGATCCTCCTGCCTCTGCCTCTGAGAGTGCTGGAATTACAGGCTGCAACCCCTGAATAATAGCTAGGTCTCAAGCCCTCACTTTTATATCTTTTGGGGGATTTTAATGGAAGTTATATGTGCTTTTTCAGACTTTTTAAAAAATATTTATCTCCATACAAGTGTGTGCTCAATGTCAGCTGCTTGGAGGTTTTCTTGCCCTGCAGCCGTCATTATCTTGGGATGTCCCGACACGTAGTCCGTATTCTAGACTAAATAGCGTAACTGGAGGAGTGGGGAGTTAGACTTTTCATATTCACTCCACACTGGGCACCTCTGCCCTTACTACTCAGTGTCTCTGTTTGTTTCATCCTGTGTCTATCGCTGAGCTGCAGCGTTTGATTTTAACAGCTCTGCTGCCTTGAGGTTGGGCCTCAGCGGAAGAGCAGGAGTCGGAGAACCATCCCACGACTCTCTCGTTCCAACCCGGTGCGATCCTCGTGGGCCTCCTTTTTCTCACCTCTCAAATGGGTGGCTGGTCCCAATTCATCCCTAAAATCCCCTAAACCAGTGAAATTCTATGATTCCAGCATCTCCATCAAGTTTGCTTTTGTGTAGCTCCTAAGACACAGCTGGACTTGGTGAATTGTCACCTTAAAGTTGAACGAAAGTTGGCGTAAGTATCCCCAGTTCACCATAGAGTGTATTTTGCCTTTCACTGCTTTTAACTGGGTTCAAGATTGACATGTTTCTTGCAAATGGATACAGTAAAACACATGAGCAAAAAACTTTTATCACAAAAAATATTTAAAATATCTTAAATATTGAAAACATTTAATATTTAAAATTAAAATTTCAAAAGCTGCTTTTTAACCCACATTTTCACTCTTTCATGTGTGGGTGTGTGCACTTGAGTGTGTGTTTGTATGTGTAATGTATATCTAATATAATAAGCAGTAACTCTACATACATATTGCATGCAGATTTATATATATATATCTTTTCTCTCAGCTTCATAAGGAAAGCAATGCTTTTAATCTGATCACTGCTGTGTAATTCTCACCTGCCATAAAACACTTTTAAGTCCTGTCCGTCAGTCAGTGTTTTTAAACTTACAATAACCAGAACCTCAGGCAAAACCACCTCAAAAATACATTTACCCTCAAATTAACACATCCTACATCAGAGCAGCTAAGAATCCTCGCTGACAGCCCCCTGGTCCTGGGCAGCATGGAGGAACACTTGACTCCACAGACACCCCCTTTTACGTGGTAGCATACTTGCCAGAACCTGAGCCTTGGTCTGGTGGCTGTAGCTGAACACAGATTGTGACGGTCTGTGCTAGTTCTGAGAAGCAGTCACGTGTGGGTAGATGGATGAAGACTCTGGAAGCAGGAAAGACGAGTGACAACTGACGATTAGGTGAAGAGCAGATGAGGACACCTGTGCCACTTCATCATACGTTGGGCTGGTCCTGGCTGTCTTTACAGAATGCCACCTTGCTTTCTGTAGTTGCACACCCCAGGTAGGCGAGCACAGTGGGCATGAGCACATACAACGGGTATGTGCCGGGTTGGCACCTTGTGAGCGTTTGCTATTATCTGTAAATAGGTTCCTTACTTTGATGATCCTCTTTCAAGAAATCAACTTGAAGGTAAGATAAAAATACAATTTTCAGAAAGTAAATATGTATATAAACAGGGAACTCTGAACATTTTTGACACAGTGAAAAATGTATGGGTTTTGTATTTCATTTGTTTGATTTTTTATTTCAGGTTTTTTTGTTTTGTTTTTGTTTATTTTGGTTTTGGTTTTGATGTTTTGCAGTACTGAGTTTTAAACTCAGAGCCTTTGCTTTATATCCAGCCTTATTTATTTTTTATTTTGAGGCAAAGTCTTGCCAAGTTACCTAGGCTGGGCTCAAATTTGCTATCCTCCTGCCTCAGCTCCCCAGAGTGATGAGATTTTTAAAGTATTGAATATTATAAACTCCACCTGCCTCCTTAACCAAAAGAAAAGCTAATAAAATAAACACTTCAGAAAGTTTCTTCTAAGAAATATTTTATGTATTTTTCAGCAGTTACTTCATGACTTAGAGAGCAGGATAAACCAGAGAAGTATTTTAATTAGGCTTATACCAGCTTTTAGATAACCTCTAATTTGTTAAGGGTCCAATTGTGCAGCACTAAGTCTGTCTGGGTGTGTATATGTATAATGCCCAGATTACCAGGTGATAGCTGCTCAGGCCTTACAAGATCCTCCCCAGGCATGTATGGCAGATGTCATTACTACAGTGGCTATCATCATTTGAGCCCTGAGTATGAGCCTGGCACCCAATTAAATGCTTTACACTTACTGTGTGACTTTATCCTCACAATGGTTTTTATAGTTTCTATCATTATCTCCATATATAGAAAAGAAATTAAGACTTAAAGAAGTCAATTAACTTGCCAAATATCCCCCAGGTAATACCATGAGCAAAGGGCAGGGTCACAATCCAGACTCCTAGACCTTTCAGGTGCACTCACTGATTGTCACCACTTACCAGAGTCTCTCTGCTTCTCCCCATCCCTATTCATCTATCTCCGGCCTCTTGGTGTTTACAATCTACACACAGACCTGGCATGCCACCTCTAAATGCCCCCCAAAAAATAAACAGGGACAATGCTATACAATGGAAATGATTAAAATATTCATGCATGATTTTAAAAACTGGAGCTGAAATTTGGTTTTTACTCACAAGTCCAAGGAATTATTTCTACGCATCTTCTCCAGTTTAGCCTGATTATGCCTTGTGGGAGTGAGAGGCACACTTTGAATTTTCCACCAGGGTCGGTTCCTAACACAGAACACCAATAGATTATATTAACGTACCTTCTCACTTACAAGCTTCTAGTACTCTAATTGTCCAACAACATGCATCATCCTTAAAAAGTACTGAAACACTTGAGTAACACATCCAGTCTCCTGGTGCATAGAGAAAAGCCCTTGGATAAAGTCAAGCATCGACTCAGAGTATTCCCTGAGAGTCGGCTTTGTTTCCTACACTGAGGTAAGACCCACTTCCTGCTCCCACATACAGCTCAGCACTGTAGAGAAGACCCAGGTGATGACAGCCAGGAAGTGTGGTGAGTGCTCTGATGGAGGATGGAGAGGGGAAAACAGAAGAAGAGTCACACCAAAAAAATAAAGTGAGCCCATCCTCTGGGGGTATCCTACCTGAGAAAGAAGTAAGAAAAAAACAGGCAAGCTCATACTTAAAGAGCAATTTGGAGCAGGCATACCTAGTGCCTAAGTGTGTGGTGTTACAAGGTGACATCTTGAGGGAGCATCAACCCTAACTCCATTTGATTTGCTAAGGTGTTGAGCAGAATGCCATGGAGTGTAAAACACAGCGTGGACCTTGGGGCATCCCACAAGTGTGGGGTTATAAGGCAACTAATCGTAACAGGGCAGAACCAAACCCTTTGTTCACAGAACTTGCTGAGTTTCTCTAACATAATTCTCATGACAAATTCTTCCTAGCTTGGGGCCATTATGGTGTGTGGAAATAAAAGAGCATGAACTGTGACTTGTCCAAATAGAAAAGAAAAATTTTCCCAGAATTTAGACATGTGGACATCATGAAAACAACATTAAAGTTCTGGCGGATGTATTCTGCTGTAATTCAGTGTTGAGAGTTAAAACTGTGAGCTGAAGTACACACCAGAACACCCCAAAGAAGAGGCACCCCTCAAGGCTGACAGAGTACTCCAGAGTCAGGGGCTGTCATCAGATTTTTTTTTTAAAAAAAGCCTACCACAAATTATAAATGAAAATGAGAAAAATATTAAAAATTATCTTATGGAAGTATGATATTAAAAAGATTGTTAGGGACCTAGGGGATCTTTTTGTCAATATGAAATAAGAAAGAATGGCCATCATTTAAAGCAATAGAATGTATGTTCCCTCCAAGCTCACCACTTTCTTGTCTCATGTTTTCATTCGTGTTTATCTTAAAACATTTTAGCAGTGTTCGGGGCCTGCAGTTGAGCCAGTGTGAGGTCCAGGTACTGAGGAAGTCAGTCCCTCCCTGGGACACTCTGATCTGGGACATCGGGAGCCACACTCCAGTGACTCACCTCATACTTCTGCTGCTTACTCAGCACACTGGCTCTGGGTGAAAAAAATTCTGACCTGTTTTTTTCCACAACCTTATCTGAAAGGTGATGATATTAATCGCTGCCCATAATAAAACTCTTGGGAAGGTTACTTAGCTTATAAATAAGTTCCATGAGGCATTTCAGTAAAAACTTCCTAACCTTAAAATTAGAAAAAGCAGAATAATCTTCTAAAGCCAATATTGTGTGTGTGTGTGTGTGTGTGTGTGTGTGTGTGTGTGTGTGTGTGTTCACAACTAGATGTTCACTCAATGGAATGTTTCCATAAATGATTCTGGGATGTCCACATTGGCTTTCTTCTGAGATATTCATAAATACACTTGATGTTTGTATTTATGCATTAATATCATTATTGGTGAATTCTTGAAATACTTAGTATATGTTGCAAAGCTATTTTATGTATAGATTGTTCTTATTAATAAGGAGCTCTAGAAATAGTAGTTATTTTCAATGAAGATCTCTTAATTAGAAGAGCAAGGGTACAGGTTTACATAAAAGAAAATATCATAACAAAATGAGTTTGTAGTTTTGCCCCACACTGGCTTATACAGGAATTTTTTTAAATACACCTAATAATACAAAATGAAATCTTATCATTTACCAAGAATGTAGGATATAGGTTTTATTTTTCTCGACCAGTCATCAAATTTTTAGCAGCTACACTACTGTGCTTTAGAAGACCTGGCTGTCACTGTTTACAGTCCCAGTAGCAGGTTACCCCAATTCCTTTTTAACGGTGGAACTTGCAACTTCAAGAGGAGAAAGAACAGTGATTGCTGTGTTTTTGAACAGCAAAGAAATTGTTCTTTCTTTAAAATCAATTACTGACACATGGCACATATCACACACAGAAAGTGATATTTGGAAAACTTTTATCAGCAAAACATTGAAGATCTGTATAGAGAATCCCTGAGAAATTAGATATTTGTATGAAACTTTACAATATGCAGAGAGGGGGAAACACAGAGAACAACTCAAACTTGGGTGATACTGCCCAAATCCTGAATTTGTGGCTCTTTCATGCTGCACTTGTAGAGTATGAGCTCTTGAACTATTTTGAATGTATCTTTTAGAAATATTTTCTATGGACCTTTTCCTTACATTGCATTTTGTTTTTATCAAAACTTACCTGCCCTAGGTAGGTCCTCTCTCCTGACTCTTCTATTTCTGTGTCAACCTCTGCTAATGGTTATAATAGAGGAGTGTAAGATGATACATCAACTTCAGACCCACACTCTTCCTCCTTCCCCAAATAATTTCTTCACATTTCAAGAAGAGGCTACCCGAGGCCTTATGTATCACCTTGATTCTCCTATCCAGAAGAAATAGTTTTAATGGCGAGAAGTTCAGACTACACAGAAGAGAGGAACTATGACAGATGCAGAATTTTTAGCAGAGCATGTCCTTACGCATGCAGTCACCTTCATCTTTTGACCGTAAGTCAAAAGGTGGTCAACAAACTGCTGTTATTCCAAAAATGAACTATGGCAAATCTAATGTGTCTTTGGATCTTGATTTTTACATACACACATTCATCTACTAGTTAATTCCATGACTTAACCCCAAACTGCAGCTGTAGAACTTAGAAACTCACAATATCTTTTGAGGAAGCCAGAAACAGCTTCTACATACATGATTATATGCTAGTTGCTTTTAGTAAATAGATTACATAGGAATCAACTTGGAATTCTATTTGAATGATTATATGTGCAGTTGATACACAAGAAAAATTGCTTAAAGGAAATTGTATAAACTAAATCATTTTAATTTTGAAAAATATTATGACATTTCTTTTCACCTATCAAAATGACTTCAGAGCTAGAATTTGTGTTGCTGTATCAATGTAGGATGATGCTTTTCAGTAGAAATAGATGTATATTCACTTCATAAGAGTAAATTAATATGCATATTTCAGAATGAATAATCAGAGCTATATTATGGTGACCTTAACTATGAAATTCAACCACTGACTTGTGTTTTAAAGAAGACTTTATCGTATGCCATTGTTTTGATATAAAAATATAAAGCTGCAGGTGCAAATTTTTAAAAAATGGAGATACATAAAATGATGGGGGATAGAAATGATCACAGTTCTTACATAAAAATAAATATTTGCTAGAGAAATAGAGTTGGAGAGATGACTAGTGGTGATGGATGAGGAAGATTATGAATGTACTGGATACCACTGAATCATAAATTTACATAGGATTAAGCTGGTAGGTTTCTCTGTGTATTTTGCCACAAAAAAAGTGGAGAAAAAAGCAACCAAATATGGGACATATATAGGGTGCTATGCTGATAGCATCTTTTCCGGCAAATCAAGAAGGTAAGAAGCAAAAAGTATTTTGAAATCCTAGGCCTCCTCCACCCCAAAAAAGTCATTCTTCAGAATACAAAATTTAAGGAAAATTTTTCTAGAGCTCACCTTCAGTTCAGATCTTATTACCAAAGGAGGAATAACCTGTCATATGATGAGAGATATCTGTTATTATTATTTGTCTGCTCTAGCATGCTTCACCTTAGATTTATATACAAGATAAGACTTGGTTGTAAAGCTGAAACAGCAAGGAGCAATTTTTCCCAAGGGTTAGATTTAATGCAAGGCCATTGCCAGCTATCAAAAAGAACCGCACTTACTAAAACTTCCATTGACCATGCCTGTTTCACGTGGAAGGCCAAGAAGTTTTGTTTAGTGACAGAATCTTAAAAGTATCTGCAGAGTTACCCAAGCAAGACCTCAATCCAATTTATCAGGTATAATGCACATAAATTTCTCTCCTACTGCGAAGCTTTACAAATGACACCTGTTGTAGTTTATCTTTCGGTTAACACTCTCACCAATGACTGCTGAGTCTATGGTTCTGTATGTCTCTTGCCCCACCTGTCTCCCAGTTGAGTCACTGTATTGACCCCAACAAGGCCACTTCACTCCTGACTACTTCACGACATCATCCCCTGACGAATACTTTGGCCACCAGACCAGCCTATCTTGTCTATGATCAGTAATTTCCAGTCAGGAACAGAACAATTCCATTGTTGGTTGGGTGATCCCGACAAAAACACTAAAAATGAACACAGCTCTCATGCTGATCAGCAAGTGACTTCCTGGTCCATTCTAAAAGCCAGAAGTCTATGGGATGTATTATTAATATTTCCTTATTTGATATGTTTATTGGAGTTAATATTCTCATCTATGTTTTCAATAAGACTTGAGGTTGTGTAGTATGTTTAGACCAACTTCTCATTTCTCTGTAACTTTAGAAATTCATCAGACTGATATCACAAAGTTTGTATTTGTGTATTAAAAACAGTAGAGGACCTGAGTGGCTATTTCAGCACACCATTAGAATTTAAACCAATGAAAAGTTAAAAGGTGTTAGAAGTTTTAGTATAGTACAACTATTTAAAAAAATCTCTGGTTACTTCTGAGAATTTCAGTCAGAGAATTCACATGAATGGTTAACAAATAAATATATAATGTACTTAATAAACAAAATATATTTATTTTAATACTTGTACTCTAGTATCACTTCTAAAGACAGGAATAGAATTTGGGTAGAATAGTAGCAAACAATTCATTTTAACTACAAATTACACATTTATTTAACAGCAGGCTGAATTCCACTGGTTGGATGGGAACGTATGCTAGATAATTAATGTATATTATGAGTGTTTACTATGTAAAAAGCAGTATGAGAAAAATCATTATTTTGCAGTCTATTTATTGATACTCTGTAAAATGACCAAAACTCCTGAATTAACACTGTTTGGTTGAAAGTCTTTTGTCATAAAAATAATTCATCTCAGGAAACAGCAAAGTTTTTCAAAAAATACTATCAGTAAGTATGACATATTTCCTTGGCTTGGAAATTTCCAAACCACGATATTTTGCCCTATCAAAATATATTCAATGGGGAATTTTTTCACTTTATACATTACTTTTGAACTCAATCACATTTTTACTTCTAGCTGGTTTCATTATTAAATAAAAGAGAAGGTGATTCCCCTCTCCTACTGGAGGAGACCACAGACTTGAACGATACAGTAACTTCTAGGTTCTACTGTAGTAACACTGAAACCAGAAACTGGTGGGAGAAATGTCATTTTATCTGAGAGACTAAAATCAGACTCTAACAGGAAATCGCAAATTCATCTTTTTCTTTTTCCTAATTGACTCTTTGCTAAAGAGTAGCCATTTGAGATACAGAGCGTTCTGTATGTCATGCTTTCTTTACGTAGGTCAAAACCAAAACCACTATGGGTCACACTTTCCCCAAAGGAATGTCTAAATAGCAGCTGGAGATACTTTCAGAGCCATTCCCTTATAGCCTTTCCTGAAATAATAATGGTAGAATCTCAATTATTTACTCCAGAAGGGAAATTTAGCCCAAATCCCACCTTTGTATAAGAGGTTAATTCCGTTTGAATTTTCATAATTCACAGGGTACTAGCTTCAATACTTGGGTCCTTTACTCGTCTAGTTCCTAGGTAGGATATAAATCAGAAAACATAGTACTGTATCAGAACTCAAGCTTTCACCTTTGCATTTGAGTATCTGGGGACTTCGAAGTGTGTTTTTGGTTTTGATTTAAACGCGATAATACATAGGCATAAGCTATGTTCAAGTACAGAACAGTACTTAAAATGTAACTTTTAAAAGTCTTCAAGTATGCTTAAAGGTAACAATATCATCTCTTAATTGCCAATTTCTCTTGCTTATTACTTCAACTTATTACTTCCTGGGATTTGATGAGCTCTCCCCCTTGAAAAGAAAACCAAGACTATTTTGTGTTCAGGCTTCTACCCTGCTGCTGGCTCTACGCGTGTGCATACTCAACCATTTCTTTCTCTCTCCGCAGGTGGCACAAACCAGGAAGGGGAAATCTGCGGTTCAGATTCTCGCTATGGGCTGTATGCTGTTAATGCTAATCGTGATAGGGGTTTTTAACCTCTGACTGACTCCTACATGTTAGCATTAGCAGGGTATGATGCCTGTTACTAGCATTCACACGGAACAAGGGGCTGCCGTGGGTGGATGACAGAAAAGCAGGCATGAGTCATGGAGCTAGATAAACTTAGACTTCAGGCTTTATCATTTTTTAATTTGTTAATCATAATTTGGTTACTGAGATGTTCCACCTTAACTTTTAAGAATGAGGTCATTTAAAAGATTTATCAGCAGTAGCCCAAATGCAAACATTTTTACTTTCATCTTAAAGCCTAAATATTTTCTTCCTTAAAGGAAACTATTACATATATTAATTCAAAGTAGTAGTTTGCTCATTAGAACTGCTCATCAGTACTTTTCATGATTCCACTAGAATATCGGCTTAAACACAATATGAAACAAATTTCTGTATCTTCACAGTTAAAAGTTGGAAAAATTATCATTCTCCAATAAAACCACGTATTGTCTGGAAATTTCTTAAAGGATTTAGAAATTGGCATTTTTCTCCATGTGCCAATTCAAACGTCTTCAATTTGAAGTTAATATTTGTATTTGAATCTTCTAAGGAAATGACATCAAGTATATTTTTAAGGAAATATTATTTAATAACTAGCATGGGAATTGACAGAACTAAGTGCCCTCTTTTCACTACAAAACACAGGGATTTAGTTTTTACAATTTCATGTTTAAAATGAAGTTCCAAGCCAAGGCTCAAGTTCAATGTTTTAGCCACAAAATAATGTAATAGAGCTGTAAAATCCCACTTCCTTCTCTAAGGCTGCTTCTTCTTATGTAAAATATGCATAAACCTTTGCAGGTTTTACATGAAATGTAAAACTATTTTGTAAGGTAGTAAAGTGGTACTCCGTGAATGTTGCAGTGAAACTGATCCAAAAATAAGTTCTTCTACTCTGTAAGAGCAAAGTCAATGATTTGATTTATAGCGATTTTAAGGTTTGGATTTGTGGTTTTTCTTTATAACTAATGGTATCACTTTCATAGGTATAGCCAGTTGTAATTGTTAATATATTTAATGCGTCAAATAATTATCTGCTGTAACCAGATAAATTATGCAAGTTTTTCATTGATTTAAGATCTGATTTTTGTTATGGCCTTTTTTCCTTTGCAAGGTACAAACTGTAATTACAGAAGATATTTACACGGAAGATAATGAGGAGAAAAATTATAAGGATACTAGGGAGAATGCTCCTGAACGCTAGGACACAGTATTTTCATATCAGTGCACTTCCTTGGCCTTGACCCTTTCCGTTGAAGTGTATGCACCAAGACAAATTTCTCCCCTTCATCTTTGAACCAACTTGCAGCCATGGGGCACCCATGAGCCACATTACATTCAAGGGTTTCTCCCTGGACTGTTCACTCCTCTCACCAGTGTATATCTTCAAGGAGTGCTTGTTTTGAGACCCAATACTTGAAAATCCTACTTGCTGCTACAGTCACAAAGCCAGAGAATGTTAGGACTAGAATAGACAATTATTACCTTCCTATTGTTACAGTGATACAGTTTAAATATCATACAGGTACTGTAAAAAGATCTGTGTGGAGAAATGCCTAGTTCAAAAGGCAGAGTTGTGTTATATGAAGCTTGAGCAGGTTGCTTGATCTCTTTAGGCCTCAGTTCCTTCATCAGTAAAATGATATATAGACTTCGTGTTAGGCTTAATTGTAGTAGAATATGTAAAGAGCACAATAGCTTATGCATGCAGGGTTAAATAAATGCAAAGTTTAAAGCTGTTATGTTTCAGCTATTTAAATTAAATGACCTACCATAGCAGATACCCCCAAGGACATTCTCACACCAATCTAACCAAATCCAATGAAAACAACTCAGAAAACCTAATGACTGCAATGATCCATGAGTTTCCTTGGATGCCCAATCCTCGTAGGCTTTTGTTTGCTTCCTGGTTTTAGATTCCTCCTGATAAATATATAGTCATTCCAAAAATTCTTGGAACATGAGTAAGACTAGGTGTGTTTGAACTGAAGGAAGAGTAACACAGAAGTGTGTGTGTGTGTGTGTGTGTGTGTGTGTGTGTGTGTGTGTGTGCGTGTGTGTGTGTTGTGTGTCTGTGTTGAGATGACAAAGATGCTTTAACTGAAAGGGAATTCTTTGGAGTGGAGAAAGATGATATAACCCAAATTTTGTGTGCAGAAGTTTGAATTCAATGAAGCACTAAACTATGCAGAACATGATTTCTTTTATAAAAATTTCAGAATGTCAAGAAAATTGTCTAGGATCTGACCCATTTCCCCATAAAAGTGCTGAATTAGAAATCAGACTTTTCCTATTTATTGTCAGCAGTTAGATGTGCTCCACAGTAAAAAAAAAAAAAAAAAAAAAAAAAAAAAAAAAAAAAAAAAAAAAAAAAAAAAAAAAAAAAAGCACAAAACTGAGAGAGACGGGAGAAGTCAGCAAAGTTTAGAAAACGTGCTCTATTAGAAATTATCTGAAAATAGAAAATGGCCAGTACCTTAACAAAGTGCAGAAACTTGAGGGAAACAGTAATACCTAAGTGGAAAGCACATACCCAGAAGCTGAACCTGCACGAGACTCTCAAAAACAGTGAAACCAAGAGGTAAAACTAGTACACAGGGTTCAGTTGTCTACTTGGGTTTCAAATCCCCCTACAGCAATAATAAGGAGCAAAATGTTCGTATACCCATTTTATTTTTCACTGCTCCTGTTGTATTTCAACAAGACCAAGTGTGCCAGTGTCAGACTTCACCTAACACACAGAACTTAGTGGAATTTTGAGGTGGATTTTCCAATGTGATTTTCCAGCGTTATCTTCCTATTTCCTTCACTTGGCCACATTTCTCTGCAATGCTCAGGGGTTTCCCAGTTCAATAGCAGTTAACTCTTAGCTCACTGTGTCACAATTTGTTATGATGTGAGTGACTACATCAGAGGAAGGGCTGAGCCACCGTCTTGCATATCGTAGGCCCCACTGAGTGATGCACGTGCTGATGGTTCATATACCAACTCCAGAAACAGTGGTGTAGACACGTGACTGTTGATGTGGTTAGACATGTGCTCTGCAGAATCCTGTAAATACAGATCTAATGTCTGCTTACAAATGGTTCATCTCTGTGAGACACTCAGAACCTAGCACTGAGTGATGAGTAAAGTCGTTGGTTCACATGTTTGGGGTTGAGCAGAGATTATTTCAAAGTCACATCCCTCTCCAACAAAATATCCTACCCAGCTCAATAATACCCACCCAACCTGAAAGCCTCCCCCCAAATCAGCTACCCCATGTACTACCCGCAAATGCAACCAACCAGCAACTCCGTACTAGTCTCACACTCTCAGCTACTGCTCATAGTAGAAAGAGAAGGAGCAAAGATGGGGGTCTGGTGTAGAGTGAACCTGACTAACAGAACAACCCCAGGTGTCACAGCCATCGCTACTCGCCCCCACACCTGAAACTTCAACTATGCTTAGGAACACCCCACCCCTCCCCAAATCCCAGCAGCTGGGCAGTCTCTGATCTCTTATCCCAACAGAGCACACAGCAAAATAACTGTCCAAAGGGTTGCACCGGAAGTGCTCTTTCTCCCCGGCCCTTCCAAAGCCCATTCCAGCTGCCCTACAGGCTGCTTCCATTGGGCTTTGCCTTCAGTCTGTTGTTTCTGCATACTGTTCCCTCTACTAGACTGAGCTCCTGGAAGAAAAGAGTACCATCCCCCCACCCCCCTCAAAAAAAAGGTAATTTTAAACTTTTCCTATATTCCATTCAACTCAAGGTCTTGCTCGCAGCTGGTTTAATGTGTGCTCTGTGCTTGGAGACTGTATGTGTCTGGCAAATGTGTGCCTCCACTTAAGGAGCTGTTTTTCAAGTTGATTTATATAGACTCCTGTGAGACAGTTCAAGTATCAGTTTGATTCACCCTAAAGCTTCAGGTCGGGAAGGCAGTTTCCACACTAATTTTAAGAAAAATTCTTTTAGATATATGTATGGAAATGTATCCTCAGCATTATCTGCACAGGCAGTATTAACATAACAACACCCAACGTTAACATGTCTTAGCAATAACATAGCAGGGCTGGGGACATAGTGCAACAATTAGAGTGCTTGCCTAGCAAGGACAAGGTCTTAGGTTTGATTCCTCAGCACCACATAAATTAGGTGTGGTGGCGTACCCCTATAATCCCAGCACTCAGGAGGCTGAGGCAGGACTACTATGAGCTCAAGGCCAGCCTGGGCTCCACCGTGAATTCAAGATCAGCCTGGTTTACAGAGTGAGATTCTGTCTCAAAAGAAAGAGAAATAATATATAGCAGCCACCTCAAAAAGTAAACATTTCCTTTTCCTTCAATACCTTAATTGATTTAAAACGTGTTTAGTGGATAAATTTACCTTTATGGATATTATTTTTATTTTGTCAAAGTTAAAATACACATACGTTTTTGACCTAGGGTCGCCTGTAAGAACTTACAGATCTTCTCGCACATGTGTGGAATTGTGTGTGCAGAAAGATTACGAAGCCCCCAAATCAACACAGAACAAATTGAATAACTGTGCTTCTGTAAACAGAAGATTATGGGCTGGAAAACAGAAACTGAATGTGTTGTTTCCAAAACTGTTAAGTTTAAAGGAAGGAAAAGTAAGGGGAAAAGCAAAATCATGGAAGGCAGCGACTTAAAAAAAATCCTAAATCCATCTATCATGGCACAAAAAGAATGCAAAGGAACAATAATTATAAGAGGTTATGTATAGATTCAAGTAAATTTATTAAAAAGACAGCAATTTCAAGACTGGATTTAAAAACAAAATTTGTTTTATGGTGTTTACAAAAGATAGGCTTAAAAACCTAGTGATTTTTTAAAAGTTGAAAGTAAATGTAAAATAGAGCCAGCGTGATGGCAAATGCCTATAATCCTATTTTTATAAGAATTGTTTTTACGTTGGATAACACTTCAGAATTTTGTTGCTTGAAAAGTTTATGTGATGGTAATATCTGGATTTGACACGTATTTTCATAAAAATTGTCCTTTAGATATTTAGCTAAAGCACATGTATTGGACTTCAAAACTCTGACAAAGTTAATGAGAATCATGGTGTAACATTTCTTCCTCTTTGGTGAATATTAATTGCATTATCATTTATTACAATTAGCCATTAAAGAAACCTCAAGAAACTTTTTGTTATGGTGTCACAGTTTGGGTTTTCATGCTAACATCACTATTATATGTGGTGGTGGTGGGAGTGAAGGCAGGATCTTGTATGCTGTAAGCAACTGTTCTACCACGGAGCTCCACCATCAGCCTGTGGGACTCCAGGCCCTTCCCAGTTTTCTCTTTGCCTCCTGCTGCCATGATGCGAATCTCCCTGTCATACCTAATGCTCCGTAATGCTGGGTCTCAGCACAGGCCACCCAACTGTCAACTAAAATTTGCGAAACTCTTAGCAAGACAAAACTTTGTGTTTTGAATGTTTATTGTTTCAGGCATTCTGTCACGGTGGCCAGAAGCTGAGGGATGCAGAGATGGTAAAGTCAATTTAATTCTTTTGTTCATTTTTAAAATTATTGTTGACACAGGATCTCACTCAGTAGTCCATATGGATCCTCACTACATAGCCCAGACTAGCCTCAGATTCACAGCAATCCTCCTGCCTCAGCATCCAAAATGCTGGGATTCCAGGCATTTGCCACCACACCCAGCTTTGGTACACCAATTCTTTTTGAGATTGCAGTCAACATTCAGCCTAAGCTGCTGTAATGTATAGGTTTTAACCACCACAGTCACTCTTCCGTCATATCTTAAGAATTGATGTATTCTTCCTGTCCTATTTATGTTTTCATTGCAGATACCCAACATCCACATCCTCAGAGAGGAATGATTAAGTTTAATTCAGTTTCAGAAGGTCTCAGTCGATCCACTGGCAGCTGGCAAGAGTGGAAACACATGGCAGAGGCACAGCTGTTCCCAGCAAGGCAGAAGGGAGGTCAAGTGATCAAGGAAGGGAGGAGCCAATGTGTATCGCCCTAGGTCATGTCCCAGTAACTGGCCCCTTCCAGGTCAAACCCATGTCCCACCCCATTTAGGTCATACACCCAATCACGTGCCACACGCCCATAATCTACAACAGACAACACAATCCACCACATGCCTGTAATCCACCCATCATCCAGGCCCCACTTCTTATTAGAACATGGTTCCAAAGGTATTCTACAACACCCAAATACGTGAGGCTTTGGGGGAACATCTCAGATCCAAACCATAATACTTAGATATTTATCTTCCTGCTTATTAGAAGCTCCTCAAAACACACTTCAGGCTATAAAACTTAAGCTTTGGACAAGGGGAGCTGGAGTGTCAGCTAATGCCACGAAGCAACTGTACACAGTGTGTCACCAGCTGGCACCTGTGGCTGCAAGCTGAACCCTTGACATCTTCTGAACCCTTGTGGCTATCTTGCCTGAACTTGGCCTTCCATGGTCTAGTCCTTTGCTAATTCATTTGACTTGATGTTGTGTAATAGCTTTGTCTCTGCAATGATGGCTTGTAACTGGGGATGACTTGGCCCTGGGAACATTTGGGGATTTCTTAAGACATTTATGGCTGCCATACCTGGATGAATGAATGCCACTGCTATGAGTCTAGCAATACCAATAATGTCTTCTAATACACAATGTAGCCTCTATGATAAACTGAATCTTAAATACAATGAAATATAAAAAGTAAGATTTTAGGTGTTGGAGGAATAGCTCAGCAGTTAAAGCGCCTGCCTAGCAAGTTCAAGACTCTGGGTTTGATTCCCTAGCACCACATAAACTGGGTGTGGTGGTGAAGCATGCCTGTAATCCCAGGACTTGGGAGGCTGAGGCAGGAGGATTGCCATTAGTCCAAAGTCAGCCCAGGCTCCATAATGAGTTCAGGACCAGCCTAGACTACACAGTGAGACCCTGTCTCACAAAAAGAAAAAAATTAAGGCTTTAACATTTTAAAAAGCCCGAAGATTCCCTTATAACTTCAAGTTAGGAAGGGCTTCTTTAAAACTTCCACACAAAAATAAAGCATAGAGGAAAAGATAATCCTGAACACCTCAAAGAGACCATAAACAAATGCAAAAGGAAAGCCAGGGACTAGAGTGTAACTCAGTGATTAGTGTGAAATTAGCCAGATGTGATGGCGCATGCCTATAATCTCAGCTTTCAGGAGGCTGAGGCAGGAGAGTTGCCCTGAGTTGCCAGGTTGGGCTATAACAATTGTTAGTAAGGCTGTGGGGGAAAAGGAATGCGTCTACACTATTGATGGAACTGCAATTTGGCACAACCATTATGGAAAGCGGCATGGATACTCCTTAGAAAGGTGAGAACAGAAATCCCCTTTGACCCAGCCACAGCTGTACCAGGCATGTTCCCAGAACTAAACCCATCATATCACGAAGATATATATACACATTCAGGTTTATAGCATCGCAATTCACAATAGCTAAATCCCAGAAACTGTCTGCATGCCATTCAACAGAGGAACAGATAAATAAATGTGGTATTTACACACAATAGAAAATTACGTAGCCATGAATACAGAGATGCACTTGAAATGAGATGGGGTCACCTTAAGTCAGTAATGCTCAGTGAAATGGGCCAGGCACAAAAGATTGGGTATCAACACACGTCTTTCATAAGAGACTGCAATTAAACACATGCGAACAAAGACACTAACATAAGAGCAGGAAGGAAGAGGGGTGATGGACTGCTAGGAAAGGGGAGAGAAATGAGAATGGGGGGAGGAGAATGGAGGATAAGTGAGAAGGAAAAAGTGGTCAAAAGGGTACATATGGGCACAAATTCCCAAGCTGTATGTTTATTAACATGTTAATGAATCCACAGTTCATGCATATTCAAATAAAAATGAAAATAAATAAATAAATAAGTTCTACATGAAGGCTCAGTACCATGCCCAGTATATAATAAATACTTGGATAATTCCATTCTCTATTTACAACTACTTTCACAAAGATGCTTATCATCATTTAATAATGAAAAATGTAAATAATATAGTCTGACCTTATTAATGTTTTTTAAAAATTACCTATATTTGCATGTTAAAAAATATGCCAGGAATTAACAAGTGTGGCTTAGTAGAGGAAGGATTGTTTCTGCATTAGATTTTTATTGTGAACAATGTAAATTATTTTACCCTTTACAAAAAACAAAAGACAGGGCTGGAGGAATAGCCAGGCAGTTAAAGCACTCGTCTAGCAAGCTCAAGACCATAAATTCCATTCCCTAGCACCACATAAACCAGGTGTGGCAACACACACCTATAATCCCAGCCATTTGAAAGGCTGAGGCAGGATGACTCCAAAGCCAGCCTGGGTTACATAATGAGTTTAGGACCAGCCTGGGCTACACAGTGAGACTGTCTCAAAAAACAAAAACAAAAAAAAAAAAAAAAAAAGGAAAAGGCAAAGATCATTATCTTAGGGAGAAAACGGTTTCTCTTCACAAGCACACACAAGCACTGTATTAAAAACTTTTATTATAATTTAATATATATATATTTAAATTTTAGAAAATTATTAGGTAGATGCACTTTCTTCTGTTGGTTTAATCTGATCTTCAATTACCTGTAAAACATCAACAGCTTTACTTCTCTAATACATACTTTCAATTTTACCTTTCACCTACCACTTTAAGTACTCCTACAGTTCACATGTGACAATATTTGATCTTTTTCAAAATATAAAAAATTAAATAGGGAGAAAAATATTTAAAAGGCCAAGTTGCCAATATAAACTACCAAGTAAAGCCTATTTTTATTCAAAACTATATAATCTAAGACATATTACATCTAGCTTCATAAGTTTTTAACTTTTTTATCTATAAAACAAAACATTAGTAGAGGAAAAATATCAAAGGTGCTACACAAAGTATATTCTAAATTATATCAAAAGGTATAATTCCATTTAGAATGTGTTACAGGTTAGTGTAAACAGATGACGGAAGTACAGATTTCTATGTGGTTATTCACTTATCAAACAAACAAGGTAAACCTAAATTCCTCAATACCACAAAATGTGGCCCACCTCCTCTTATCTATCCCAGTGAAGGCCTTACCATTTTCCGAGATCTTTCCAATAGCTTATCCCATATTGTAAAATGTGCCTGAAAAGAAAAGATTTGCCAAGTATTAAAAAGTTTTGGAACATTAAGATAAAAGAGATTGAGCCTTTATGTAGCTTTTTACACAAAACAAGTAAAAAGCTAGACAGCACGAATGACTAACAGGTTATAAAGGTCAATTAGTAAGGATAACAAGTACAAATACAGAACTGCTTTGTACAATATAAAAAAAGACTTAAGCATCAAATATGTCGCTCTCTTTTGTTCCTCTTCATCATTTCCATCATAGAAAACATTCTTCCTAGTGAAAGTAAAACTGTGCCTCACTTTCCCCAAGACTGAGCTGCTCTCCCTAAGCAGTCAGTTTAGATGTGCTGGAGGTCATTCTTTAAATCAGATGCAATCAAAGGAGGAACCATCACTGACATATTCACACTAAAACTGGCTGACCCAGAGGCTTTAGTAAACTATACTAAAAGAAAAAAAAAGAAAAAAGAATACAGTAAAATTATAGAATCAATTTTCTCATTCCTTAATCTTCTGTAGCAGAGAATTATCAGACTGCATTATTAAAAGCTATGTAAGTTCATAACGACCAAATTGATTTTATTAAGTCAATTGAATAAATAGCGGTAGCCCATTGGCTATTTCACATGGAATGAACTGAGATAATCTGTGGTAGAGGTAAAATTACACCCTAAATACAAAACCCGTCTGGAGAAAGAGCAGCACAGTATGTCCACTCTACTCAGGAAGAGTGAACGGCTGGTACAGAGACCCTGAAACGCAGACGAAGGCAACAGCGGCGTGAAATGAAGCCAACCAGGCAGGCAGGACCAGCTTCTGCACCAGAAGGGAGTAACGAGCAGACCGACAAGACCATTTACGAAATAGAGAAAATCTTCGCCAGCCACTCTTCTGACAGAGGATTGCTATCTCATGTATATGAATAAAAATTAACAAAAAATTAATACCAAAAATGTCAAATAGTCCAGTCTACAAGGAGCCAAATGAAGTGTTTACATAATTCTCAAACCAAGAGGTAAAACAGCTACTAAGCATATGAAATAAAAATGTCTAACATCCTCGGCCATTAGAGAAATGCAAAAAGCAAAAAATGTTGACAAGGATGGGGAGGGGCCTTCTCCACTGCTAGGTGGCAATGTGAATTAATACAGCCTACGGAAATCAATGCAGTGGCTAAAAGAAGAAGAGAAAAAAACAGCAGAGTTATGGACAGAGTTGATCCAGATATACTATCCATACCATTCCTTAGTAAATACTCAAAGGAATTAAAAACAGCACAAGGACATCTGCATACTCATGTTTACTACCACACAACAGCCAAATAATGGGATCGGCCTAGTATTTGTTAAAGGGTGAATGAAAAAAAAAAAAAAATGCGGCCTGTGGAGTACTAAACAATTACAATTCAGCTATAAAGACTAAAATTATCATTTGTAGGAAAATGGATGGCACTGGAGATCATCATGTTGCATGCAATAAACCAGACCTGGAAAGACAAGTGTCCCATGTTCTCCCCAGTATGTGGAATCTAAAAACGATGACAAGTACAAGAAGCTTACATCAGAGAGAAGGAAGGGAGAACAAGGGAAGGGAGGACCGTAAGGGAGGTCAATAGAGATGGATCTGACCAGAATACAACTGAAACTCAAGCTTTTTTAAGTTAACAGACACTAATCAAATATATATAATATTTTTTAAATAATGTGGTGAAATTGTTCTACCTAATTTCAAAACCTACTTAGAGCTACGGTAATTAATACTGTGCAGTACTAACAAAATCATGGACATATGTAATTAACAGAACAGAACTGAGAACCCAGAAATGAATCCATACAAATATCCCTAACTGATTTTCTCTGTACTAATGTCCACACTGTGATTGTAGGTTGTTAATAATTGTATTTTAGTTTTACAAGATGTCACCATTGAAGAAACTGGGTAAAGGAATATAAAATCTCTTTGTATTATTTCTTATACTTGTAAGTATTGCCAAATTAGAAGTTTAAACTAAAAAAAAAAAAAAAAAAATTTGCAAGGGTGGAGGCAGTGGGAAAAAGGATGGGCCGGGTCACGAATGCATGGTGAAATGAGGGGAAGGAGCATGAGGGATGTAAAGTCAGGATTTCCAGGAAGGGCTTGGCAGCACACATTCCAACATCCCCCAAACTACCCCCTAAATGCTAATTTAAAAACCAAAGCTACTATCTCAATTTGTTCTTATGCTTTCAACAATTTTTTGTGAATTAGCTTGTATATACTGGGCAAATTTATCTTCAATCATAAACTTGAATTTACCAAATAATAGTGGCACACAATTTAAGAAAAACTAAAATTTACGTCCTTTAAACTGGTACAAAATCAAACCTAGAAGAATCTCTTCCCAAAACTGACAACCTTGAACTTGAAGCTTTACTTACTATTAAGTGAACAGGTAAAGACAGACCCTGGAATCTTCTTACAAGACACGGCTGAGGGGGCTGAAGGTTGTGAACTGCTGACACTTCGTACTGGAAGCAAATACTTGTTCTTGGAATAAGAGGGCCCACACTCACATCGATGAAGTCACCTATTCTGATTTGATTTAAAAATCAACAAAAGCTCAACATCAAATAATTTATAAATGTCTAAAAAAGAACTCACTCTGTGCTGCTATATGCCCGCTTACAAACAACCTACACAGCTCAGTAACATCTGCAACAACTTCTGATGCACAATCTCAAGTAGAAGACAAAACTTTAAAAATTAAATCAAGGAACAGTTCTTAAGTAGCACTTATATAAATGCAAACAGTTCAAAGAGTCATAAAAGACATGCTATCAAACATATCCAATTGTGTAAAACATAACCTTACAATAACCTGTTACAATACAAATCCGAATTCAATGTTCAGGACAGATGTGTCCCGAAACAAAGAGCAGGTTCTAGAGAAAAAAGAAATATTACGTTCAAATAAGAAAATACGAGTGAGAAAATAAATCCAGGCTATAATGTCATTTTTACACAATGCATTGTCCTGGGATCTGCTTCCCACAAAAGAATGTCAACATAATTAATAGATCTTCCTCATCCATGTATCAGAAAGCATATGCCAAGTTAACTTAGACATGACATGAAAAAAACTAATATCCACATTCCTATATACAGATCATTTTCAATTCATACAAGAATCGTTATCTTTTCCAAGATTAAAACTGACTCTTAAAAATTACACTTTTAAACAGCATTTTTGGGAGGCTCGATGAATGGCACAGTGGTTAAAGCACTTGCCTAGCAAGCACAACGCCCTGGGTTCAATTTTCTAGCACCACATAAAGCTGGGCATGGTGGCACACTGCTTTAATTCCTGCACTCGGGAGGCTGAGGAAGGAGGATTGCTGTGAGTCCAAGGTTAGCCTGGACTCCATAGTGAGGTCAGGATAGAGCAAGACCCTATCTCAAAAACAAAACAAACAAACAAAAACTATAAACAGCATTTTCCAATTCTTAAAATGAATAAAAATTTTAAAATGAAGAACAGAAAGCACAACTGTTCCTTGAATTAAACCTTCCTTTTATCACCAAAACCAACGAAGCAATATGTGTAACAAAATATGGTACAATTTCATCTAAAAGTCACTCTAGTAACAATAAAGCTAAGCCTTACTCTAAATTACAAGAGCAAAGCAGCCACAATTATTGATTTTTATTTACCTGTGTAGCTTGACTGTTCTCTCAGGGTTTTGAGATGCCTTCTCTTCTATAAAATCTATTTTGTACCTGAAAAGCAGCACAGGAAAAAAAAAAAAAATTTAAACTCTTATGCTAAAAGGTATTTAAAGATATCTTTCTCTTCATCTTCAGCCCTGGTTTTCCACTTGTGAGACTCCTGTATCTCACCTCCCTGTAAACTGGTGCTGGTGCTGGCCCCACAACTCCACCACCTAACTGACATATGTTGGCCTGGTGCCAACATACTGGATGCTTCCAGTGCTTGTATCTTAACTCCACTGGTCACCTCTACTTCCCACTTCTTTCCTCAGGCCTCAGCATCATTCCCTACTGCTTCCTATTTCACCACTCCAGCCACCCTTGTCTCTCTCACCCTTTAAGATTCCCATCGATACTCTCTAACTCTAGGCATCCTAGCTAGTCTAGCACCTTCATTTACAAGCTTTTCCCACTACTCATGCCACGTGAATTCTACATCTCTACTTAGGTCTTGTGCATCCCAAGCTGTGAATCCAAACCCTTCTAGATACCTATGAGGACGTTCCACAAACCAAACACCCTAAACCCTCACATTTTCAAACTAAATAAATTACCTCCCTCTTTTCTCACCCACACTTGTTCTTCCTGAATTGCCTATCTTAATATGATACCCCAACAACTCGTGTGGTCAAGTTAAAGACTTGGGAGGCTGCTTGGATTCCTCCTTTTCACACCATCAAATTCATCACCACCTGATGGTATCTGTACTCATGATATCTCTCAAGCATACTCAATTCCGTCAGTACATCTGACTACACATGTGGAAAAATACAAAGCCCTGGTTCCAATCATGACTTTATTAACTCCTATTAAAAAGTAAGAAGATAGACTTTGTGGAGTGGGAAAGGAGATGTGGGGTGGTGACAGGGCGTGGGGGGTGGTGGAATGGGAACGGAAGTAAAAATGATTAAGATGCACTACCAAACGCACCAACTTCTCAAGCTCATAGTTGTTCCTAGGTATCACAAATACATACTAACAAAAGAACTACTATTAAAAGCCTTGTCTGTTTATCCAGAATGTTAAATATTTAATGTGCACATACAATGCATGTGCAAAAACATTCACTGACTGCTGTGTTCCTTCCTACAGAGTCCCATGCGTTTCACAGGTGGCCTAATTCCTCAAATTCTTGTCCTCCTGACCCACCTCCGTAAGATGCTTTTGTCTCCTCTGAGGCAAGCCACTAAAGGTTCCTTCCTTTTCTTCTGAAACAGAAAGTCAAAATCACTAACTCACCTGTCCTGATCCAATACTCTTCCATCTTCTCAAACCTATCCGCAACTATCCTTTTTGTCTTGACACACAGTCAGCTAAATTTGCTAGTGCCCCAGATTTTCCCACCAGACTTTCACAGTTAAATAACACTCAGAATACAGGTGGGAAGAATGTCCAGTAATTCTAAGGACATTTAAACATTATAGAGCACTTAGAAGTGATAAATTCTTATTAAAATATGATTTAAATATAAAATATACACCAGAGTGAGAATTTAGTATGGAAAAAGAAAATAAAATATTAGTAGGGGTGAAGGAATAGCATTTAGTTGGAGTGCTTGCCTAGCAAGCGCAAGGCTGGGTTTTATTCCCCAACGTCACATAAGCTAGGCATGGTGGCACATGCCTCAGCCTCAGGAGGCTGAGGCTGTAAGATTGTCATGAGTTTAAGGCTAGCCTGAGCTACAGAGCAAGACATTGTCACTAGAGGGAAAAAAAATGTGTGTGTGTGTGTGTGTTTGTGTGTGTGTGTGTACAAAATCAGTAGTAGTGTTCAATAACGACCCTTTAAAGTATATTTTACTGGTTAAAGAAAATTACTAAAATTAATTGCTCATTTTCTTTTGACTTTTTTAATGTAGCTACTAAAAATTTTTAAGTTATACATGTAGCCCATATGATGTATCGCTGGGCAATATGTACCTAGACTTTTGTCAGAAAGGGACTTGATGAGTCCTGTTGATCCAAGAAATTTTCTTATAGAATCAATGCTGTAAATGCGTCCATTAAAACAATGTATTTCTACCCACTTCTTAATGAACTAGTTCCAGGATATACTAAAAAATGCTTTAGTAGACCCTAGAGTGCAATCAGTAAGTTTTTTTGTAACTCTTCTCCCAAACCAACTATATATAGTGCACATTTTGAGCACATCAATTAATGAATTATGGAAAGTATTTTGAGCCACACACCTTTAAGAAACTCCATGCAAAGAACATGAGATGAAGAGACTCTCAGGAACTAACTCAAGAATATATCTCTGATAAACTACCACTATGAGAATCTGTAATTCAATTTCTGCATACCTAAAAAGAATTCTAACCCATAATCTTTAACAATTTTCAAGATAGATTTTTAGCTTCAGACTACAGTACCTACATTTCTAATTACTACTAATTTTCCATTAGTTGATACTAAAATTTAGATTACGGTTTCTACAACTATTAGAAGAAGGTAAACTGTAAGTTTTCTGAGTGGAAAGGGAATTGAGAAGCTAGGCAGGATTTAAAGCAATGACAAAATCCATCACATAGCTAATTCCCCTGCAGAAGACCTAACTGTGACAACATTTTCTCTACCGTTAGCACCCTTCCAAGCTGCTTACATTTTCTATCTAGTATTTTTTAAGTTAAAAGATGAAAGAGAAAGGCTGCCAAGTGCACAAAACAATACAGTTGTCTAACATGTTCTCACATCAGGGTGGAAAGAGGAAGGGGAAGCATACTGCTACGCTGATGCAAAGTGAGGGGCTGGCCAAGGAAACAGAAACGTTAGAGTGGAAATTACCAGGAGGGAAGGAGACAGGGACACTTTTTTAAAAAATGAAATAACCAATAAGATGAACAAAAGGTAACAGGCTGGTGCAGAAAAAGAATTTTGGAGCAGGAAATAAAATAGTGCCATATTTATGTCAGGTATAAAAATTCTAAAAAACTAAGTGCTTCTCCTTGCATATAATTTTGGGAGGTTCAACCTTGTTTTAAATGAAGCCAACACTTACTTGTTGTGTTGAAATATTTCTAATGCCACTTTTGCTTCAACTTCCAGTGTTTCAAATGGAAGATCTTTATAAATCAAAGCATGAACATCTTTTGTGAAGGAACGAAGGTTCTCCTTAAAAATCAAAGTATTAACCTTTAGTAGTTTACCTATAAGCCTTTCTCTATAAGCCAAATAAAATAAAACTACACTTAGTACTTTGAATCCAACTGAAGAAAATAAGGCAAAAGTAAATTTGTTAGGACAAGAAGCTATTATTTGTAATAACCAAATATTTACACCACTTTCCCATTTTGTAAACTATAAAACTTGTAACTTACCTAGAATTAAGATATAATCTACATCAATAAAAATTATTATAAATTAGCTTACAAAGAAATGGTAATACTTTATCCAAATTAGTCTAAATTATATTATAGCCCTGTTTATTAAAACTCTAATGCAACTATAAATGTTAATAAGTAGTAAGACATTAAAATGTGCTTATAGCATAAAACTAAGTTTATTAAATACATGGAGAAAAAATCATTATTTTCATAACTTAAGAAAGTTCCAGGGGCTAAGGAATTTACCTCAATGAGTAGAGTGCTTGTCTGCTTGTCTAGAAAGCCAAGGCCCTGGGTCGGAGTCCTCAGCATCACATAAAAATTAGCCAGGCATGCTGGCACACACCTGTAATCCCAGCAGTTACAGGCTGATGGGGAGGATTGCTGTGAGTTCCAGGCTAGCCTGGACTTTGCAGTAAGCTCAGGACCAGTCTGAACTACAGAGTGAGACCTTGCCCCTACCCCCAGAAAAAGTTTCACTACAAAGATAGTATCCCTAGTCCTGTACAATATATAACAGTCAATATTATAAATTTCTATTTAATGGAATGTCAATTTTACAATTAAAATTGAGTAATAATACTCATTAACAATGCCTGAGATTTTAATAAAAAATCTATAATTGAGCATTCATCAAACAGTATTACATAAATAATTTTCATAATAAAATTGTTTCCACAAATTTCCCACTAGGTATTTTCACATAAAATGACTTTCCCATTCTTAAAGGAATACAAAAATATCCAATTTATGACTAACGTAACTATTCTTTCAAGGTAACTCTGCTACGTTCTCAAAGTCATTCACCCAACACACAGAGCAATGTGCTATCAGCAGGTACTTTCTTTTTTAAAGTCTTATCTTTTAAAAAGGAAAAAAGAGGCAGCAAAATTTATATGACATTTCAATGACAGTTTAATCTTGATCTCATTAGTTTATACTTTACCCTCTAGTACAGTGAAAAATCTATTTTTAAATTTCAGACACAAATGAAAAGAAGCTATGTTAACAAGAACTCGGAGATCATCAGAAATAGTTCTCATCTCTTCCATGCTGCACCCCCAACCTCACCTACTTCTTCCCTGTCCCTTTCTCTTCTTTTGTCCTTCCTGTTTTCCTCTTTTCTTCTTAATATTAAGTAAGCAATTAGAAAGAACTTCTAAAAGCCAAATTTAAATATTGACATCCCCTGACCCCAAAACCCCTGATTTTAATAACTACCTATTTCTCTAAGTCTAATAGATCACTGAGAAAAAAAATTACAAATCATAATTGTTACAATGCCATCTCCTGCAAAGTATATCTATTTTCAGAGACAACAAAATGTAAAAACGACACAATGACATTCATAGTCACTGCATTCCTTATTCTGAACTCCAGACCCCAACCTATAGGACAGCTCTGCTTATTCTCTCCACCCACAAGTCAGCCTCCAGCCTTGTTGTCTGATGAATGTCAGCAGCTCACCTATCAGATACCGGACCTCAACTATACTTGCGGCCAGACCCTATTGCTACCCAAGCAGCAACTGTTAGAACTGCCTAGCTACGAAGGCAAGAGTTTATAATTGGTTGTGATTTGTGCTGTCTGTTTAGTTTTGTCAATTCGCTTCATTTATCCCTCTTCCTCTCAATATCACCATTGCGTCTACAGAGGATCTCAGAGCTCTCAATAAAATGAAATATGGTGGTGAGTTTCAAGTTGTGCTGGGGCTTCCCACAGGTACGGGTTCAAGCCCCTGCCACTACATCAACCAAGACAGCTAGGCTTCTGGGCATCCTGAAAATCATAACCTTCAGAAACAGTAGGCACTTCAAGAAAATATCAAGCAAGATATAAAGCTTCAAGACACATGACTCTGCCATTGTGAATACCATCCGTCACAAATCTCTGTCTTAAACACAATGAAAAAGCAGCAACAGAAAGATAGAGATATATTCTCTTAAGTGCCCTCAACATTCAGTACCATTAGACAATACTAACAGGAATCATTTTAACAAAGAAGGCATACACTCTAAAGTTAATACCCTGACATGTACACTTACTTTTGTTGGCATCCATTCATCCAGCCTCTTATCCAAAACTACATCATAGCAGAAGGCTCCAGCAATGACTAAATTCAATCAAAATAAAAACTCAAATCCGTTAGGGCAGAAAATTACTCATTTTCAACAACTTAATATTTAGACCATAAAAACTTACAATCTTTCCCAACTCTACAAATTATAGTACTATTGTCATTATCCCAGCTGCTTACCATAATCTATCACACTTCCCCACTCAAATGAACTCATCTCTTGTTAACCCAAAACCATCAATTTCATTCCTTGAGCATCTTTCAAATATTTTTGGTATATATACTTCTTTTGTTAAAAAAAAAAATCACTCCTGTGATCCTATCCTACATAATAAGAAACTATAGTTTTAGCAAAATTATAGTCTGTATTTTTCCATTTCATCAAAGTAGCCAGAACCATGGTCATATCTGACGAAATGATACCAAGTAAGTATAGCTCTTTCCAGCAGCACATCAGTACACTTTACACAGTCTCCTTCTCCACACATTCAATTTAGAATTAAAGGCTTGAAATCGAAAAAAAAAAAAAAAAAACCAATACTGTGACAACATTTCCATGAAACATATTCAAGGAAAATATTTGCCTCTAATTTCATTATGTTAATTATTGAACTCCAAAGATTACTTCATATTTCATCATAATAGGATTGATGATGTTACCTTTAATAAATGAAACATGTTTGATGGTTGTTTACATATACTTGATAAAATTAGAAATAAACTTTATAAATAACCATAAATAGTTACCAGAACATTCAAGGATTACAAATATATATATTGGTGCACAGTACCAGGAATCTCTGGAGCTCTGACCAAAGTGACCGCATACTCGTCTTTGAATGCCCTCTCTATGGCACAGCCCATCATCATGGCACATGCACGCCAATAAGCCTACAGGGAGAAAAACATGAATTCATATTAAGATGCATGGAAGTTTCTACAGCATTAAAATTTAAGTTAACTTTTGACTTAGGAAATACTTCTCAAATATCTGTTCATTCTCAGCAAGTAACAAGAATTATTACTGGGCCAGGACATTACCTCTACCCAGCAAAAGCCAGCATAAGAATAATACACCAATTTCAAGTTGTTAGCAATGTTTCTGTGTAAGATCAGATGTCATAAATAACATCAACCAGTAGTTCAATATCTAATAGTATTTATTTTTAACCAGGATAAATTTTTAACTAATCTGTGCTAAAGTAAAAATAAACATATTAATGTATAACTGTCCATACCAGTTATAAGTATGAGAAACAGTCAACATTTGAAACATTTTTATGACACTACCCTATACATAACATCACCTAACACATCACTCAAGTTACTCATATTTACAGAAAGTGCCTCCTCACTAATTGGGATTTCATTTCACCAGCCTATTCTGACACATGAACATGCCTAATAAAGCCATCTGTGCAATGACCTTGACAGAGTCAAAGGAGAAAGACACTCTCCACCTCACCTCTAGTATCTCCTTCCCTTCCTTTCACTATTCCAAGCATGTGAACTTCTAAGCTCTTCTCCACATCTGAAGACTACAAGAATGAAGGCCCTGGCTGCGTTTGGCAGAGGCTGCTCTACTTTGTGTTCTGTACCTCTTTATACTAAAAATAAGTACTAGCAAAATATATTTTATCTATACCATTTAATTAAATATTTTTAAGGTTTATCCAATTTTACTCAGATCATCTAGGTGCAAACTCAGGCTCCACCACTTCCTAAACTAGTTAACCCTGGTCAAGGCATGGGCCTGGAAACCTTCTATCCAGCTTATTCATCAAGAAACCAGGGAGAACAGCATTTACTTTGGAGAGCTCGTATGGAGATTGAATAAGTCACCTGCAACAGTGCCTGATATATAACAAATGCTCAATGTCAGCTATCACTGTAACCATTCCTATCATCTCCTGCATAAGCATTTCAACAAATATTTATTAGACAATTGCTGGAAACCAAATGTTAGGTACCACAAAGAAATGTCCCTGTCTTCAGAGAGCCAAGAATCTAATGCACTCAACAATTTAGATGAAGACCGTCAAAAGCTGAATGCAGGCAGTGGCAGTGAGAATGGAATCACCAGCAATATAAAAGGACTTATCAATAAGCATAGGCTGAATAAAGTTGTGAATGTAACAGGCATGTCACAGAGGTTTCTTAATCCAAAACAGAGAAATAGATGCCACTGGTATTTTCTGAATTATGAAAACTCCTAACCTAACAAAACATGGACTATCTAGGACAGTATCACATATGACTTTGGCCATAGCTTTACCTGTCATATCATTGATACATAAAAATAGATTTTAATAAAAAGAAGAAAAATGGGGGAATGGGAAGGAGTAAAATGAAGAATCAAGTACCTTATTCACTTCTGTTGGATCAGGATCTTTGAAAGTAAGAAATTTAATTTCACAGGACTTGGTCAAAGGCTTATACATGTCCCAAGGTTGTCCATCCACAAGGGCCAGAATGGACTTCTTGCAGTACCACTCACTTAAATCTAGAAATTTAAAACCAGTTGGTGATCTAAACCTTGTAAAACTCCAAGTAAAAGGTTACGTGTTCAGATGTTTTATGTTAGGAAACAGAATAATGGTATAGCAAAGTTCTGTGGATTATCTTTCTTGTAGTAAAGCATTGCATAGTATATCTATGACAAAAATACTCAACAAATTCAAAGTATTGTTTTAATAAAATTATTCACCCTATAAAAATCATTACAATACTCCACAAATTCAAAGTATTGTTGATAATAAAATTATTGACACTTTATAAAAATCATTAAGGCTAGGTCTAGTTTAATTTTAAAAATATTAATAAAATAGTCTTCCAAGAGCTATATTCAGAGCTCAGCAGCATGGATATATTTAGATAGAAGAATACACAGCCAAGATGCATTAGTTTATACCCACATAAATCCTGTTGAGATTTTGGGGGCTCTGTTCCCAAATACATCTTTCGTGACATAGACTCAAGCAAATATTGCAGATACTATTTTTTAATCATGAATATGGATTCACATAAAGACCAATTGGCTCTGCTCTTATCAACTGGCTGAGAATACAACTCTAACCCTGATGAGAAGTTTTCCAAGTACACACTCACAAATAAGGTCAAATTAAATGTCTAAATTAGGCTGCATTCAACACTGTACCCGTTGGTTTTTTTTTTCTTTTTTCTTTCTTTTTTTTTTTTTTGAAGCCCACAGTTTTTGCCCTTGATTTTTAAAAATGTTTCAATAAAAATTTTTTTTTTGAGCTAGGGTCTTGATCTGCAGTCCAGCCTGGTCCTGAATTCAATATGTAGCCCATGCAGGCCTTGAACTCACAGCAATCCTCCTGCCTTTCTGTCCTAAGTGCTAGAATTATAGGCATGCACCACCTTGATTGGATTTTATGTTGGAGAATCAAACCCAGGGCATGTGCACAGCTAGGTAAGCACTCTAACCACTAAGCTATACCCCAAGAAAAAAATGTTTAAAAGGAAGTTTTAGTACTTACACATGTACCTTATTTATATTAAATATCTTATACACAGTCCAAGATAATTCCTCTTCATTCAAAAAAATAAGAGCACAAAGAGAGCAGGCCACAGACGAGACACACCTGGTCTAAATTGCCAGTCACTCTCAAAGTCCATAAAGGTACAAGGATGTCTATTTATGATCATTCATCAGTACACCCAGAGCTTACACCAGCCTGGAGTATGGTAGGTACTCAGTAAAAGTTTACTGAATAACTGGCATTATGAATGGAAAGAGATTATCTTAAGGGAAGTTCACTGCATGTAATATGTGTAAAGCCTGACAAAGCCTATTTTCTTCTCTGCAATATTAAGATCTGTCACATACCAAAAGGTTCAAGAAATACTAGAAAACCAAATGAGTAAATAATTACCATAAGTACTAACTTAAATGTTAAAGTAGAGAAGATTGAGAGAGTACACTCCCCTATGCCCTCTCAAGCTGTCACTGATATTAATTTTTTTTAATTAATGATTTTCTAAATAATGCAGTTAGCCATATATATGTGTGGGAGAAAGGGCTGTCTAAATTTAAATATTATCCTATGATAACTCTATCCAAAGTTTTTCATCAAAATAACACTTAGGGTCTCTTTGCTTCATTTTCACACCAATATACACACAAGGCACAATTATCTCTCAAAAGATGGGAGTAAAACAAGTATTTCTACCCCCATTACATTTACCTCAAGCACGTATGTATTCACACATTCAGTACATGTACGTACCAGTGTAAACAAAAACACACAAAACACACAAAAACACACAAAGAGTCAAGTGGTGAGCAGATAAAAATGTTGGCTACAACGAGCTAAAAACGAGAAGGTGACAAGATGGCTAGTCATCTGAGCGCACGCTTGTCCCTTTTTCTCAAAATCCTTTAATGAAATCCATATGGTGACCACTTGAGCTACAAGGAAAAGCCCACCAGTAGTATATAACAAAACATTCAGGTCTGGCCTTCTGCTGGAAAAAATCTCAGCACCCTAAACATAGCCAAATCCAAGCAAGGCCCAGGACAACAAGAGCACTACAGTGCCAGCACTGCAACACCCGTGGTACCCTTCACAAACAAAAGGATGGTGAACAGACAATAAGGGGCCATACAAAAAAGACACTCTGAGATGGTGAAGAAATAACTACGGTATCTTGTCTTAGCACCAGTTGTCCCACACAGCTCACCTAAAATGACCAACATTGTATCCGGACACTGCTACTTACGCATGGCACAACTATAAGGAGTTGAAATGTTTTTATTCATTACAAACACAGTGCCGGGATCAGTTTTCCCAACATGTTTGACCTCAATCTTCTCCGTTCGCGGGGTCAATGATAACTGCCTTTTTTTCTCTTTATTAAAGAGATCATTCCGCATCTCTGTCACTTCGGCCGGTGACAACTGAGTAGCTGGCGATGTTGCTATGAATCCTGTGAAGACATTCAATATGCACACCGAAAAAAGGAGTAATTTTTGTTGATAACCAATACCGCTCTACTACCGCATCACCATCCTATTGTATATCAAAAAAAAGCGTCAAAGAACTGTGAATGACATTCATCAAAAATGCGCTCAAAGGTGACGTTAAACTGACTTTGAACATTAATAACTAAAATCTCAATGACACCTGCAGCTAACCAGAGCCGTGTGGGAACTCACTTTCACATCAGACTGATCCCCCTCTGTGGTATTCCAATCTGTGTTTTACAATAAAGGACATAAAGAAGTGTATCAAAAGCACACCAGAGTCACAGGGCGCAAAGCTGTCGATGTAAAAGGCTCTCGAGAGCTGGACCCAGTAACACAGGCCTGTGAACCCAGCACTCCGGGAGGCTGGGAAGGGAAAATCCCAGGTTCGAACTCAACCTGGGCAACGTGGGGGACTTAGCGAGACCTCTCTCAAAGAAGAAACTAAAAAGGACTGGAGTATGTAGCTCTGTGCAAAGGCCCTGGTTCAAGCCCTAGTACCACAAAGGATACAGGGAGTGCGGGGGGAGGGAGTCCTGTATAGGATAATAATAATAATAATAATAATAATAATAATAATAATAATAGCTCCAAAATACTAAAAGTCACGTACCCAAATTCCCATTATCTGGGGTAAAAAAACGTTAAATTTATCTTTCAATCCCCAAATCAGGGAGGCAGGTAAGAGTAATCCTGTGGAAAGACAGGACTATATCTGCGGTACTGGAGAGATGGGCACCACCAGCTCCGCCCGTGGGAGGGTCCCGGCTCGTCTCCCGACCCTTCGCGCCCCTCCATCTGTCTCCAGGGCAGGGAAGGGACGCCAGCCACCGCCCGGGCAGAAAACACCCTTCCTCGGCCCGCCGAACCTCCTAGGACTCGCGTCAGGGCGCCTCTGGGCCACACCACTCTCTACGCTTCGCTCCCGGTCCCCTCGACCCGCGGAAACTCACTCTGGCCGACTGCGAAGGTCGGAGCAGCTCGCCAAAGGCGCAGACCACGCGCGGCCATGGCCGCCGCCTCCATCGTGCTCCTGGGAGCACAGGTCCCGTGCACAGGTCCTTCTGCGTCCTCCTCCCCCCGGAAACCGGGTCCGCACCGCTGAGGTTCCGGGCGATGGTTCCGTTCCAGATGCGGCGCTCAAGCCGCGCGCCGCCACAGGAGGGCGCATGCGCGCCGCGCTGAGGCTCAGTCACAGGAGTCGGCCGTTCCCAGAGCGGCATGGCGCGAGCGGTGCGGTGGAGCCGTGGAGACGCAGCGTCCCCAGGACCCCGGGGCGATGCGCCACCACCCCGTGGGATCTTCAGGGGTGCCAGCGTCTGCTTTAGAAGGACTTATCTCCCACGAGCCATTGCTCTGCGAGGTCGAGCCACACCAGCCAGGAGGTGCCCTTTCTTCACGCAAAAAAAATATACAGGGAGAAAACTTGGGAAAATAGCCTATTTTATCTAGATTTTTTTTTCTTCTTTATTTTCTTTTTTTGACAGTGTCTAGCTTTTTTAGCCCAGGCTGGCCTGGACTCACAGCGACACCCATGCGCTGGAATTACAGGCGTGCACCGCCACGCCTAGTTAGGTTACTGTATAGACAGCATAGTACAACTCGTCCCGGGCCGGAACTTTTGTCCTTTTTCTACCGGTGTATCCCAAAAATCCAAAACCGTGAGTTGGCAGGAGGTTGGCCCTCAAAAAATAGCTGTTGAACGAATGAACTCCTTTGCAAGAATTCCAGCGCGGCGTCCGATACCTTTGTTGTGCCAGGATGGTGTTATTCAAAGTAAGCATTCTATAGGTAAAGTATGGAAATAGTTTTGTTTAAATGTGTTTAATACCGTAGCTTTTGTGAAGTGGTATAGGTTTATACTATACCACTCGCCCAAATCATACCCCAGCCCTTGACTTGCAATCAAAATTCGTACCAGCAGGTGGAAGTGCTGGCTAAAATACGAATAACAGGCCTCCACCGAAACAGGCCCAAATCTTACCTTCCCAACAACAAAAAAAAAAACTTAAGGCCTGTGTCTCACTTTCAAAATGAAGATTATAGGGACTGAAGGAATGGCACAGTGGTGAAAGCTCTTGCCTTGCAAGCTCAAGACCCTGAGTTCAGTTCCCCACAACCACATAAAGTGGGGCATTGCTGGCACATGCCTGTAATCCCAGCACTGAGGAGGCTGAGGCGGGCAGATTGTCCTGAATCCAAAGCCAGCCTAGGCTACACCAGTGAGTTCAGGACCTGTCTCAGCTACAGAGTGAGGCCCTGTCTCAAAAAATAATAATATTAAAACCTGTAAGTGGCCAAACAGAGATTTAACTCACTCTACATTTTATCAGACTACTTCTCAAATACTTAAGATCATAATTAAAAGTACAAAATAGGCCTGAAGGAAAAGCTCAATGTCTAAGGAGCTTGCCAAGCAAGCACAAGGCCCTGAGCTCAATTCCGCAGCACCACATAACCTGGGCACATTGGAACATGCCTGTGATAATCTGAGCACTCAGGAGGTTTACCTTAAGCCTTGGTTTACCTTTGGTTTAAGGTCTGCTTGGGATATTTAGCTCAGGACTGGCCTGGATTATAGAGCAAAACCCTGCTTCAAAAACAAATTTTTTAAAAAGCGCAAAATAAACACCTGCATTATAGGAATGTGTGTGTGTGTTTGCTCTCACTTCATACTCTCCTTAAATGGACACAAAATGATTCTCTTAACAGCTTTTTGCTTTCCCAGGCTTTTACAACACTGTAACCATTTAGCACCATTTTAAAACAGGAGAATTAACCTTAGGACTTTTTTTCTTAGAACATTATACAGCAATGTTGAAACTATACCTCTGAACAAGAACCTAAACAAGCTTAAAAATAAATGCATTTAACCATGTGTGGTAGTTCATGCCTCTGATCCCAGCACATTGGAAAGCTGAGGCAAGAGGATCTCAGGTTAAAGCCCAGCCTGCACAACCAAATGACTTAGCAAGACTCTGTCTCAAAATAAAAATAAAAATGGAGATGTGACTCAGGACTATAAATCATGGGTTCCGTCCCCAGTACCAAAAAAATGAAAATGATGAAACATACATTTGGGGGCAGTTAACTAGAGTTCCTAATGTCACAAAATTAACCTAGTTACAGAAATGCTGCTAGTGATGACCAACAAATACTCAACACACAGTAGGATCCCTAATCAGTAGCTCCTCACAGGTAGTGCACATTGCAAATGTACTGCAGGCTCTCCCTGTGAAAAGGTCTCCCTGCATCCGCAGACCTGGTTGGTTTTAATCATATTCATGAACTTTTGTCTGTGCATGATATATAAATGATATTACAATGAGGAAAGGTCAATTAAGGGCACATTGTCTTCTCTAGTGTGCCTGCCCCAAACTTGAGGAATTTCAGTCTCTGAGATTTGCAGTTGCACAGGTCCCCAACTTGGCCTCTTTCTTGAAGTTCATAGGCAAACTGAGGCAGGTGTCTCCTTTCTGCAGTAACAATCTCTTGGTCATTCCTTGAGGGTGATAAATAGGATATTTGGGCCACTGTAAAAAGGGTGGCTTTCTTGTGTGGCCTTGCAGCTGTTGTCTTATCTAGATACTATATTCTTCAACAGGGAGAGATGGGCTCGTCAGCTAGTTTTGTCCAGAGGTAGCTAAGCTTTTTCTATTAGTAAAAAGAATTATTGATTGTACTTACTGTCCTGACCACTAGTAACCCCTGAGGGTCTGAAATCTTGCTTGTAGTACCTCTCTGTTTCCTTAAAGTCAGATTACCCATGTGTGGGCTAAAGCAAAAACTGACTTTACCAACTAGATCAAAATGTAAACTACTTGTTTTTGAAATTTAGAGATATGGTACTGAATTATTAGTACTATTTCTTTGAGAGTGGAAGTCTTTAAGTTTGTATTATTGGAAAAAAAACACAGGCCAAATTTATGGACTCATATCTTTAAGAGTCTTAAGAATTTAGAAGGGAAGAACCTGGAAGGAAAACAGTCCTAGGGAATAAAAGGATTTGTAGCCTTGGTTCACTTTTACTATTTCTTGAAGTTGCAGTTTTCTCAAAGCTGTAGCTTTTACAAAATTAAAAAATTTTTATCACTTTTCTACGTGTCTTTATTCCTATTCTTTACCTTAAAGTAAAAAGCCCTCCTCTCCCACATGCTCTTGCCATGATGCTCTGTGCCATCTTGGGTACAAGGTTACAGAGCCAGGTGATCATGGAGTAAAACCTCTGAAACCATGAGCCAAGATAAACTCCCCCCTTTAAAAGGTGATAGCCTCAGATATTTTGTCATAGTGAGGGAAATCAGATAAAAACATGGTGGATACGGCTTTAACCAAATGGTTGAACATACTGTCCTTAGGATGGTAATTTGGCATTATTCATACTTCTGGTTGCATTATAAATGACATCAGTTTGTTTTATTTTTGTTTGTTTGTTTGTTTGTTTGTTTGTTTGTTGGTACTGAAGATTGAGCCCAGGTCCTTGACTCAGAGCTATATCCGAGAAAATATTTGTGAGGAAAAGAGGAAGCTATGCAGGTAAGACAGACCCCATATGGAGGAGAGGAGAAAGGAAAGTTGACCAGAAGTGTTCCTGACTATCCAGATGGTCTTAAGAAGTTGTATCAAGGTTATCAGAGGGCTTTGAGGCAAAGTCAACCATTAAAGAAGTCCCAATCTCCCAGGAGTAGGCTTGTCTTAGTCTTCCCACTGCAGTCCATTTTTGGTTAGGATCATCCCTGAGAAACAGGAAATACCTGGTAGTAAATATGGCAATGGATTTCAGAGCTAGGCAGCTGGGCACTAGGTCAAATAAATTCTCTGTGATTGAAGGTCTGTGAAGCAAATAGAATGACCTATATTTAAGGAATCAATTACAGCAGCACTAGTACACATTTTACATGTCCCATGTAATAAATGCACACATATTGTATCATTTATATTGTAGCAAAGCTCTACCTCCTTCTGAGTGTAGTTATGTGTAACATGATTTTTTCCTGGGGAGATGTGAACAAATATTTGTTCACCCCAAACAGTGCACATCAGACAGACTAAAGTAACAATTTCACCTGAGACCAACTTCATGAACCAGAGAGTTTTGGGGATTATCTACAGGAGTGTAGGTGAGAGGTGACTTACAGGAACATGGGTGACTCAAGCGCAGGTGCATCACCAAAAGCCCACCCCAACATGGATGATGACTCGTAGAAGCTGCGGTCTGCTCGTGTATCCTTGTGGAGGGACCTTGTGACTCTTGTCAAAAGTTTCAGGAACTTCCCAAGGCCTGCGGTGGGATGGCGGGGGAGGGGATTCATTCCACTTCCTCCTGGGACCCACATTCCTGGACAACTGCTGTGAAAAAAAAGAGAGAGAGAGAGAGGGAAAAAACAGGTGCAATCCATGTTTCCTTTAATGGGTGTATGACACTATGTTATTATGATTTAGACTTAAAATGCCTTCCCAAGGCTCCTATGTTTGGAAGATGGGCTCGTAGAAAGTGGTTGAATCACAGGGCACAAACTGCATTGGCAAAATAATGTATTAATGAGCAATAATTTGATGGTATGATTGGGAGGTGATGGAAACTAGTTTAAGGTTTATGGCATGACCTTGGGGATCATATCTAGTTCTTAGCTCTTCCTCTCTGGGTCTTCCCCTCTATCTGTGCTTCCTGTCTGTTAAGAGGTGAGTGGCTTTCCTCCACTGTGCCCTTCCACCATGATATGATGCCATGTCTTCAATCTAAAGCATGAAGCCAGCTGCCCGTGGCTGAAACCTGGAGCCAAAATAAATCTTTTCCCCCTTTAAGTTGTTTTTCTCACATATTTGGTTACTGCAACAAAAATCTAACAAACACACACCATGGAGTTACATGATGTCTTTACTTCAATATTTCTCTTTTTTTCCTTTCTCTCTGGTACTGGCGATTGAACCCAGGGCCTTTGCACTGAGCTACATTTCCAGCTTTTTCTTTTTTTCTTGAGATAAAAATTCTGGTATGATAAGCATGCATCACCATGCCTGCTTTCAACACCATGCTTTAGCAAGTCTTTTGTGGGCTGAGTTGACTATGGACTGCATGTGTATTTGTGACTCTTTGGAGAGATGAAAGACAGTTGAATATAAAGATGTAATCAAGGGTTGGAAATGTAGAGAGCTTGCCTACCATGATCATGGCCCTGGTTTGATCTTTGCCCCACCATACGAAAAATATATATAAAAGAAAATAAGATGTACATGTTGTCTACTCCTTCAATCCATTCTTCTTTTACCTATTCCTTTCGTCCTGACACTGTGTCTTAGTTACTTATTAACTGCTGGGACAGAATACCCAACATCTCTAAGTTAAGGGAGGAATGATTTATTTTACTCACAGTTTCAAAGGGTCTTGGTGATTCATGCATGGCCAGCAGTAGTACAAGCACCTAGTGGCTTCAATGGTGGAGGCCTTGCTGGAGGAAAGCTGTTTATGGGATGGCAGATAGGAAACCGAGTGAGCAAGGAAGGATGGACCTAGCATACATCATTCCGGGTCATGTTCCAGTGTTCTACCCCTTCCAAATAAAGCCTTAGTGTTCCCTCTTCTTCCTGATCAAGCCCCAGCGATCCACCACTTCCAGGTCAAGCCCCAGAGATCCACCACTTCCAGGTCAAGCCCCAGTGTGCTGCCCCTTCTGACCAAGTCCCACATCTTAGCAGCCTGTGGCTCCATCGGTATTCTACAGCATCCAAATACATAAGGCTTTGGGGAGGCATTTCAGATCCAAGCCGTAACATACTATATGAAAATTTCCTCATGTATTTTCTCATAGTAAACACAGAATCAAGAATACAAATCACCAAGTGTAAAGTTTCTTGTAAACTATTCCTGTTTCATTTTAGAAAATAATTTAAAATATATGTACATAAATGCGTGTTGCTATATAAATATTTTTGTTTGTAACCTTCATTGATAAACACCAAATAATCATTAAAATTATGATTCATTGGATGTTGAGAATTATAAATAACCTGACAAGCTGATAGTGCAGATCACTTATTCCATGCTTCTCCCTCATTCAGTAGAGAAAGAAAACGAATCACAGGGCTACTGTTTGGCTCAAGGTCATACTAGTGTGGCATCTGGGACACTTGGAAACACAAGAGCATGCAGAAAATGCCATGACTCCTGAAACTGGCATGTGATCCTTAAAATATTTTAAGTCATCCCACCCTGATGCAGCCACACCATGTTTTTCATTTCACAGTTTTGGGAACTCTGTGAGAATTCCTCTCCCATTTGTTGGGGATTTCAAAGGTCTACTAATCCCTCAAACACATGTTAGTATGGATTTTCTTTGATGAAAAAGGACAAACATATTCCCCTGAAACTCCTCTTCAGCCCCCTCCTATCCTCTTTCAGAAGAAGAAAACCTATTAGACTAACTATAAGCCTATTTGGGGCATTTTAGGAGGGGGTTATGGATGGGGGGACAGGATGAGAATTGGTTAAGGTAATGCTATTATGCTTTTCTTGAAAAACAAAATACTTTTCTCTAGAATCTCTTTTCCTTATTCTCTCTCTCTCTCTCTCTCTCTCTCTCTCTCTCTCTCTCTCTCTCATTTTAAATTCCTGGTCCACCTTGTCTTATTCCTAGTCCCCTGGTTATGTCATATGCCTGCCTACCCTCCCCATCATGAAATTCTAATCTATTCTAGAAAGAACACACAGGTAGGTCCTGATCACCGAAAAGTCATCAAAAGTCATCTACTAACTCATGCAATACACTATATAGACAGGAAAAACAGGTTACATCCCAGCTAGCCCTGTGACCTTTTCATATTGGACTGTGAATTTACTTAACCATCTCTTTCTTTGATGTCCACTTAAGAAGTTAGCAATATTTTGTTGCAGTGAGTGTCTAATATTTGTGCACTGGTATATTTCTTCAAAAGAAGTTCCTAGCAATGAAACTGCAAATTCAAGAAAGCATGTGTTTGAAGTTTTAATAGAACACCCAAAGTCTGCCTCGAACCATTAATACACAAAACAAAGCAGATATATGCTGGTTTCAGATGATACCTATGGATATTATCCCAATGAAAACAGGCTATACTTCCATGCATCTTTGAATGTGCAAGTGGAGTCCAGGGTCTCACTTTCAACTCTTCCTCTTTTCCTCTTTCATAAGCAAAAGTTTTTAAAGCTAGCCTGGCACTTTCCTGTTGGAGTCAAAGCAGAAAATGTAAACTCGGCCAGTGATTAAATCCCATTATTACTTTTTGTCCCACATAATTGCATAACTTTGACTAGAAATGAGTTGATATGTCTGTGTTTTCTTAATATATTTGTGGGGCATGTGTTTGTGTGTGTGTGTGTGTGTGTGTGTGTGTGTGTGTGTGTGTGTGTAGTACTAGGGACTGAGTCCAGAAATTACATCCTCAACCTGTTTGTTTTGTTTATTTTTGGTTTTGATTCAAGGTCTCACAAAGTTTCCACATTGTCCAGGCTGGGCTTGAACTATGATCCTTCTGTCTTAGCCTCCCAGAGTGTTGGAATTACAGGCTTCTGCCAGTGGGCCCAGCTCAATACATTTTTCTTGATTACCTTTGCCTCAATTGTTTATATGGCACAAACAATACAGTCGCCCTAAAAAATTTAAATATTAGGAACACATTAACTAAGGCATGAAAGTTATCCTTCTCAATTTTGCTATACTTTAGATAGCCATATCTGTATATCAAATACTATTTTTTAACCAATGATTTAATATCTAACTGCTCTTTATTGACATTCCTGCTATTCAAATAAATCTCCAGAAAGTAGCAAGACAATGGAATGTAAAGACAACATGAATACAGAAGTAATCACGCCCTGAACAATTCTCTCTGTGACAACTGTGGGAGTATTTTGATAACTGTTGGCAGCAGGACACTGCATGTGATGTGGGAAAAGAAACCTTGGCATTCACACAAGCAAATGGTTTGGCGACAGTTTTTTAAATTTCTGCCATGCTTGCAAATGCCAGTAACAATTTATCAGACTGCATAATTTCTACATGTGACAGGTTTGAGAATGTTTCACAATCGTCACCAAAGAATTCAACCTTCTAAATTAAAAATTACATGAACTCTTTGAATAATTGCTACCACTAAAACAAAAGCTCAGACAGAGTTTATGTGTTTAACTTGTACATTCTGGATGCCACTGTGCTACAGAATCAGATGGTAGGCAAGCATCTGGGTAATGTTTTACATAATTTAGTCTTACTAGTAGGCTTCTATCAGACTATTATATTCTCATTTAATTACTATTACATTGCTCTTCAATTTGTAGCTATAAATGCCTACATTTAAAAAGACATTGGCCAAAAATGTAACATTACACCTTAAGAAACTAGAATAAGAATAACAAGCTTAACCCAAAACTAGAAGAAAAAAAGACTTAAGAAGAAATAATGAAATGAAAACTAGAAAAAAGAATACAGAAAATCAATTAAAATTTTGATTCTTTGAGAATATAAATTTGACAAAATTTTTGCTAGACTACAAAAGAGTGAAAATGCAACCTACAAAATTAGGAATAAAAAATCACATTAATATCATATTTATAGAAACAAAAAAGTTCTAAGTCTGAAGATGGTGGCACTTGACTATAATAATACCAGTTATTGGAGAGGCTGAGGCAGGATGATTGCAAATTCAAAGCCGGCCTGGACAATTTAGCAAGACCCTATTTCAAAATAAAAATAAAAGTGGCTGGAGATACAATTCAGTGATAGAATGCCCCTAGGTTCAATCCCATGAAAGGAAGGAAGGAAGGAAGGAAGGAAGGAAGGAAGGAAGGAAGGAAGGATGGAAGGAAGGAAGGGAGGGAGGGAGGGAGGGAAGGAGGGAAGGAGGGAGGGAGGAAGGACCGAAGGAACGAAGGGTGAGCAACTGTACATCAACAGATTAGGTAATTTAAATGATACAGGCAAATTTCTGCAAAGACACCAACTATCAAAACTAACTCAAAAAGAAATAGAAAGTCTGAGGAAGCTTATAAGAAGTAAAGTCATCAAATTAGTTATTTTAAACTTTCTTTAAATAAAGGCAAGATCCTGATAGCTTTCCCAGTTGGCTCTACCAAACATGCAAAGGAGTATTAATATCAATTCTTTTCTAATTCTTATAAAAGGCAGAAGAGGAAGGAACACTTTTCAACTCATTTTATTTTGCCAGAATTACCCTTATATCAAAACTGAAGACATGACAAGTAAAACATAAATAAATTCATAAACAAACAACTTCAAACCAATATGTTTCAGGAACATAGAAGACGTTCCTATAATAATAAAACATTAGCAACTGAATTCAGCAACATATAAGATGACAAAAATACCATAAAATGCAGTATATCCAAGGAGTGGAGTGTTGGCATAATATATAGATATTATCATTTTAATACACTGTGTAATATCATAAATATAGAATAGAACAAAACCACATGGTTATCTCAATAGGTAAAGAAAAGGCATTTAATCAAGTTCAGCATTGCATCCTAAAAACCAAATAGAAAAAGGGATGCTTATTAAGAAAGGCAAGGAAATTCTCTAACCTGATAAAGAGTATATGTGAAAAATCCCTGGCTAACATCAGATTTAAAGGAGAAAGACTAAATACTTTTATTTAATTAGAAAAAAAGATTAGTTTTACTTAAGTAAAACATTTGAGGTTAAGACAAGACATTTCCAGTACCAAAAAGCTTCCATTATTATCCCCATCACTTATTCTCCTACTAGCAGAAGATGAAGAAAAAGCCTGGACTTACCAGAATAGGTTCCAGACACTCTATATTTCAGAATTTCCCAAGGGGCCCTGGCAGCAAAAAGCAAAGCTCTCTTTAATCTTAAACTATTAGTGAAGAATTGTGATCAAGTTGGGTCAAAAGTTAAAGCTGTCCTCACTGAAAAATACCGTGGAAGGATTTGGCTAAACACTACAAGGTTTTTCTTAATTAGGAATCTCGGTCAACATACCGGAACCTTTGAATACAGAGGGAACAGGGAACGGAAGAGAAGTAGAGGAAGGACAGACAATACAACAGTGTTCCGAAGAGGGAACCAGAAGCAGATGATCTTATGAACCACGACTTGCATGCCACAATCAAAGCATCTCTTCTTGTGCCTCCTCACATCTTCCTCTTCCGACATTCTTGACTTACTAGGATAACATTAAGTGCACTTTAAACAATATGTCATGTGTGTGAGAAAGTATGACTGCATTTTTACTGTCTGGGAGCAGGAGAAAAGAGGAAAAATATCTCTATTAGTTTAGTACAAATCACTTATCATATTGACAACTTCCCAGCAAGTTAATGTGGGTTTGTTCTATAAGAAGATTTTCTTACTTTTTGGCTCCAAATTTGAAGACTCAAATCTAAAGCAGTTTAGTTTTGCAGATAAAAACGTTTTTAATATCCCATTTCTCAGTCCCACTTGTCAAACAGCAGATTCCCAGGTTCTAGAGGTGCTGGATGGCCCAAGTGAGAGTGTCTCAAGAGGGAGAGAAATGTTATCTCTGGAATGACCACTCACCTTCACCTTTGGTTTTGGCTCCCTGGACACAAAGTCTGTAGTCTAGGAAGGAGTGACAAGAATGCCTACTTCATACTTCCCCTATCCTGTATTCTGCTATGAACTTTAATTATCTCAGTAGTATTTTTAACGTTCTCTCTGTTCCCTGCATTGTGTCCCCCCAGCTTTAAGCCAGCACACAAGCACTTGAGTTTCTGCCTGTGTGATCACTGTCAGCTCTTCAAAGGACCAACAGCCTGTCCGTCCTTATAATTTGCCCTACCAGGGGAAAAAAAAATGCGTTTAAGATCTGATCTCTTACTACGAAGAGTACTCAGATCTGTAAGGTCTTAAAATTGAAACAAACAATGAGAGGGTTTTCAAGCCTGTAGCATCCACCCCTACTCTTAACCTCTCCAGAAACAGAGAAATCTTGACTTATGGCTAGACAGAACTCTGTCCTGTAACAGCATTATCAGTGTTAAATTGGTACTCTTCTGCTGCTATTTCTGGCAGCTACTATTCACCAGACCCAAAGGGGCATTTCAGAAAGACTAAAATCATCCACTCGTTTAGTGGGGACAGATCCCAGAACAACGGGATTCCTAAACCTTTGCGAGCCATGGCGAGGTAAATCAAGCTAATTAATCCATGCTCTCTGGTGACCTTCCAAAGACCTCCAAAGATGAAAAATTGCAACTACAATACTAGTTAGTAAGCAAAGCTGGATACTTTAGATAAAGAATTCTATCAGCATAAAAATTAAACAAAACAAAGCAAAAGGCCATATAGATACTTTAGAGAAAATCGCGTTCAAGATAAAGAGTTAACACCAATAACATTACACTACACCTCTTTTTGTAGCATGTATACATTTACCTCCATCTCCAGTTGCCTTAAGTTGGAGTATACAATGAATTCTGCATCTCAAAAGATGGGCTGGGTCAAAGGAAAAGGAGATAGAGTAGGTTTGATTTATATTTCTCCTTCCCTTCTTTTCCCTTCCCTTCCTTTCACCCTCCTTCTCCCTTCTTGTCTTCCTTTTCTCTCTTTCCTTTCTTTTTTCTTTATCCCAAGATAAATTAATAAAAATGCAAAGAATATTTTTGACATTACATTTTTCTTTATTGATACAACAGTAGAATCAGTCTCTTACTAAGTAGGTACAGTAATAGAATCCAGTACTAAAACCTCAAGTATTTGTGTTATTCATTTGGCCACATACATGACAAGCTTTTAAACACAGTCCTCCCCCTGTTTTTTTCCCTCATTGCTCTGTTTTAAATGCTTTCACCAAAACTGAGGTTGAAATTAATCTCAAGTGGTGGAAACTTTAAGAAGGGATTAGAATATAAGGCTCTGCCCTTGTGCATTCTATAAGCCAGTTTGTGGCTGTGGGTATAGCTCCGGAGTAAAGTGTTTGCCTACCCTAGTAGGCACATGCACGAGGCCATGGGTTTCATCTCAATATCACACACACACACACACACACACACACACAGCCACTTTGGTACTCTACCTAGTATCTCTCTATGTGCTCCTCTAGTCTTGAGTCACTGGCATTGCCACAGGACTCAGTAAAGTATTCACCAGCTCGATGGCTCTCACCAGATGTGACTGCTCTACACTGGACCCTCTAGGCTCCAGGAACATGAGTGAAAAGAACCTTTATGGGTCACCTGTGTTGTTCCCCCACAGCAGCACAGAACAGACTGCGTAAGTCATGTACCAAGGAGCCTGAGAAAGTTATTAGACACACACAAATACACAGAGATATACATCACAGCTCCTTTTATATAATGTTAAAAATCAAAGCAACCAAAAATTATATTTAAGGGGGAAAGTAGAGATTGTAATGTCGACATGATATATGTGTGCACAAAATATTCAAGTTCAATGTAACCACTGTGTATTACACAAACGCACGTGCACACACACACACACACACACACACACACACTGACACACATAAATAGGGAAAATAAATTTAAAGGGGATCTTTTAAATAAGTTAACAAATCCCAATCATGAAGATAATCACACCATCAGGATGATGTTACAGTGGATTGATTGTCTTGGAAAGAAGGTTTTCAGAGCAGAAAAATAATAAAACCAGTAGAATTGTCAAGTGAAGTCTTCCTACATGTATGAGTCTGGACGTGCACCCATGATCTCTCCCTAGCCAGTGAGCTGACCCACTCTTTATTCCTTCATATGTGGAACTAAAGAAGATAATGAAAACTGACCACATGGCAACGAGATTGCCATATAGAGGTACCAAACTGTATAGAGACTATTTGGCTTAAAAAAATTGTTAGGTTAAAAAAATTACAAAATTATCTCATTATTGCCAAGATATATCAGTATATAATTCATTCAGTAGGCAGGCATGCACTGAACATTTATTAACCAAAAGTCACTGTGTTAGGCAGAGAATAACATAATGAGCCAACTGTTATACAGACTCTGCCTTCATGGAGGCCAGTCTATTGCTTGGAACTAATTGTGATCAATTCAGTGTAGAATCTCAGCTGTGGTACAAGAAAGGGATGAGAATTTGCAGTGGTTGATTTTGGTTCAGATGGGAAGAAAAGAGATGTCTCCTAAGAAAATATCAATTGTTTATAGATAGGAATATGAGTTGGCCATAATCACACAAAACAGGCAGAAGTGGAAAGCAGTCCTCATGATGGTCTGGAGTCAGGCAGTTGTGGTTCCAAACCTTACTCTACATTTAGTTCAGGCTGTAACTGAATGCTCTAGACGAAGTGGCTTCTATAATAAATGTTATTTCTCGAGCTTTTGGAGGCTGAGAAGCCCAGAATCTGGTAGGAGTTCACTTGCTGGTTCATAGATTGTCCTTCTTCTGGCATTCTGTCATATTTGAGAAAACTGAGAGGAAGCAAGAACTCATGTCTCTTCTTTTTTCCCTCATTATTTATTACTATATATATATGTGTGTGTGTGTGTGTGTGTATTATATGTATATATTATATATACACACATACATATATATATATATATATATATGCAGAATACAGTAGTTATATTGAGCTTGAGAATTTTGAGCACATATATATCACAATTACATTATATCCCTTCCCCCCTTATTGTCCCTCCCACTTCCTTCCTAATACCCCTCTACCCCCACCCCCATCACACTCATTTGGTTCTATAAAAATGCCTATATTCTGGGTTTCTCATATTAGAGAAACTATGTGATGCTCTTCTTTCTGAGTTTGATTCTCATGTCTCTTTTTATAAAGGCACTATTCCTACTCAGGTGGGCACCACCCTGAGGCGGTAATTATTTGCCAAAGGTACACCTCTAATACTATCATACTGGAGTTAGGATTTCATCATAAACATTTGGAGGATATAAGACATTCAGCCCACAGCAAACACAAACAAGCTGTTTTGATGATGGCCTGTTGCACAATCGCGTCTTGCTGGGGGCATAGCTCACAGTTACTGTGCTTGTCTAGCAAGCACAAGGCCTTGGGTTCATTCCCCAGCTCCATGGAAGCTGGGTGAGGTTATTTATGGCTATAGTTCCAGCATGCGGGGTGCTGAGGTAGGAAGATAGCTATGAATTCAAAGCCAGCTTGGGCTACATGGTAATGTCAGGACAAGAAGAACTACAGAGTAAGACCCCATCTCAAAAGAATTACTTCATGTATTATGAATATTTTAAAGATTACATTTAGATATATGAAATAACATGAAAAGATCTTAGCATAGTACCTAACATATATTCAATATTCAATAAATTCTACATAATACTAAAAAAATGAAATGTTGACCACAAAGAGGGAAGAAAACCTGCAAAAGTTCATGAGAGTTTGATGAGAATTTGTAAAAATGATAAATTTCTGCTGTATTTCCTGCTTTATTCTAAAAGCTTCTGGAAGCCATTGAGGGTGTCAAGCAGAGGGACTCTGTGGGCTCCATTTTCCCCACATCAACCTCTGTGTCACAGCCCCACTCGCTCAACTCTCTAGTATTTGTCATAGGTCTTCATACATGGTCATCTCTGTTCATGGACTTTCATTCTACCTGTCCTCTCCTCCTTTCTCCCAGTTTCAAAGAAGCCTCCTTAATCTCCCTGACTGAGCAAATCCCTTGTAACAGCTCCCCAGGCTTCTTGCATACTTAGCCAGATCCATATCTATTTCCCCACGTACTTCTCCAGGAGATGAGATGTTGTCCACTAGTGCACATAACTGTGTCCCCATTATCACAGTGACTGGCTTGCGTAGTTGCTTATTTCATGTTGAATAATGAAGAACGGACAGGGTGAAAGAAGAGAAAAAGTGGAAAATAATAAGGTGAAATGGATAGGTGATAAAGTCAGCTCAATTTTGGACACTGATTTTCTGTGGCACACTTAGGTAAAGATGTTCTAAAAACAAAAGAGATATATTTCAAGCCCAAAAGAAAGATCTGAGCTAGTGAGATGTTGACTAAGAAGTCATTGAAACAAGGATGCTAACTAAAGCAAGAGAATAGAGAGCAGCAAGGTCTTAACAGACAGGTGATTTGTGGTCACTAATCATGAATTTGGTCATTTACTAAATGTCTGAGACTCTTGAAAATCACACAGAGACAGGACCTAATTCCAGCTAGCTAGATTTCAGATAACAGGCTTTCCTTGTCCTTAGGCTGTCTCTTATCCAGTCTTGTCTTTTTGAACATCCTGAATATTAGTTATGCAGAAATGAGACCTTCTATTGGTTTAACATCTGGAGTTTGTTAGATATTTGCTGATGTTTATCAGTTACACACAACTATTAAACTATTAAACTATGCATAGTCCTACCTTTGCACAGCTCCCTAATTACAATGTTTCAAGATCCAAAAGAGAAATGTGTGTGAAATGTCTTTCAAAATATCAACTGTCTAATATATGAAGATGACATTGTCATTACAGAAATCAGGTGACATCATTCAAGGTAACTTTTTCTACTTTCCGTAAAGAGGGAGTAATGCAGTGGATTGAAGTTTACCTTTTAAAAAAAAGTCTTGGAATCAGATCAGTCTGGGTTTAGATCAGCTCAACTATTACTGAGCCTTTGTAAGTCTAACGATAGTTCTGTCTCTCCCAAATTTGTTTACTAGATACCTAACACAATGCCAAGAATATTAAATAAAGTTAACAACTAATTATCATTACCCTTTAAAAGTGCTCTGGGAGCAGAGACCAAATGGAAGAAGTATTGAATCAATTCCAAAACCTTTCAGCATTCTCCCATCAGAATCAGAACACCCCTCCTCTGACTTGATGCGTAGCTTCTGGCAGCCCAGCGGAAAACTTTCAGCCCTCCTGTCACTCTTTAACTAAGGACATATATTAAATGTAGTCATCCTGAGTGAGCGCTCTGTGAAAGAAAATGAGGGCACGTAACATACCAAGAGGCAAATTCTCCCCTTGCACATGTAGGTGGATGTATGCTGACAGAGAACTGGAAAGGGAAGATACAAATGGTATCAATTCTTTTAAGAAATCTTTCTGTATGAGCTTGGGTGGGTAATTTCATCATTTTGGGTCTTATTTTTCTAAATTATTAAATGAGGGAGTGAAGATAATGTTGAGGGGAAGCTGTGTGCAATTATCTCTAGGTCCTCCTTGGGTTGTGAATGTCATGATTACATGCCTCTAGATAGATCAATACTTGTCCATTTTGTTTGACACTAGCAAAGGTGTTAGATACTAATTCCTCTGCCAAGGATATTTTATAAATGTTTACTGAGATGAGTGAGGGTGTAGTTCAGTGATTAAAGAACTTGCCTAGCAAGTGCAAGGCCCTGAGTCCAATTCCCCAGCATCATGTAAGTTGGATGCAGTGGTACACATCTGTAATCTTAGCACTCACGAACCTGAGGCAGCAGGATTACTGTGAGTTTGAAGCCAACCAGGACTATATAGCCTAGATTACAGAGCAAGACCCTGTGTCAAAAATAAAAAATGAATTAATAAATTTTTTAAAAAGAGAAACAAAGATTTAAAAAGAATAGTTTTCATATCATCTAATTCCCTATGAAGCACCTAATTATCTTTCATGAAAGAAATTAACTGTTCAGTTAACAATAAATATGCTTTTTAAAGAAAAAAGATAAAAAGAATTAATAGCTTATTTATTGATTGCTAGTGAACTTTACTTAATTGGAAGGTAAAACTTACTTAATGATGCTAAATAATTTAGCATCAGAAAGCATAAAGAATGCTCCTGCTTTTTGTAATTAGAACCTAATGAAGCTGCTAAGTTGTCCTCCCTCTCCTCTTAGGACAAAGGTTGGGGCACTGTATTTTTATCACTGAGGAAGCTTGTTACTTTAGGAAAGTAACAGAAAGGAGAAAGGACGTATGTATGAGTCAGCAGCTTCACATACTAATATAATATGTAGTTAATTAAATTTAGCACTGCCTTGGTGACACTCCAGCTGGACTTAATGGTAAAAATGACAATGGTAGAAATGTATGTTGGATGCAAGGTAGTGATTACATCTCTGTCTTAATCATTTGTTCTTTGCTAGGACACAATACTCAACACCTACAACTCAAAGGAAGAGAGGTTTATTCATAATTCATAGGGCTTAGTCTGTTCCCAGTTAGCAGGCAATGGCAGAGGGTGTGGCAGAGGTCCTAGATTGTCCTACATACATGGAGACTGTTTACCTCGTGAAGGCAGGAAGCAGAGCACAAAGGGTGGAGCTAGCGAGACATACCCTTCCAAGCCATGCCTCCAGTGATCCACACCTTCTGACCAAGCTCCACCTCTTACAGCATATGAAATCAATAGATTGATCTACCAGATCTATTTAACCCTCATGATCCATCATCTTCCAATTATATGAGGCCTTGAAGAACATTCTAGATCCAAACTCAAACATTCTTCAATCAGGAGCAGAGAGTAAGAGAGAGCCTAGGGTCCTACAGTCCCCTTCAAGGGCACATCCCAGTGACCTACCAGCCTTTCACTAGATCCTGCCTCCTAAAGCTTCACATCATCTCCCAGTACTGCCATCCTGGGGACCAAACATTCACATAAAGACCTTTGGAAGGTGCTGAACATAAGACAATAGCAGGATAGTATGAGTGTGCCCCATGGACCTCAGAATAAAATGTCAAAATCGTCCATATTCCAGAAAATGGTCTGAGGAGATAATGGTGAAAGGTAAAGGAAGGCATTTAAGATTAACTCAATAAATATTTAAAATTTTATGCATGAGGCTTAAAAATATGTGTGTGGAAAATCTGAAAATTTGTGTGGTTCTGGAAATAACTTTTTCCCCCGTCTTTTTTCTCTACATTGTCATGTGTGGGCACACTTTCCAGCACCTCCCCACACCCATGAGGAAAAATAACCTACCTACCACACAAACACCGAATCTGAGATGTTGTGAGAAGTCACTCAATTTAAACCCATCCCTTTCTTTCATTTCTTGTTCCAGGAAATGTGCCTCCGCACCTTCTCAATGTTACTTTGAATTCAGAATTAAAGGAAGGAGGTGAGGTGTCCCAAAATTCTAAATCCCCATTTAATATTTTCCTGGAAAACCTATTCATAGTGTCAGAATGAGATTGTGACAGGTGTGGGAGGGGGTTAGTATGGTCATGGACAATTGAATAGGGTTTGATTAGAGAATAGAGAGACTTCCGTGATCTTGCCTTCCATTGCCCCCTACAAGTTGCCCCATGCTGCCTGGCACAAGGGGGATTCCGATGACCAGAACAGTACTGAAACCAACCCCTAGCCATTCATTAGCAAAGTAATGTTAACTATGGCTGTTGCATTCACCATGTAGCTTCTGGTTTTTGTTTTGTTTTACTTTGATCATTTTGCTGGTTTTATGTGACGTAGACTGTTTTGGCCAAAACTTGACATAGGCTCTTCTGAGTCCTCTCTTTGACTAGTTCCAAACTTAGACCTGAGCTTCCTTCTGTTCTGGTAGAACCCAGCTCATTTAAGAACGCTGTTAAGTCTGCTTAATAACAATCCCTCATCCTTGATATCTGACCACCCTTGATCCAAGAGATGATCAGAAAGCACAATGAATGTTTAAAATAAAAAAATGGTAGTAACAGAGATAAAGCCATTTACCCCTTCAAAATACCCCCCTCACGTCCAGCAACTTATTCCAAAGTTCTTGTCATTTTCTAAAGCAGTTCTGGAAGTCTTCTTTCATGAGTGTTTTTATAAGATGTAATCAGAATTACAGTGAATGCTTTTACTGGTTGCCCATGCAACAAAAAGGCAGATTTGTGAAAATACTGCAGTCTGTCCCTATCAACCTCAGCCATAGGATCTGGGTTTGGGAACTCACGGCTCTTCCCCAAAGTCAAAATGGCCATGAAAGGTGAATTGAACCAATTGATTGAGGATATCAATGCAGCCATGATAGTACAACTAAGATGGTACAACTAAACAGCCTCCAGCCACTTCAGGAAGTGGCAGGAATGATGGCTGAGTGTGTCTGGAGTAAGAAGGGAGTATTTTGATAGTAATTAATGACAATGTTGTAAAGTATTCACTGCTTTTCATCACCCTGAACTGTCTTCAGCACTAATCTTGTCAAATAAGTTCATCCATACAACTTTTTCTCCAAAATTCTTTTTATTAATATGTATTTGCAATACATAATAGTTACACTCAACTTGAGGAATTTATGCATATGCATCATTAGCATCTTGATCTTTTTATTTCTCTTCCCTTTTCCCAACCTCTCAACATCCCTCACAATCCCTTTCTCTCTCCACAAAATCTAGCTCCCTGTTTTCTTCCATCACTCTTTTTTCATCACTCTTTTATCTTGCTCTTTTATTTTCTTGTACTTGGGATTTCGCCTATTAGAGTAACCACGTGACACTTATCCTTCTCTGTTTCATTTTGCTAAGCAAACGGTGCATTAAGTTCCCTACAAAGGAGTCAAATTTATCTTTGTTTACAGCACTGTAATACCCCATTGTGCAAACCGACCACATCTTCTTTATCTACTCATCTGTAGATGGACACTTCGGCTGCTTGCAAAATTGAGCTGTTGTGAGTTGTGCTGCTAGAACTATGTCACTGTTGTGTGATGTCTTGAACTCTTTCAGGAAAGATCTATTTTATAGTGATAAAATTCTTATCCTTGCTGTTCCTGCTTAGTAATTTTCCATCCTCTAAGAACCCTCATTGTGCTCCTCTGATCCTGTGTCCTGTTCCTGGTGTCCACGGAAAGTCTGTTCTCTCAGCTTTACCTCAAGAACCTGCAAACTGGCTGCCATACCTATTGGCATGGCCACTCCCTTTGGAAAAATAAATCTGCTTAACATGTTTAAAAAGCATCATGTATAATTTTTTAAACATTGGATTAGTTGCTTTCTTAGTTACAGAACACCACTCTACAGGTTGTCTCGGAGGCATGCTTTCTCTATTACCCAAGGCTTCTTTATAATATTTGATGCTATGAATATCTCCACTTCTGATGTGGGTTTGCTCCCAGTCCCTCTTACTTTTTTATTGCACTTCCTCGTGTTCTTTTTCTGCATGTTTTTTCCTATATCTCATTGCAGCCATTTTTTTTTTTTTTATCTTTAGATAAATACCTTTTTTCCTCATCTCATCCACTCTCATGGCTTGTATTTCTGGAGCCAATCCAAACCTTAAAGTTGAATCCTCCGGGGTGTTTGTTAAAAACACAGCTTCACAGCTGCCACTGAACCCAAAACTTTGGGAACTCAGAATTTTAACATAATTTTAGGGAGATGATTGTATTAACAGATTTCCAGGGGACTCTGGGAAGCAGATAGTTTATTTTATTGTAGGAGATGCTGATAATATTTACCTTCATTTCTTTAGTCAGTTGGAGTGTTTTCTGAGTGATAGCCCAAGAAATCCTTTAAAAAAAAAGTGCTGGTTACCTTAGCTGGACATCCCTCTGTCTGCTCATAGCAAACTCGCTGAAACTATGCAATGCAACTTTTGCTTCTTTAGTTAACAAAGGTAGTTATAAACACTACACATAGTCCCCTATGGCTTCTTTTCTTCCCTACTGTATCTAATGGGTGACACAATCCTGCTAAACTACTAGCCAGGTGGGTGAGATGCCACCCGAATCTACCTCACTCTTCATCACTGTCCCATGGCCACTACCTCACACCTTCCTCAACACAGCAATAGTTGTAGATTTGCCCTATACCCTGTTACTCTTATCTCTGATACGCCCTCTACAGCTCCATACAAATCCTTATCTTGGGACAGCGTAGCTTCACCCCATCCCGATCCAAGGACATTATCTTGTAGAAATCTTTTTGTTTGAGAAAGGGTCTTGCTCTGTAGTCCAGGCTGGTCCTGAACTCACCAGTTGGCCCAGCCTGGCCTTGAACCCATGGCAGTCCTCCTGCTTCAGGCTCCCAAGTGCTAGGATTACAGTTGTGTTCCACCATGCCCGACTCTAGAAATATTTGTGATAACAGAAATGCTGTATATCAGCACTATTCAATATAGTAACCCCTACCCCCATGAACCTATTGAGTTATAAATTTTTAAAAATATTTTATATATACGGTGACCTTTGGGACTCCTCATATAATTAAGTTCAAATGTGGATAGCCACTCAGATATAGATGCTAGCATAATGGGTAGTATGGGTCTAAATGTGTGTGTGTGTGTGTGTGTGTGTGTGTGTGTGTGTGTGTGTGTGGCACAGATGAAACTCAGAGCTTTCACACTGAGCTACATTCCCAGCCCTTTCTTTTTTCTTTCTCTCTTCTTTTTTCTCTTATCTATCTTTCTTTCTTTCTTTCTTTCTTTCTTTCTTTCTTTCTTTCTTTCTTTCTTTCGACAGAGTCTCACTCTGTAGCCCAGGTTGACTGTGAACTCAAAGCAGTTCTCCTGTCTCTGCCTTTTCAGAGCTGAGATGGCAGGCATGTACCACCACATCAAGCTTACATGGTGCTGGGAAATCAAACTCAGTGCTTTGTGCTTGCTAGGCAAATGATCTAACTGCTGGGCTATTCTTCTGGCCCTTATTTATTTATTTATTTATTTATTTTTATTTTGAGGCAGGGTCTTACTAAGCTACTAAGTTGTCCAGGCTGGGCTGAAACTTGCAGTCCTATTGCCTCAGCCTCCCAGAGTCCTGGGATTTCAGGCCTGTGCCACTGGGGCCCAGCTGGCTCTTTTTACATTCTGTCCCATTGCCTTCTACAAGCTCCTTATGTGCGTGGTGATGTGCAGAACCCAGAGTCCGGTGCTGCAGGACCTTCACACTCTAGTCTCCTTTTCTGTCACCGCCACTCTCACCCAGCGCCCCTCGTACTCTGCTGTTCTAGACGTTTACTTTTCCTGAACAAGCCAGACCTTCTAGATTCCTCACCTTTCCACACTATTCTCTGCTTATCAGAATGCCCATCTTTTCTTTCCTTCTTTTCCAAACCTTACCACATTTTTTGGGCCTAATTAGGATGCCTTGACCCTGCCCTACGTGGAGTGACCAGCCTCTGACCCCGCCGTGGGCCAGCCACTGTCATTCCTTAGCCGGGTGTTCTCAGCTGCAACCCTTGCATTTTTTTAGACTCCTCCACAGAGAAAGCACGAAATAAAAACAGCTGTTATACTCGCTGCCCTCCCTGAACATTTATCATTTGCTAGTGGAGGCTCTCCAGGTGGCGGGGTGTCTGTCTGTCTCTCTCTCTCTCAAGATTGGGACTTTATTGGCGGCAAAGCGTCGGTGTCCTTCACTATTGTCCCCTCATTTAGACGCCGCAGCCATTCCAAATGCCTCAGCTGGTGGCAAATACAAGAGGAAAATAATTACATAGGATGCCGCGGAATCATTTCAAGTACGCCTTTTTGTGTGTATCTTTTTCAGAATTTTTTTTGTGTGTGTGCCTTTTTGTGTGTATTTTTTAAATTTTATTTTTATTTTGTACATATCTTTAGGGAGGAGTTAAATTTTAAAAAAAGACAATTGCAGGAAGCTGGGGAGGGAGGGAAGAATGCCAATGCCTACAACTTTTAAAATGTTAAACCTTCCTTACTGCGAAGAACCTCCGGCCTAAACCCGCCCTTAGGTCCCTGCCCTTCCCTCTGCTGGACGGGAGCTCCAACCGTAACACTGTGCCAGGTGGACTTTCCTTCTGGCCCCGGGGGCCTCCGCCTTCCCGTCCTTCCCCACAGGGAGAGGCTTTCATCACTGTCGCCAAGGCAACAGCAGGGATGCCTGGCGCCCCACAGCTCTGCATATCCAAACTCCGGCCGCCTTTGTCCAGTGGGCTGGCTGGGTTCTCCATACAACGTCTCTTCATCAGCCGTCTTCCGTGCAGAACTTTATGCATTATTCTGCCAAGAAAAATTACGTCTAATTCTTCTCCTGGAGATGGTCTCTCCCCAGACCTTTCTACCTCCCTGAATTCACCAGATATTTTTGGTCCCCGGGAGCAAGTTAAAAAAAAAAAAAAAATCCCGTGCTTAGCATTTGTTACGTGCGGGCCGCGTAAGGACGGGTCAATTTTAAAGCAGGCGACAGTGCATTCCTAATGGGTTTCCCTTTTAAAAAGCACAGTGGACCAAAAATAAACCTGACAAAGGGCAGCTGTGGAGTTTTAGCACGTGGAAAACTCCACAGGCGGCAGTTATGTAACGGGAAAAGCGGCACGATAAATATTTCACACCGTTAGATGAACTTCCAACTCGGACTCAGAAGGATGCGACGAACACAAAAAGCCACCTAGCGCTCTTAGGCGGGGCAAGCTTTCAGGCGACGCGGCGAGGCGGGGGCCGGGCTGCGGCTCAGATCCGGGCCCGGCTTCCAGCCCGAGGCAGGATTTCTCTTCTGCCCCCGCCCCACCCCGCACCCGAGGCGGAGCTCACCCCCCCGCGGCGCTTCCGAGCGCTGGCCCTGCGGCTTTGCCATTGGGCAGAGGTTTTCCAAAAATCTGCCCGCTCCGACGGATAACCGAAAAAGTTTTGTGCCGAAGCGGAGAAGAAAGGAGTCGCCCCGGCCCGGCCACCCCGCCCCCGCCCGCGCCGGGCTCCCCGCCCGGGGACAGCTGGCAGCCCCGCGCCCGGCCAGACACAAAGCCGATCAATCCGGCGGCGCTGGGCGGAGGAGGGGGACGAGGACCCTTCCGGGCGCCCGCTCCCACGCCCCCGCTCTGAGCCACCCAGCCTATAAAAAAGAAAAGAGCGGCCGGCCCCGCAGCCCCGGCCGGCCGACCGGACCTGCCCCGCGCGGAGAGCGCCACGCGCGGGCGCGGGGAACCTGACGCCTCCGCGCGGCGGAGCCCGGCCGGCCGGAAGATGGCGCGGAGCCGCCGCCGCCGCGTCCTGCTGCTGCTGCTGCGCTACCTGGTGGTCGCGCTGGGCTGTAAGTTGCGCGGGCGCCCGGCGCCCTCCTCGGGGACGCGGCGTGCCTCGGCCTCCGGCGGGCGGGCGCCGGACCCGTCCGAGTGGCTCGATCCTAGTGGGAGAAAGTTAAGCCGCCCGCGAGCGTCTGGTCTTCTCGGAGGCTCCGAGATCGTGACCCGCGTGGCGATCGAGGGCCCCGCACGGCGGGCGGTTGGGCGGCCGGCTGCCGGGCCACGGTTCCGCGGGTCCCCTCCACCTGCGCCTCGGCGTGCAGCCGGGCGCTCGGGCTGGCGACCCCCGCCGGCTGCCGTGTCCTCAGGGACGTTGGGGGGACAGTTGTCCGGAAGATGCCGAGCTGAAGGATCGGGTGCGGGGCGTGCCGGAGCCGAGCGCCCGGGAGGGTTTTAAGCAGGAGTTTCACAGAGTCTCGTTCGGGAGAGTTAAAGTCCTGGAAACGGTTCCTTTTGCTTTCTTCGCGTTAACTTCCTAGGGAAGTGGAAGACGTGACTAGAGACCTTTAAGCAGCAGAGTCTTGCTCTTCCTTTCTTTCGTTTCCTCTTGTTTTTTGTTTCTCGGTTTTTGTTTTCTTTATTTTCTTTTTGGTAAAATGAGTTTTGTTGCTATTCAGGTCTGGTAATACGTGAAATTACGTAGATCGGTGTCCTGCGCAGGTGACTTTTCCCACGCTTTCGCGCCCAGCACCGCGTGATGCGTGGGCTTTACCGGAGGAGGGTGCGCATTGTCTCGGGGAAGGGACATGCCCAGCCAGGAAGGGAGCGCTTCCCCGTAAAATCTCTCTGTAGTTCTGAAACATCAACTGTTATCGTAGTGAAAGCAGAGAAAGTACGTGATTGTTCTAAAAGGCAACAGAGAGGCAGGCTGGAGCGACTGTAACAAATGACCGGGAAAGTTAAGTTTTCTATTCCTTAAAAAGATGCCAGGGGTGTGTGTAGGTGTGGGTGGGTGTGCGGTCCTGGGGATGGAGCCTGGGGCCTTCGCGCTTACCCGCGTCTCCAGCCAATTTTTATTCTTGATCTGGTACAGGGTCTCATTGAATCCAGGCTTGGCTATGTTCTGTAATTCTCCTGCTTCAGCCTCCCAGAATGTTGATATTACAGGCTTGTGCCAGCAGGCCTGGCTAGATTCTAGTTTGGGTGTAGAATTGTCATTAACTCAAAACAGTGAACATTGTTTTTGCTCTTAATCATCAAAATAGAAGCGGTGTACCCTAAATTTGAAACAACCAGGAGGCAACAAGAGCTTAATCATCAGGACAGCCTCTTCAAGTTTTGGGTAAATATAATATAGGGCCCTGTGCTCATCCTGATCCCTACAGGGGATTCATGGGGAGGTATGATGAGACTTTTCTGTACTATTCTGGGGGCTCCAAAAAGTCTGGCATTGCAAGAGTGTTTTCTTTTTAGTAAACTTTTTAAAATTTGAGAACAGTTTAAAGAAAAATCCCAGGGTGGGTGTAGAGTTCTGTATACCTACCTGCCAATTTCCCTTACATCTTGCATTGGTATGGTACAGTTTGTTCAGGTTTTCCTCATTCTTACCAAGTGTGCTTTGCCATTCCAGGATCCCACTCAGGACACCACACTGTATTTTGCCTTGTGTCTCCTTAGGCGTTTCTTAGATATGGCAGCTTCTCAGACTCTCTCGTTTTCTGCTACCTTGACAGGCTTGAGGAGTACAGATCAAGCGTTTTGTGGATAATCGCTCAAGTGAATTTTTCTAACAATTTTCTCATCACTAGAATGGGGTTATGTGTCCTTTGGAGAAAGATCACGGAGGTCAAGTGCCCTTGTTACCATACCATATCCAGGGGACACACTGTAAATATGATTCATCACTGTGGATGCTGATCTTGGTCACCTGACTGAGGCAGTGATGTCAGGTTTGTCCATTCAAGCTGACCCTTCCTCCTGAGTTCCACATTGCTTGTTGTGGTGGTTTTGTTTTGAAGGAAGTCACTCTCTAGAGCTCACACCTAAGAGAATTAGGCTTCACCACCTTGGACATGGAATATCTTCACTAATTATTTAGAATTCTTATGTGTGGAAGATGTGTCTCCCACTTGTTTATTTACATATTTGTTTAATCACTTACTTTTGCATCAATATGGGCTCATAAATATTTGTTTCATATTTATTTAATCTATTTTCTGTCAGCATGGGCTCAAATATTTTATGCTTTGGTTGATAATCTAATAGGCTTTTCCTTATTAAGGACTTCATAGATATCTTTTTCTGTAATTCTGTACTTCTCTCATTCTTTCTACATGTGACTTTACTGCTTCCTTTCCCAAATTTTTATGTATAATTATAGTATCATTTTATTCCATTATTTTTCTTGTCACACTTTAAAAATGTCTTCCTTCATATGCTGTTATTTGCCTGTTATTTAAAGTAGGGGTCTGATGTCTATGTTGACATATGGACATGTATTTTTGTGTTTAGTTGATATGTCTGTCAGCTTTCAGTTTCTGTTAAACAATAAAAACCATGAGGGCTGGAGGAATGGCACAGAGGTTAAAGCATTTGCCTAACAAGCACAAGGCCCTGAGTTCGATTCCCCAGCACCACATAAAGCCAGGCGTTGTCTCACATGCCTGTAATTCCAGCACTTGGGAAACTGAGGCAGGAGGATTGCTGTGAGGTCAAGGCCAGCCTGACCAGCTGGGGTTACAGAGGGAGACCCTGTCTCAAAAAACAAACAAACAAACAAACAATAAAAACCCTGAGAATCAATTTTAAAAGAGGAAAGGTTTATTTTGGCTTATGGTTTCTGAGGTTTCAGTCCACTGTGAGTTGCTCCTGTTGTTGCTTTTGGGCCGTGGCTACATGCACATTGCGGTGGGAAGTATACAAGGAAGTATACGGCAGAGCAGAGTTCTTCACCTCCTGGCCAGGACACAAAAAAAAGAAAGAAAGAAAAAAAAGGGGGTAGGGCCCCACTATCATATTTATTTATTTATTTAGAGACAGGGTCTCACTCTGTATCCTAGGTTGGTTCTGAACTCACTATGTAGCCCAAGCTGGCCTTGAACCCCCAATAATCCTCCTGCCTCACCCTCCCCAGTGCTGGGATTACAGGCATATGCCACCAGTTCAGTTTATGTGATGCTAGGGAATCTAACTCAGGTACTTAGCGCTTACTAGGCAAGTGCCTTCTTCACTGCTGAGCTGTTCCCCCAGCCTCTGCTGTAGCATGTAAAGGAACCTTCCCAAAGACCGGAAGATTCCTACCAGATCCCACCTTTCAAAGGTTTCACTACTTCTCAGGAGTGCTACAGACTAGGAACCAAGCCTGCAACTTATGGACCCTTAAGGAGCATGTATCCAAACCATAGCAATTGAATTTCATTTTTCCTCCTCACTCCATGATGGAAGGAATATTTTGGTGTTTGCTCCCTGGGGTGTGTCCGGGTGTGAGCAGCCAGCGTACCTGGCTAATGGTAGATATGTACATACACTTGTTGATTAGCTAGTGTCAATCCTTTCAGGCTGCCACCACACACAAGAACTTGGCAGTTTATAGAACACAGAAATGTATTTCTCACAGTTCTGGTGGCTGGGAAGACCACAGTCCAGGCTTGCACAGTTTCAGTGTCTGACAACAGCCTGCTTTACGGTTCATATGTGGTTCCTTCTCACAACGCCCTCCAGTGGGAGGAAGGGCAAAGCAGTTCTCTGGGGCCTCTTTTGTGCAGGCCACTAATTTTTTCACCCAGGATTCCCTTATGGTCTTCCGATCACCTCTCAACAGCAGCATCCAATACCATCACACTGGTGACGAGGTCTCAGCATATGACTTCTGGACCACATCAGGTGGGTTAAGGACAGTGTAGGTTAGGTGACCAAACATGTGGATAGACTTGATGGTTACAGTATAAATAGTTGAAACACCAACTTCATGTTCAGCAGGTAGGTGTCAGATTTTCCGAGATGACGTTTAAGCTGATATCTCCAAAACCATAGGAATGCGTGTCTAATGTGGGGGGAGAGGGGCTTTGAGGGATCTCTCAGAACCGAGCAGTTCAGTATGAGTGAGAGCAGCTTCTGCTGCTTCCTAGGTGGTAGCGGCATCTGGCCTTCAGATCTGGACCGAAACAATTCAACCACTTGATGTTTACCTGGAAGTTCTCATAAACTGATAAACACTGTGGTGAGGACAGAAACATCTGGATCTTTTGTAAAATCGCAAGGTTTTGCCTCCATGGCAGAACTGACCCAAAACAGCACTTGGAAACCAATTCCAGGAAAATTCTGCCCTCTGTAAACATTGTTAAGAACAAAGCATTGTAATTTACTGAAGAGAATGGATTCTTTCTGGCATAGTCCCTATTATCTGATGAACGGAGAGGTCAAATGGACTTGCTGCTGAACCTAACAATCATTTCGAGGTATGACAGAAATGTTATTTTTTAAGAAGTCAAAAATAAACCATCCGCCTGAGAGAACAGTGAGTTCCCTTTGGCTGAGAACACTCCCTACACGTCCACCTGAGCAGGGACAGAGGAGTCTAGGAGGTCCTGCCACTGTGCCCCGCGCACACTATTACCCTTTCCTCCCGTGGTCTTTCGTGATGGAAAAGATGTGTTGGATTATAGGCAGGAGCCATATGTCAAAGGCCAGAAATTAGTTCAAGTCATAATTTTAAAATAACTTTTTTTTTAACCTACACTTGGAAACTTGCAGTGCCAGCACTCGTGGAGGCTATGGAAGGAGGATCACAAGTTCAAGCCCAGCCTGGGCAATTTAGTGACATAGTGAGAACCTGTCTCAAAACCCAGAATTCAAATGATCTGGGGCTGCAGCTCAGTGTGGAGACTCTGGGTTGGATCCCTAGCACCACATAGTTACAAGGTAGTAGCAAGGCTGAGTCCTTATACCAGGATACCTCTATTGCCAGATTTGTGTTTAGAGGAAGATGAGGAGGTAGATGGAGAAGAACTAAAACTTGAGTCAGGTACAGCTTTTTTTTTTTTTTTGGCAAAAGCAGAAGAAAAGTTCAAACCAGGCTCTGGTTTCTTGGAAGGTATTGCTGTTAGCAAGGACAGGACTCAGTAAAATAACCCAACTGGATTTATTTCCTATTGCTATGGAAACAAATTACCACAAACAACACAACACACATTTATAACCTTAAAGCTCTGAAGGTCAGACATCTCAAACAGGCCTCAGTGGACTAAATTCAGGCTGTTTGGAGGCAGCCTTTCTCCTGGAGGGTGTGAGAGACCCTGTTTCCAGGCCTGGTCCAGCTTCTGGCAGCGCCTCGCCACAGCCCGATCCTCGCACTTCCAGCTGGCCATGCGCTGCTGCTGTCTTTCCGTTCTGACTCTTCCGCCTCTTTGCCTGGTAGTGATCCATGTAATTGCACTGGGCTCACCCGGGTAATCACAGTTATCTTCCTATTTCAAGGTCAGCCCATTAGCAACTTCAATTCCATCTATGGTCCTAATTCCTCTTTACTTATTGTGGCTGCCCTGGGGTTTGAACTCAGCACCTTGTGCATGCCAGGCAAACATCCTACCATGGAGCTGTACCCCCAGCCACTTAGCTCCTCTTTCCTGTGCAAGTATATTCATAGATTCTGGGAACAGGCTACGGACATCTTTGGGTGGGGTGGGGGGTGTAAGGATTCTGCCTACCAGACCCACCCACATGAAGATATGCATAGCAGCAGTGCAGTCAGTGTCGGCCCCCAGAACACAGTAGGTCCGTGGGACCACCCTAGCTTATCTTTGCATTATAGTTAATAGGGGGAGAAAGCTGTACTCCTTTTCCATTGTACCTCCTATGGCATGGTGTGCTGGCAAGGAACGCAGACTCCGATGCTGACCCCTGCTGGCTCACCGGCTGTGTGATCTTCCACCGTTATTTAACTTCTGTATGTGGCAGGTTGCTCCTCTGCAGTGGTGACTGCCTGATAATGATGGGAACCTCATGGTGGTCTAAGGGAAGTGAATGTGTGGACGGAGGAGGCGGCTGGTCCTCTGAGGGATCCTTTCCATAGAATAGCAGTCAGATTTGTGTTTCAGAGGAAACACTTTGGGTGGACCTCGGAGAGTGGACAGGTTGAGGAAACAGGAGAGTTGATAATTGCTTGCAATTCTCTTAGAATATTTTATTGAAATGTACATACTGTGACAAAATTACACATTATCATGTGCGCAGAGAGACTTGCTTTATATTTGAAATACAGTTAATTAAATCTAATCAGAGACTTAAACAAACTCATACTTAGGCTCTTAAGTCACTGGTCTGTCTGTCTATTTCTGCCTGTCTCTGTTTGCCTCCACAACCCAGTGTGTGTGTGTGTGTGTGTGTGTGTGTGTGTGTGTTTAGGATTAAACCCTGGCCCTCAGGCATGTTAAACACTCTACTGAGCTGCTTCCCCAGACCCCTGAGGAATTTTTTAAAATAATGTATGCTGCAAGTGTTTCCCTCTTTCTGTGAGGATCCTAACATAACAAACATGCCATGTTAGTTCTTCTGTTTGTGATGTGTTGTGTCTCAGTATTATGTCCTTTCTACGCCTGGTTTTATCATCCTTGATTGTTTTAAGAGTTTGCAAAGTTAACTTAGTTAATACTGTTAAGAGGGTAACTTTATATTTTGGGTTTAAGAGTGGTCTAATATGTTCCTAAATGTGTGGATATATATATGTGCATGAGAGAGAGGGAGAGAGAGAGAGAGAGAGAGAGAAAGAGAGAGAGAGAGAGAGAGAAGTGTTGCTGGTAGTAACACAAAACCCTCCTCTTCGGTCTTCAGGTCAGTGAATGAGTAGGAAATGCTTCCCAGTTTGAATTGCTACTGTAGTTTATAAGCAGAGAAGCAAAGAATTATACTGGACTCAGGCCTTTTGAAAGTCTTTCAGGAGCTATATTTTTAGCAGTCCACTGTCTTGGCTCAAAATCTTGAACAAGAATCTTTGTGAACTTAACAGACAAGAATTTTGGTTCTTTGCGGCAAGTCCTGCCTCTCTGGTTTTCTTTCTCTCTTTCTGCCTGCCTCCCCCATTCTTAGCATCCAGTTATTATTTGTTTTATTAGACTTTCTGTTCTGTTTAGCTTTCAGTTTCCTGGAGGAACGATTTGAGACAAGTTTGTCTTTAAACAATCCGAGCATCCCTAATCTGAAAATACAAAATCTGAAATGCTCAAAAATCCACAATTTGAGTAACAACATGATGCCACAAATGAAAAATTGTATTCCTGATCTCACGTGACAGACCGCATTCAAAACACAGGCATACTAAAAATATTGTATAAAATAACCTTCCTGCTGTGTTCTAAGGTACGAATGGAACAAATGAATTTCATGTTTGGACTTAGGTCCTATCCCCAAAATACCTCATCATTTTTAAGCAAATAGTCTAAAACTGAAATCTGAAACACTTCTCATCCCAAGCATTTTGATTAAGGGACACTCAACCCAAAAAGAGGAAGAAAAAAAAAGTCAACTGTCCTGTCTCCTCTTTACTAGGCTTGTCCAGTTTGCTTGCTTGCATTTTGTCAAAACACTCGCCTGCTGCTTTTAGTACGAACTTTCTTAGTGTCATGAACACTTGCTAAATACTTTACAACTGGCAAAACCAAAGATATATTTAAATAATTGCTAGATACAATTACTTATATGTTTAATTAAAAATGATACATGCGTGCAGTAAATTCAAACAACACTGAAAGGTTATAAAAATTTTTAAAAATTCCTTTTATAGCCCTCCTGGTTCCTATTGAGTGTCTCACAGATTACTCACTCTTAAATTCTTGCGTGTTCCAGGAAATTTGTTTTGTTGTTGTCTTTATTTATTTTTGAGGCAATCCAGGCTGGTCCTAGACTCACTGTGTTTGAGGCTGGCCTCAAACTCACGGCTGTCCTCCTGACTCAGCCTCCCAAGTACTGAGATTACAGGCCTGCATCACCACGCCTAGCTAACTTTTATGTAATTCTAGGCAAATCAGACCCAGGCCCTTGTACATATTTGGCAAGCATTTCAACCACTGAATCATACTGCCTGCCCAGTTCCAGGAAGTTGGAGGAAAAGGCCATTCCAGTATATACATGAGCATTCTATAGAGTTTCTTTAAAAGTAAAAATCAACAGTTACTATACTTACTATTTTATTATTATTTTATATCTTATAGCAAATCAAATCATATTATATATACTTACAGTACTCTCCCCTTCCAACCAAACATGACTCTTTTGGTTAGTGAGTAAGCCATAGCCTCAAGCTAGGTATGACGAACAGGAGTCATCATGATACCTGACAGAAAGCCTTCAGGTCTTTTATTGTGAAAGAATGTAGCAGAAGCTACCTTCCAATTGAAACTACCAAAAAAGGTGATTGACCAAGCAAAGGGAAGTAAACTTCCAAACCAGTGATTAAATTAAAGAGGGAAAGATGCTAACTTAGATCCAGCTAGAAGGTCCAGAGGAGAGGAATGTATGGGCCAACCCAAGACAACACAGAGACATTAGCTACAGCTCTGCTTTGCAGACAGCTGCAGACGGGTGCTATTTTTAAAGAAGACCAAAGAAGTAATGACCGCAAATGAAAAGGGAACATGTTGGACTGCTAGAAAGGTGCTAATTTTGTAAACAGAGAATGGTGTTTATGTTTTAAAAAAATTCTATGGAGACACTTTAAAATAGAAATAGATTCTGATCAGTAGTGAGCTGACACAATGGGATAAATTAGGGCCCAAGTCTCTGTCTCCCCAACCTAACCAGAGCCATCTATATTATAAAAGGAGTAAAGTCTTACGTAAATATGTTGGAGGTATGGGATTATTGTTCTTTGGCCCACATAATTCTCTCTCTCTCTCTCTCTCTCTCTCTCTCTCTCTCTCTCTCTCTGTCTCTCTCTCTCTCTGTCTCTCTCTCTCTCTCTCTGTGTGTGTGTGTGCGTGTGTGTGTGTGTGTGTGTGTGTGTACATCTATGCCATTGACCCAGCTGCCATGATTCTCCCTTACATCCTTCATTACTTTCTGGTTTTGTTGTTATTGCCATTGTAAGAGTCTCAATATGGCCAAGTGCAATCCCTCTCCTCCAGATCTAATTCTGAAATGACGTTCCTCTTACGATTTACTAACTCATCTATTCCTCAAAGCTGAAATCTAACACACATTATACTCCAGCTCTTGGTGTATTCCTGGTTCTCTAGGGGAACTCACTGAGGACTGTTATCATTTTCACATGTCCATCTCTCTGGATTATGGGCTACTTGAGGCCAAAGACAATGTATGTGTATATCCTTGCACCTCCAGCAGTGCCTGACCCCTGATGATCCTTTAGTAATTAGGCAAAGAGAAGTAGGTAACTTGGAATTTACTTGTTTCTTGGCTTTATGAAATTATATTACCTTTTAATAAGAGAAATCCCAGCACATATGCAAAATTAATAATCTGTAATAAATGCATAATTTTACTATTCTAGAGCTCTTGTCTGCCACCCCTATTAACTAAGGCCTTTGTAGAGTTTCAAGGAAATATATTGACAGGTGTGCACTACAAAGATTTAAAAAATTTTTTCTGATTGCCTGTTGCTTCCTTGATTAAAACCTCAGATATGTCAAGTTGTACAGCCCTTAGATGTTGCCAGAGATAAAGTAAAACAATACGTCAGAGAGTTATGAAACTCTGGAAAAGAAATTGTAGGATCTTTTCTCAGAATCGGATCTCTTTTCTTTTCAGCTGACCCCATAACAATCCATGTAACAAGCAAGGTTTATTAGGAGAAGTGAGAAGATAGAGGCTGAGAATACGATCTTTACTTCCAAACCAAAGATAATTTTCTCAGGCATTCTTGTCTACTTTTCATAACCTGTTCTTGATGGATCCTGACACCTGCTCATCAGCATGAATGAACAGAGCTTCCCCTGCGCCCAGGTGCCTCATCGTCTTGTTGTAGGGGGAGCATCTCATTTCAGCATTAGACAAATGCCAAGATTGGGCACATCCTGAGAATCTCTGCTCTGTTGTTCTGCTCCTCCTGGGAACCTGCCTGGAGGTGTTGGAGTGCTCCAAAAACAGCTGTGGGGCCAGTGATCTTCAAACTTTTAAGGATTCTATTTCCTACCTCTTTTGACATGAGTATCTGCCTTTGGTTATAAATTATATATCAACATATGAAACTAGTTATTAAAATATACTGAGCATAATTATTCAATAAATGAGATAATAGAAGAAATGAATAAACAGTAATACTCATGGTAGGAACAGAAATGAAGTGAGGATAACCCTTTATTACAGCACCTTTTAAAGTGTCTCAAATTAAAACGCAGTGAGATTGGTACATGAACATAGAAACACACCAACAGAACAGAACGTGAATCCCAGAAATTAGTCCTACTTCTTTTGGAAATTCTAGTGTGTGTGTGTGTGTGTGTGTGTGTGTGTGTGTGTGTGTGTGTGTACATATATGGTAGCAGCTGATGCTGGAAATAATGTTTAATAAATATTGTTATAATGATGGATCCATTTAAGGAAAAATAGATCTGAACCTGGTAGTGTACAAGAGAATAAACTTCAGATGGATTGGCAATCTAAATGTGAGTAAATTATAAAAACATACCCTTCCCTGAGATAAAGCAAGAACCTGTTCCTCCTGTGGACTTTATGTATCACAAGAGTATTTGCATGGGAAAATAATGCACTGTAAATTAATCACACGATAAATGAGTAATTGAAAGAAAGATATTTGTCATTTCAGTCTCAGACAAAGATTTATTATCACAGATATAAAAAGAACCCCTGAAAGTTAAAAGAAAATAAAAGTCAATGCATATATCATAGAGACTTCTCGAAAGAAAACTTAAATGGTTCTTTAAAGATGAATGTCTGCCAAGCCAGTCTTGGTGGTGCACACCTGTAATGTTAGCCCAGCCCAGGCCATTTAACAACTTGTTGATACTCTATATTGCAATAAAAAATGGAATATTGATATAGCTCAGTATAAAAGTTCTGGGTTCAATTCCCTGCACCCAAAAAAAAAAAAAACGAACCACACACACACACACACAGAGAGAGAGAGAGAGAGAGAGAGAGAGAGAGAGAGAGAGAGAGAAGGGGGGAGGGAGACAAAGATAAAGCTCTGCCAAAAATAAATAAATTAAAAAGCAAATTAAAGCATCACAAAGGTGCCACCACGTCCCTGATGGATTAACAGTCCTGACTGAACAGCACACTCTGTCACCGCAGTGTGTGGCAGCAGGTGCTCTGATACCCTGCTGATGTGGCTGTGTGTATAACTGTTTGGATGAGGAACTCAGCAATATATGGAAAAGTCACATCTAATCTTTGACCTTCATTCCCACTAATGAAAGCCTCTGCTGAGGCAGAATTAGGATGTGTCTTTGTACGTGGTGTTTATTTCAAATTATTATAGAAATGTTAAAAGCAATCAAGTACTCACCTCTAGGGGAGTGGCTGGGCAGGCAGCACAGTGGTGCATACCCGTGCAGAAATGTTGGGTGACCTCCTGTACAGGGCTCCAGGCAGTCAGAGTGAGCAAGGCGCGGATGTGTTGCCAGCGCATGGCATTTCGGGTAAGAAGGGCACACTGAGTGGTTCATGAAAGTGCTCCACAGTGGATGCAAGGGACGCTAATGGGACAACATTGTCTTATTACTGTAACTTATGACACAGAATTGACTTTAAGAACCCAAATGTTTTTCTACAAAACATAAAATTAAAAGTAAAACATAACATTTACCAAAACAGCGTACTCTAAAAGTAAAGGAAATGAATGTACTGTGTGTCAAGTCAGTAATACAACTAAAGGATTACTCGGATTTGAATTTGGAACATAATACTAAACTGTATAGTGGGATATATTTTAAGGACAAACATAGCTGCAAATATATATTAACTTGTACTAATATAAAGTTGTATTTATTTATTTATTTATCTTGAGACAGGGTCTCACTCTGCAGTCCAGGTTGGTTCTGAGTTCACTATATCGCCCAGACTGGCCTTGAACACATAGCAGTCCTCCTGCCTCAGCCTCCCGAGTGCTAGGGTTACAGGTGTGTTCCACCACACCAGGCTTATGTGGTGCTGGAGAACTGAAGTAGAGTACTTAACATTTGCTAGGAAGGCGCTTTAACCGCTGAGTTATTCCTCTAGTCTGTTTTGATATTTTGAAAGTACATTATTATATTGCAGAGTAATACAGATTAGCAATCACGTTGATGTAGACAGAAATCAAAATTTTTCATATAGTAAGAGATTTATATATAAAGGCGAAAGAAATATATGATCTGAAGATAAACCAGAGTATATATAAAGTTTTAAAAAATGAAAGTCCTATAATGTTATGTTTTAATTGAAAATGGAGTGTCACAAACATGTACTAATAAAAGGAATAATTTGGGTAGGGGGAGAAAACAGGATTGTGAATTCAAAATACTTTTTTCTATTTAAAGTTGTTTCCTATCTCTGTCCTCTTATAAGTAGCCCAGGCTGGCACCAAACTTGAGATTCTCCTGCCTTACCCTCCCAAATTAAGATTACAGAAGTGTGCCACCAAACCTGGCAAAATAAATTGCGATAATTTTGCAACTCATAATTGAATATGATTATTTGCAGGTAAAAACATGAAACAAAACGTTGATGGAAAATATTACAGTGGTAGGATGTGTCTGTTATCATTTCAAACACTGATTAAGCTTTTTATCTTTTTACTAGTATGGCTTTCCATACATAATAACAATCAGCATGAGAAATTGGCATGTTTACATATCACACCTTGATCAAAAAGTAGGCCAAGCAGGCCGTGTGTGATGCAGTAGGAAGTGCATAGCACTCCCTGTGTATTGTTTTGTCCATCCCTTCAAAGAAGAAGGAAAGGAAGGAAGGAAGGAGAGAAGGCGGAGAGCAAGGCAGAGCCAGCTAGCTCACACTGCAAGGCAGGTAGAGGCACAGACAACGTGACACAGAGACGGGATGTGGGCAAACTCACACCACAGGACAGCTGACCAGGCTTCTACAGCAAGCCAGCGGCATGAAAGGAGAGGAAGGAACAGGCATCTTAGCTTTAAATTAAACAAGACGAAAAGCTTAAAAAGGAGGCTGATTCTGAGACACGCCGACTCAAGTGAGATATTTTGGGGGAATTTTACAAGTGCTAGATATTAGATTGTACCAAAGGGTTCTTTTTAATTTTTTCAGTTGTTCTAATGGTGCTGTAGCTATACATCTTTAATATTTAGTGAAGCCTACTAAAATAAGAAAAAAAGCTGAGATGTGTGATTTGCTTTATATTCCTCAGCAGCAAAATGAATATATTTTACATGAGAAAATCTTGATAATTGTTGAATTTCGATGGTGGATCCATGATATTGTCTTTTCTCTCTTTTGTGTCCTTGAAATTTTTCACAGAAAACTATCTGTGCCGGGGTTATAGCTAAATGGTGGAGGGTATGCCTGAACTTGATACCCCCACTGCATAACAAGAAACACAAACATTATATAAACCCATAAAAATAAAACAAAGGATGTAAGGAATAAATAGACATTCTATTTCTTTTCTGTACCCTTCTGAGTCTTTGAATCTTTTTTCTTTCTGTCTTTCTTTCTTTTTGCACATTTTACTGTAATGTGTTCAGGGTTAAAGAGAAAATAAATAGATCCAAGTAAGACTTCTGGGCTTAAAGTTTGAATCATCCAAAATTCAATTGTTGGTCCCTAATCATGGTGCAATAGTATTAACAGGTGGCCTTTGGAAGACGATTTGATCATGAGGACAGAGCCCTCTTGAATAGTACTTGTGCCCTTACCAGGAAGGCCTGAGAAAGCTTGCTTACTCCTGCCGTTTTCCCCACCATGAAGAAAGGACCTTTGCTAGACTTCAGGTACACCAGCTCCTCTGGCTTGAGCTTCCCACTCCCCAGAATATATATAACAAATTTCTGTTTATAAGTTAGCCAATCTAAGGTTACTTATAATTGCAGTGGAAGTGAACTACAGTAGTGTGTCTACTTGGACTAGATATGCCAGGTTCTCTTATATTTTACATTTGTATAAGAAAAGTCAGCTGTACTTAAGCATTCCATTTTAAATCTATTTAGTTCAATTTACATTAACAGAAAAAAATTCCGTAAAAACAAACAAATTTAATCCTGTTCTCAACTAGGATTTCAACATCCTGGGTTATGTAGCAAAGGCCATTGGTAAATTCATTTTTTAGCAGCTACATTTTTTTTTTATCTCACAATGTAATGTGGATCTTTCAGTGCACTTCTTTGGAAAGAGACTTTAATATTTTATCCTCAGGATGTAAAAATGCCCATCAAATTGTGCATGTCACATTTACAGGCTAATAGTAAGAAAAGGTGAACATTAAAAATAATTTATTGCACTTTTAAACATTTAAATTTTCCTTTTGCATTTACATAATGGAGACTAGTTTGAGCTAGCCAGACTTGTCAACCTTCTGGCTTTTCTAAACAAGAAAACAGACTTGCAACCCTTGTAATGGTCAGGGCTCAGTCAGCATCTGACATCTCAACACAAGCACTTTTCAAATTACTCATACTTTATAAAATATTAACTAATATCCAAATCCCTGTCATAATAGCTTAACATCAGGTTCCATAAGACTCTTCATATTAACTGACCAACTTCCTTTAACCCTGAAGACCCCAGAGACCACCAGACCACCAGAGAGAGGACAGTGGTGGTAGAAAAACAATGGAAAAGTCGAGACACATACGCAGCATCCAAGCAACCTGGAGCCACATCAGCAGCACGTGCACATTGTCCCTTGGTCATTTGTGTCAGAAGCTGTTTCCATGCTGGATTTCCCCAGTTCACTATGAATTCATGAGCAAGAGAATGGAGATGTTAATAGGGAAAGAGCTTCACTTCACCTCCTCCTCCGTTACCTCTCGGGTTTGGAGTGGGAACAAGAGTGCATCCAAGTCGGGCTTCTAATTATTTAACAGTCATCACTCTTGCTAACACCATTTTCTGCGTTCAGCTGTTCTGCTTTCGTGGTGAGATACCAAAGTCTGCTAAGCAATGAAGGATAGCCAATATTCTAAACTATTTTGCTGAGAAATCAGTTTTCTCGAGAGACACACGTAAGGCCTAGAAATGGCATCCGTACGTCCTACCATGTGACTCATTTTACCTTCTACCTTTGAGGCAAAGTTTAGACTCTGGCTTAGCCGTATAATTGCTACCCTGCTACCTTATATTTAACAAATCTACAAGTTTCAACGGCACCGATATACGTGTAAGAATTAATAATTTTAGATAAACCTAGAAATCCACACGTAGGTCGATTTTAGCTCTGTAACCTTAACAACAAACAAAGCTGGAAGCTGCACACTGGTTCTGACGTATCACTCACAAAGAATGTGTTCCTTAATCTCAGGATGGTGAACTGGAAATTCCATGAAATGAGAAACAAAAGTCAATTACACAGCTCCTTTTTTTCTTTTCTTTTTCTTCATTTTCCGTGAAGCGGGTGTTTCCTAGTAGAGCTCTGTTCCCAAGGCCAGTTGCGGTAAGCACAAATTGACAGGCACATACACAAAACAAAACACATATGTTGTATTAGCCAAGTTTTAGTATGTTCAGACTCTTTCAGAGGAATAGCACTGTGGTCATAGCACTTGTCTTTCTAGCACACGGCCTTGCGTTCAATTCCTCAGAACCACCTAAACCAGATTTGGGGGCACACACATGTAATCCCAACACTGGGGAGGCTGAGGCAGGAGTATGCCATGAGTCCAAGGACAGCCTGGGCTACATAGTGAGTTCACGGTCAGTTTGGCTACAAAGTGCAACCCTGTCTCAAATAAATAAATAAATAGTCCACTACCATTCATTATCTTTTATCTAATTACCTAGGACGTCTAGGTTCATGCTCAAAAATAACAGTTGCAACCAAATGCCTTTAAAGGCCCTAAAAACAAAACAAAACAGAATAAAATCATGGCTCGGTATGCCTAGCCTTTATCAGAGCCACATATGAGCCTACAGTCTAGAAAGGTGAGCCTGGGCTGATGCCGCTGGCGTGGGTGCCACTGTGCAGGCCTTTGAGCGGGTCAGGCTGGGCTATGACTGAGGGCTGGAGGCCTGCTGAGCCTAGGGGCCCCAGCTCTAGAGTCATTCCCCTGGTGGCTCAGTTTGTCCATCCTGGCCTTGGGGCTATTGCCTGGTCCCAGCTCACAAAGGGCCAGCCTAGCCAGAGGCCCTGTTGCCTCATCCTCCCTTCCCTGTGCTGAGTGACCCTGTGCGGTTGTGCACCCACTGCCCCAGGCACTGAACACTCAGCTTTCCCTGCTGGAGGTTTCCTGTGCGGTGTGAGCATGAGGTCCATTGCCTCAGACCCTTGCCATTCCCCGTGGTAGACTACATGGGGTTGTCAGAGGGAGAATCTGTACTTCCCCTTTTCCATGGTTCCCTAGGCCTAGATTTTTTTTCCCCCATCCTTAAACAAATAGGTAGTCTTCGTTGTGGGCTTACCTGGGCTCAGACCCTCCTCAGTCCTGTCTTCACCCAGCCCCACCATGGCCATGCTAGCGAGTTCCCGGTAACTCCTCTTTCCCCACACCTCACACTCAGTCACTGAGGATGCCTGACCCCTGGGGTAGTACTTACACCCAATTTTTCTTACCCTGGTTCATACATGAAGTTACCAGGTCAGCTGAAGGCTATTTATTTGAGTGTTATCGTTCCTGTCTCTGAATGTAACAATCTCAGGCTTTTCGTGCTGTGAAGGAAGTTAGAACTCCCAAGCAGAGCAGAACTAGTGAGAAACCAGGCAGGGCCCCTTGCCCTCTACTGGAGTGCCCCCTCCTGGGGGACCTGTAACCCCCCCCCCAAATAAAACCCCAAATAGTGGTAAATGGTGTCAACGCAGTCACCTGTCCGGATGAAGGACACGGAGGCATGGAGAAAAGAGAGTGTGTACCCCCGAATGGGTGGCAGGCACCCTGAAACATGGCCGGTGAGGAGTTTGCATCCACAGTTCACAGATTCCTCCCATTGCCTTGCCATTGTCAGAGCTCACAGTGTTCCTGGCTGAAATCTAAGAGTCCTCTCTACAAATAAGGCAAAAAAAAAAAAGATGATTTGCTTAAGTTGGATTGGTTCAGGGCCAAGCTCGTCATTGTGACGGGCCATGGTTTCTCCTCCACCTTCATCTCCCCAGTGCATGCCGGTGTAAAACATGAGAATGTGATAAAAGGGGACAAGGGTGAGACTTCCAGTTGCCATTGTGCAGCATCATGTGTGCTGTCATTCACAGCAAAGATGAACACATTTTATGTCTCACATTAAATGTATATATGTTACTTTCTAAAATTTGCTCTGTGCTATCTGATGGAAGGACAAAATCATATGGCTTTCTTTCTTTTGAAATGACTCAGCAAATTCATTTGGTACTATTTTGTCAAAATAGAATGTTTTATTGCTTTATAACTTTAGTTTCTATGGGAACAGGATCAATTATAAAGTATTTGGGACTCGTTAAAAATGTTGGGTTCAAGATTTCTAATTTGGGTCCAGGTACTTGTAGTTTACTCACTGTGAATTTCTGTTACATCTTTGAAAGTTGGAAAACTTGTGTTATGATTTCATGATATTTGCATTTTCAAAAAATTTTATTGGAGATTTAAACAGAGATCCTTAAGATCATCTAAAATAGGGGATAATACATGTTAAAAAAATATATAGCCATAAAGTTTTTTTCTTTTTTGCCATTTTTTATGTACGTATAGATCTTACTCATCTTTACTTTCTCTTCCCCTTCGCACCTTCTCAACCCCCACATCCCCTTCTCTCTCCACAAAGGCTACCTTACTGTATTCCATCTCTTTTACTTTTTTACGGTTTGGTTTTCTCATATTAGAGAAACCATATGATATTTAATCTTTGGTGTCTCATTTATTCCACTAAGCACCATGGTCTCAAGGTATATCCATTTTCCAACAAATGATTCAAGTGTATCTTTCCTTATGGTAGAATGGTATTGCATTGTATAAATGTATCACATCTTTATCCATTCATCTAGTGCTGGACATACTGGCTTCTTCCAAGATTTGGCTTTTATAAATTATGCTACTATAAACATGAGTAAGACACACAGTTCATGACAACTAAGGTAACTTAAGATACACTAATTGTCCCAGTTAAAAGCATCAAAATTAGTTAAACCTTTCTTAGCTAAAAATGTGATCCTTTGTAATGATAGCACATTGTGAGTAGGAGATACTATGTTGGGCCTAGATTTGACATAGTGAGTGAAAGTTTAGAGAGGTCAGGGAATTAATTAAATTGAAAAATCCTCATAGGTAGAAAAAAAAAGTCTTAAATAAATCCTGTACCTCTCTAACACTTCTTTGATAGCTATGAAAGCAAGTTGAACCAATGGAACATAATGTAGATCTTAGCTTTTTTTTTTTTTTTTTTTTTTTTTTTTGGTAATGTTATGGTCATGTTACATTAGCTTTTTAAGTAGAAAATACAGCCTATAAAACAAAGTTGCCAAGCTTGTTATTGAGAGGGTCGTCAATGAATTGTCACGAATGATCAACAGGAGGGGTGCTGAGAATTTTGTCCATCTATTTTGGTGCTGTAATGATAAGTACTTTCTGTATATTTAGAGGCAAGGTACCAGGGCTGTTAAATAGCTTGTAGTATCCCAGGTAGTCTTATAAAATAAAGAACTTTCCCTGTGTTTTCCATCCTTTAGTCTTCATGACTGATAGCCTAGTGTATCCTTTCTTCATTGTGTCTTCTAATATTTTCAGGAATAACCATTTACAAATTAAAATACATATTGTTTTATTTTTCCTTTCACTTCTCTTAAACATTAAAGAGCATTACATTTACTTTTCTCATATATATTGTACTTATACAAATTATGTATGTTATATATGTGCTATAAATATGTGCCATAAGTATGCATACAGTTTTTATATACTGTGAAACCTCTAAAGGAGCTGAATATGGTCAGGTTGTATTTTTGAAGAAGCTAACTCATGCAAGAGTGAAGTTGAAAATTTGTCCACATCAACATTCATCCATAGCAATTTTCCTTTTGACTGCAAGGAAGAGGTGTCTCTCCTGTCCAAAGCTGATTTCTTATCTGTGCTCCTGACCCTGTGTTTCCAGTCCCCTTTCTCAATTTACCTTCATTACTAGACTATTATTACAGGCTATAAATATATCAAGTGTCTCCAAGTTTGCATGGGAAGATTGCCCACTATGATGTTCTAGAGAAACGTTTTGAGATGATGATTTAGTCTTATTACTTCCCTTTTGTTATTGGCCATTCAATTTATTTCCTTTATCATGCCATTGGAATTGTCATCAGCATATCACCAATAAATTTACTGACAACTACATCTATGCCTTTGTTTTACTCAAAACTTTATTTGGCCTCTTTGAGGCACCAAACATTGTCTCCTTGAAAGTTTGCCCACCTTTGCCCATGGCACCCCCACAAGCTGCCCCACTTTCTTTTATTTCTTCAATGTTTTTTGCCTCCTTTATGCGTTTCCTCATGGACTTTTTCTGTCTTATTCTACTCTAGTATTTTTTGCTAAAATTGTATTCTTCCCCAGAGAGTTACAGTGCTCCAAAGGATGTTAAAGGCCATAATATAGTCCTACAATAGAGAGCTTTGTTCATCTTGTTAACTTAGTGTTTCTCAAACAAATGTCATCAAATGTGACAGATCACAACGTGCTATTTAATTTTATCAAAGTAGATTGCAAAGGAAAGTTTTATGAGTCATTTATGTTAGCTACTGTTTTCATCGAAAAGCTTCCCAGAAGTCACAAGACTTAATAGAGTCTTGAAGACTGGATAAAATGTTAATGGAGAGGAAAAAGTGCTCCCATCAAAGCCTACACCTCTTCTTCAAGAAAAGCTCAGAGAAACGCATAAGAAAGACCCAATGAACATGTCCTTCCCTCTTGAGAACGCAGAAAGCCATGACTCTGAGGAAGGAATTTGTCGAGGTTCAAAGATGAGTTGACTAGGTGGAGTTGTTCTAGATAAGGAGTTTCGGAACAAAGCCACCTATGGAACTTGTTGTAAATTACTGTGTTGCTGGATCTCCAAAGATTCAAAGGACATGTTTGAGCATCCCCAAATTAATTTATTACTGTAACTTGTTATGATTGCCTGTATTAGTCAGCACTCTCCTGAAAAATAGAACCAATGTGTTGTGTTTGTATGTGAGCGTATGCAACAAATTGGCTTGTGTGGTTATGGAGGCAGGGAAGTCCAAAATCTACCGAGCTGGCTGGAAGGCCTGAGACACAGGAATCACCAATGCTGCAGTCTTGTTCCAAAAACTACCTACTGGAAGAATTCCCTCTTACTTGAGAGAGAGTTCGTGTTTTTATTTAATTTAGGCCTTTGGATCATTGGATGAAATCCACCCACATTGAGAAGGGAAACTGCAGTGTGCTGATTTAAGTGGTATTCTTATCCAAAAGCACCCTTGTATTTAGAATAATGTTCAACCATATGTCTGGACGCAGTGGCCTAGCCAAGGGAACATAATTAACTATCGCGATGCTGTTTTCAATTTTATATCACAATGTTAACAAATAAATGCTAAGCGCTGTCATCTTGGGTTATTAAATTTAGACTGCTTATTTTATTTATTTATTTATTTTTTGAGACAAGGTTTTGCTCTGCAGTCCAGGCTAAATTTAGACTTTTTATTAACCTAATTTCCTATTTCAATAGCAAAGATTTTTTTAAAAAAAAAACCTATTGGTTTGTGGCTTTTAAACCCACATTTTGGGTTGCTAAGAGATGTCTTAGAAGTTGAATTGTAATTCATAAGCAGCAAGTACATTCATGTGCCTAATATTTTGTGGTAACATAATATGAAAATCTATTCTAGGTGAGTATGGTAGCACAGGCTGTAATCCCAGTTACTTGAGAGACAGAGGCAGGAGGATTACAAGTTTGAGACCATCATGGGCAACTTGGTGAGATTCTGTCTTAAAATAAAAAATGTAGCCCACAAGTAGAGCACTTGCCTAACATATGCTCATCCCTGGCTCAATCCCTAGAACAAGAAAAAAATAAATAAAATTAAGGATGAAAGGGTCTCTCACGCTAAATTAGCACTGAAATGAGTAAGTCATCCTAGCCATTTTTAAATCAGGGAAAACAAGAACAGCCCCAACAATTCATCTTTTATTTTTGTAGCACATCATTATGTATGATTACTGTGGAATCATTTATGGAACACTAAATTTGAATCACCACACTGTATAAAAAGCAATGTGGAATGAAGGAGAAGAATGAGAAACAAGTATTTATAGAGAGTCTAAAGCACGCCAGGCACAAGCTAAGCAATTATGTATTTTATTTAATTTAATCTGTACAACCATTTAAGGGAGGCACTATTAAATTCATTTTACCAAAAAGAAAACTAAAGCTTTATGTTGCCTGAGGTGAAGTGGCCAGTAGTTCATAGTGCTGGGTTCCAATTCCAGTTTGTTCTCTTTTCTCTGTTGGCTATGACTTTTTGAAGACAAAAAATAGATTTGTTTTCAGGTAAAATAAAAAATTTAGGCCATATGTGTAACATGGTACCCTTTTCTCACCCATTTGGACTTCAGAGTTACTTTTGATTTTATTTCAGATAATATTTAGTCAAGGATCCAAGCTGTGGAAAGTAGTGGTGGTGAAATAATTTTTAGATCTTTACGTCAGTGAGTGTGGAGTGAACTTTGAAAGCACCTTATCAAAAAATTAAAGATGCTCCAGAACTTTAGACTATCTGTTTGATTCTGTGGTGACCCCTTTCACCCTCATGCTGTGCAGCACGTCAAACAGCCATTTCACCTGAATTACATTATGACAATGAGGCTTTGCATACCACATTTGGACATAAATACTATTGTTCCTCTTTTTAAATACTAAATATGAATGAGTTTCAAAATTGGACCTTTTCACACAATATATTCTGAACTTATTTTCTATTCCAGGAGACTGCTCTGAACGTCCCCCTGATTCGAGTATGTGTAGATACATCTATTTCTTTTGTCAGCCTGTTGATTGGCTCTAAATATTGTCTGTGTGACTTGAAGTTGAGTGTGGAGGACCAGTTTTGAAATGAAAGAGTGAACCCAAGAACTGTTTTTACCAAAAGAAAAGAAGAAGAAAATAAAATTATAGACCTTGGATTCAGAGCACACAAAAGTCAGGGTAGCTAATTCTGAGTAATCTAGCCTGACAGTCACAAGTCTCAAATAGGACAGAGAAGGCTTGCCAACCCATTGTTTCCATATTCTGCACTTCAAAATAAATGGTTCTTATTCTCTGGACTTCCTGAAGACTAATCAAAGGAAACATGAAGCAACAATAAGCTGGAAGCTTTCCTTTGGTTTTCAAGTTTCTTCTGTAAGCATTCGGGCTAACAGAATGTAATTAAGAACACATGTATGAAACGTAAAAGCTATAATTGTGTGAGTCATTGTCCAGCAGACTTGGAACAATTATATTCCCAAAAGTCTTATATTTTAAGAATTGAAGATTGATGGAGAGAGAGAGAGCAAGTATGCTAGGTTGTTGGTCCTATACAATTTTTTAGTGTTTTAAAAGTTGAACTGTCGAACCATGATCCCTAGAGATGACTTTCTTTACCCAAGCACTGCAGGTGATCAAGTGTGGGAAGTTAAACTCAATACAATTGGAAATACTATTGACAGAAGCTCATAATTCTGTATAGGATTAGAGTAGTAATATGCTGTGTAAGAAAAAAACAATGCAGGAAAAATCTTATTTTTGCAAATTTTACAAAATACACATACATTGCAAAGCCCTCTCCACCCACTACCAAGGTCCTGCACAATGATTATGCCACAGTTGACTCCCAAAATTTACACTCCATTAAATTCATAATTCCTCTCCCTTTATGTGCCTGTTCACCATATCTTATAAAAGTTTTCTTTCACGCAAAGATTGAAATCATTATCAGGGCTATTTTTGCTTAAGAGATATAAAGATAACCTTTACTCACAGACTATAAATTTAACAGATTAGTGATATTAGAGAATTATATTGATATTTCTTTGTGCCAATTCTCACAAACATGTTTCATAATCAAAATGAAAACATTTGAAACGTTAAAGTTTATTAGTGATTCCCGAAATTCACTTAATAAGGCAGAAAAGTACAATTTATGAGGTAAAAAGAACATTTAAAACAACACTAAACATCCATATTGGGGCTGAGAGTGCAGGAAACTCAGTAGATGGGAGAATGTTCTCTTTTCATATGTGTTGCTTAAAGGACTTCATAAATATCAAATAATTATGGAATAACCATCTCCCTGTCCCTGACCCAAGTAGCCCCTGAGTAATTTCTGTGAGTCTACTTTGAGACACTTAATGCAAAGCTTCCCAGATTCTTACAGAATTTTGGAATCAGAATTGGTGATTCAGAACTAGAGTTCAGAACTCTGATTCAGAAACTCAGTTGTATGCAGTTGCTTAGAGCTGATCAAACTCTGGAGAAGTGATATACAATACTGACTCTGTAAAAAAGACTCTGTAAATTACTTCAGCTGAGAAATAGAGCTACCAAAAGCTGATGATGATTCTGGACTTTTAGTCTTTGAAAGTTATTCTAAGATGTAAAAATTTGGTAATTATAATTTCTTATCAAAGCAAAAGGATTTACCTAAAGTAATGAAGCTCTCAAATGTCCCCTGTAGACGTGCACCTGTGACACATTGTACACCACCTTTGCCATTAGTGAGGTCATTCAGCCTCCTTTGCCATCACATCGTGTGCCTATTTTGATATCTGACATCTTTAATAACTTTCTACTTTGCACTAATGAAACTTCAGGGCCATTGTTTCGTGGCATCTTAATCTTACAGAGATCCAGTTAGAACATAGCATTGGTCAGCAGCTGTGGCTTCCATCCAGTCTTTGTTTATTAGTGTTACCTTTGAAAGATGACATTTCTTCATGTTGTCTCAACAGTCTATTGGATTTAATTGTTGCCATTCATCAAAAATGTATAGCTAATGTTACTATTGAATAACTTGTGTTCGGCTGAGATTGTCACTTGGGAAATATCAAAGAAAATTTACAGAATCCCCACATGGCGTCTTTCATGTCCTGGTAGGAAATACCTGCTGTGAACTTCCATCACTGACAGCTTTCCTATGCCAGTGATTACCATTAAACATTTGAAGATGTGCCAAGTAACATTCCTCTGAAATTTTTGAGAAAGAATTTTACTTAAAGAAACTAATGTATTTACTATATCTGTTTCTAATGCCACTTGAAAATTTTAAACATCCAGTTGTTTAGGGCAAGAGAATGTCTTAAAGTTTTCTGAGTTTACCAATGCACATAAATTATATGGAAACAGCGTGTGTGTGTGTGTGTGTGTGTGTGTGTGTGTGTGTGTGTGTGTGTGTGTGTGTGTTTTTCTGGTACTGGGGATTGAACCCAAAACCTTCACACTGAGCTATATCCCAAGCTCTTTTCACTTTGTGTTTTGATACAGGTTCTTGCTTAGTTGTGGAATTGCCCAGGCTGGGCTTGAATTTTTATCTTCCTGTCTCAGCCTCCCAGAGTACTAGAATTACAGGTGTGTTCCACAACATCCAGCTGAAAACAACTTTATTCTCCATTCTGAAACACCAGTACTCCCTCTTGTGCTTGAGCTGGCAAAGACCCAGAGAAAGGGAAGTGCATGCAACACTTGTGCAGTGTCTAATAAGTACTGAGGGTTGATTTACATGAGCTTGCTCACCATACACATCCATTAGCCCTCTCTTGTGATATACTCTCCAAATATCTTGGCAATCATGAAGTTTGAAAATGGATATGAAGCCATTCATTGTTCCTGAACCAGTACAGTGTTTGGCACAACCTTCTCTTAACGCCTTACACCAACCTGAGAGAGAGACAACAAAGTTCTATGAGGCTCTAGAGGCAAACCTTGGCTTCCTTGCTTGCTAAACCACTGTGACCTTAGAAAACTTACTTAACTCTCAATCATGCCCTCTGTCAAGTGAGGATAACAACACAGTAAAGTCACATCTTACTGCAACGTTAGCTCTTAGGGGAAATTTTTATTCATCATAAAAATCACCCTTTCACTCTTAAAAACTTTGTTAACTCATTGGGACATCCATTGTGAGTAGTGACAAAGTCAAGTATATTTTTTTAATCTCCATCCTTCAGCCTGACTTCCCTTTCTCTGAGATAGAATGTTGATATTTCATTAAGAAGAAGGACCAGAATGAGTAGCTTGAGAAATTAGAAAGGCATCTGTCTGTCAATATGTCTCTCTTTCTGTGTTCTTTATTTCCTAGTTGGGTGGTTGGTTATAAGATAGATGATGATAGGACCTCCATTCTCTTTCTTACCTTTCTGAGTTATTTTCTATCCTTATAAATAGTTATCCATATAATAAGTTCTGGGTGGTATTATTTTGTTACCACTACCCCATAAACTTTTTAATATTTGTTAGCATAATAATTATATATCCATGATTGTCAAAAACACAAAGGTACTAATTTATGTTGCTTAATAATTATGAAGTGACTTTTAAAAGATTTTTATGACTTGATTTTATATGTAATACCATTGGTACTGTAGTTTTAAAATAAACTCTGTAACACTTCGATTTTTCAAAATCATGTTTTTAACTAAAGATGTTAACTTAAACATTTTAATTTAAAAATTATTGTAGTGTAAATATTCTTAGCCAAATCATATTATCTTGGGTGAGTAAAAAAAGTAAGAACTTTTTATTCTTAAATTTGGAGATAAAACAAGCAGAAAAAGTTTCATTTCACTAGGAATTATTTGACTTGGAGTTGCAAGCAGTTATGGAAATAATCATCTCTTAGCCTCATTTTATGAACTTTTGCCAATAATGTTGGAATACATCCATAGTTACTAAAGATGTTTTGTAGCTAGCATTAAAACAATTGTTGACCTCAACATTGGACCAATGTGACAGGTTTTGTTTTTCTGTAATTTATGCTGGAAAAAAATGAAGGAAAAGAATTGGTTAAAGAAAGCAGCCAACAGAGGCTGCTCCTAACATCTGCTGGGAAATGTGGATGTAAACTCCAACATTTTGTTTTTATAAAAAGAGTTATTTGGTACAAGTTTTTAAAAAGTGTATTTTAAGTCTAGAAAGCCTGAAACAAGTTAGAAATCTTACAATAGATGTGTTTTAATTTAAGACTCAAAAATATTTGCTTAAGTTCAACACATGACCACAGTTTCAATGTTTTTACTTAATTATAAGCAAACCTTTAAATGGATAGAAGTATAGAAAACAAGTTAGAAGGTGAAGACACGCTTAATGTAGCAGAAATACATATTCAGCTACCTAGAAATATACCCATTTATTAATTTACTAAAATGAATCCCCTTCTCTGCTAAGTATATATCCAAAAGAAATGAGATCAGGACGTCAAATGCATCCACACCCCCATGTTTACTACAGTACTACCTGAAGTGGCCTGGAAATGGAAACAACCCACGTGTCTATCAACTCATGAATGGGTAAAGAAAATATGGTACCTATATACAACAGAATACCACTGAGCCACAAAAAATGAAATCCTGTCATTTGTGACAACATGGATGTCACTGTGTTAGGTGAAATAAGCTATGTGTAGACAGATGAGGGCACACGGTCTCACACATGTGTGAGTCTAACAGAGTTGTTGCGGGAGAGTGGACTGGGGAGGGGCAGGGGAAAGGTAGATTAGTGTGCATTGAGTTGCAGTTAGGAGCAAGAGGTTCTGGTATGCTGTTACACGGAAGGTGACCATAGGTAAAAAAGGTTAGAAGAAAGGATTTTGAAAGCTGCCACCGTAAAGAAATGATACACCTATGAAGAGTAAGAGATATGTTTAACCTGATTTAGACATTACAAAGTATATCAAAATTTTGCATGATACACCACTAAGATATAGATTTTTATATTTTTATGTGTCAGTTAAAAAGTAAATAAAGATACATAAACAAGATACACACACACACACACACACACACACACACACACACACACACAATCAGGCTTGAAGTTGCTTCACATGAAGAAAGCTGGAGCCTGCTGAGAAAACAAGCCTTCTCAGGAGGAGGTAGCATGGTGTGTGGGAAGGTCAAAGCCACAAGGATGTGGAAGGAAAGGTTGTCCTTTGCTGTGTTATCCGGATTTTCTCTCTCAAGTGGTTTCTAGGGAATGTGGGTCTTTTGTTTTGTCTAAAAAGTGTAGTAAAATACTTCAAAAATTGTCAATCATAATTAGAGCTTCTCTGAAGGCAGTAATTCATCCATTGTCAAAGAGGAAAAGAGAATTTTTTTTCAAAATATCCTCTGACAAGTTCACAGAATAATTGTTTGGAATCTTTTTTTTTTTTTTTTTTTTGAGACAAGGTCTTGCTCTTTAGCCCCTTCTGGTCCTGACCTCACAATGGAGCCCAGGCTGGCCTTGGACTCACAACAATCCTTCTGACTTGGCTTCTTAGGTGCTGGGATTACAGGCTTATGCCACCACACTCAGTTTATGTAATGCTGGGGAATCGAACTCGGGTACTTAGCACTTGCTAGACAAGTGCTTTAATCTCCAAGCCATTCTTTCAGCCCCTTGTTTGGAATCTTAATCATTACAAAAATGTCTAGAGATTTTTGTCTTTAAGTGTAGATTAACACAACAGACCCTACAGAGCCTATCATTTCCTCATTTCACTTCGAGGATTGTGGCTTGGCCTCTTATTCTCAGCCATGCTGTTCTCTGAAGATACAGACTGTGCTGTAGATTGTACAAAATAAAATTGAGGAAGGAGAGGAAATGGTGGAAAAACAGGAGCAGCTGGTGGGACGAAGGCAGGCGTGCTGCAGAAAAACCTATAGACCCGGGACAAACTCATACCAGGAGTAGGTGAAGCCCAAGGTCCACAGCATCAGACTGAGAATCCCTGATCTCCAGCCTCTCTCCCCTCTGACCTTCACAGGCGCACTGTTTCCACCTTCCTGTTGTATTTTAGGAGCTCTCCTTTTCCATTGTGACCAATTTTTTAAATATCTTCTGCCGTCATTAGACCCATGGGCCTTTCCAGTTGGCATCTTTTTTCACAGGCAGTCCCTGCTCAGGGGTTAGCCAGGTGTGGTTCCTAGTGTAGAAGTGAACCATCACCAGGGCTTTGGGTACAAAGGGGCTGAATTCAGGTCCCAAATCCATCATTTACTACTTGGATAACCTTGGCCACATTTCTTATTCTCTCTGAGCTTTAGTTTTCCTGCCTGGAAAAAAAAAATATGTGGATAAACACTGGGCAACAGAGAGTATTGTTGGAAGAATTAGAGTTTTTTCCCATTTTATTGATATGCATAAGTGCAAATTTTAAGGTTTACAATGAAGTTGAGCATTTGGTGCACATACGTAGCTTGTCAAGGTGACAAGGACTTTCCTGCTCTCCTTTTGTCCCTCCCCCTTCTCACCGCTCCACTCTGGAAAGCAGTATGGAGATCTCTCAAAAGACTGGAAATAAATATCCCCTTTGATCTAGAGGAATTTTAATGCTTGTAAAACACTGAAGATGTTACCTGACACCTGAGTGCCCAGATCCAGTTTCTCCAGCTCTCTTCCGCCTCTCCGCCCTGAGTGTAGGAAACAAGTATATTTTAGTCACAATAGTTGATCTTAAATCTTAAGTCTAAGTTATGAGGGTTTTTTTTTGTCCTTTCTCCAGTGGCCAAAAGTTTTTAAATATGACAAGGCAAGAAGTACCCTGTTTTTCTCTCTCTGGATTTGATGCTCTATCTCTCCTCCTTGAGGCAAAGTACACTCAGGAAGGTGGGAGAGGACAGACAAACAAAAAGAACAAATATTTCAAAACATTGTCCTGGCTGACACATGATTCTCTGTGCATAGATGGCATCTGATGAATGCATGGGTGAGAGGCTCAACACTTCGTGGACATCACCTACAATCCTGGCAGAAGGGATGATGTGGATTTTAATGCCTTTCTTTGTGATGAGATTTGTAGATATAAAAAAAAATGGAGTTGGGCCTAATGGTACACACCTGTTATCCCGCCACTCCACAAGGCTGAGGCAAGAGTTGCACAAGTTTGAGCCTAGCCTGGGCAGCTTAGCAATTTAGTAAGGTCATTTCTCAAAATCAAATGTCAAATGTAGGCTGGGAATATAGCTCAGTGTGAAGGCCCTGAGTTCAGTCTCTAGTACCACAAAACATTGATGCATACTGGGGAGGCCAGCCAGTGAATTGCCTTTTACCCATGAATTTCCAGTGCATTCTTGGAATAGAGCTAAAGAGTCTAGCAGAAAGGGTTGGAGAATTTAATCTCAGAAGTGAGCTTAAAGCTGGAGATACAGAGCAGGGGGTAGATGGATGGATGGATGGATGGATGGACAGACAGATGGACACTAGGTTGCATATTAAGGTGAATTAAGGGCCTAAGTTCTTATTTTTAGTAGGGCTGGTGAGAATGTGTTATCTGTTCTGTAGCCAAATACATCACTGGCTCATCACTTTGGGATGTACTGAAAGGCCAAAAGAATAATGCAGAAAATGGTAGTAACATGCGTAGTTTGGTTTTCCTATTTTGATACTTGAAAACGTAAGTTATGAATTGTGTAAAATTGTTATGTAATATAGGCCAGTTTTCTATAGTATTGCATCCCATTCAAACATTTTAAAATAGAATTTTGTACCATTTTTGTTTTATTTTTACTTGTATTATTATTTCAGTACTAGGAATTGAGCCCAGGGTCTTCATATTAAGATACCTTAGTGGCCCATTTTTAATTTTGATTTTTTTCAGACAAGGTTTTACTAAGTCGCTCAATTGCCAAGGCTGCGCTTAAACTTGCGATCCTTCTGCCTCAGCCTTCCAGAGTACTGGGATTACAAGCCTGCACCCCTCGGCCTGTTTCTTTTTTTCTTTTTGGTACTATTTTAATTAACTTGTTTGTTTTAATCTTTCAGATCACAAGGCCTATGGATTGTCTGCCTCAAAAGACCCTCACATGGTCTCAGCTATAGAGTTCAAAGGTATAGTATCTTACGGATTTTATCACCTCTAGTGTATAAATATCTCATGAAGGTGAAACATGCAATATTGTCTTTCTGTCTGTTGGGATCTCTGACTCACCCCACGCTGACTCTTTTCGCCTGCATGCTCTTTTCACCTTGACGACTTTATAGACCTTGTTGGAGGGAACTTTGGACAATCAGTGAAAGACTGGATGTACATAGGAGGTGTGATCAGAAAACACAGTGAATGCTTTTTTTATTTATTGCAGTAAAAGGCATATTACCATTAAAGATACTTCATCTTGGAGCTGGAAGAATGGCTCAGTGGTTAAAGCACTTGCCTAGCAAGGGCTACATCAAGCACTAAGTACCCAAATTTGATTCCCCAAAGCCACATAAGCTGGGCTTGACAGCATATGTCTGTAATACCAGTACTCAGGAGGCTGAGGCAGGAGGGTTGCTGTGAGTCCAAGGCCAGCTTGGCCTACAAAGTGAGACCCTGTCTCAAAAAAAAAAAAAAAAAAGATGCTTTACTTCAAACACATTTATCCCATGTTTATTCTTTTTTCCTTTTGAGACGGAATCCACACTATAGAGCCAAGACTGACTGGGCTCAAACTTTCAGCAATTCTCATGCCTCATCCTCCCCAGTGCTGGGTTTAGAGGTATGCACCAATCTTCCCAGCTGAGGTGGTGCTTGAGGACCTCGTGCTTGCTAGGCAAACACTTAACCTCAGAGTTATTCCTCCAGCCTATCCCATCATTCTTGTGACTTCCTGACATAGTTATGGAAGTCCTCTTTCAGATCCTGACATTTATAAGGTATAATTAAAACGCTGTGATCAGTGCAGCTACTGAGTGCTGTCACACAGAAAGGCAGGCTCATGGAAGCACAGTGGTGGTCTTCACCTACCTTAATCATTGGATCCGGCTCTGTGCAGCTCCTTGATCTCCTCAAAGTACAGATAACCATGAAACACGTTTTGCATTGATTCAGGACATGGCACCAGCCACGACAGCGTGACTAAAGACACTCATGAGCAAGGACTTCCAGCACTGGTTCAGAATGCGGCGAGAAGCCAGGCCTGCTGAAGCCTGCCTCTCATCTCGGCACTGTGGAAGGCTGATGCAGGAGGGTGATAAATATGAGCAGGACTGGGCAATGTGGCAACTTAGTGAGACCCTGTCTGAAAATCTAAACTGAAAAGTGGGCTGGGCTGTAGCTCAGAGTAAAGGCCACATGTCAGTTCCCCAGTACCACAAAAAAGGAAGAAAAAAAGGAAAAAGTAGCAAGAAGATGGGATAAGTGTGTTCAAAGGAAGGGAAAGTATTTTGAAGGGGATTAATTGCAATGTGATTTTTTTTTTACTGTAAAAATTTATTTTTGGTACTGAAGACTGAGCCCAGAGCCTTCTCACCAAGCAACATTCCCAGGCCTTTATTTGTTTGTTGGTTGGTTGGTTGGTTTCTGAGACAGAGGCTTGCTAGGTCAAGAGGCTTGCCCAGGTTGGACTCAAATTTGTGATCCTCCTGCCTTACCTTCCCAGAGTTCTGGGAATACAGGCCACACTATGACTCCAGCTCGTAATAAATTTATTTGAACTTAAACATTAGCCATTTTTTTCAATCATACCTTGTAGTAGGTCTCCTGTATTATAAATTATCAGTGACAAAGAAAATCTACCTTGCAGAATAGAAAGATAGAGACCTTGAAAAGTAAGTAGCCAGTTAAAGTTGGTTATTAGAAATTAATACTTCAAACTCCACTCTAGAATTTAAGATGATATTAATATAGCCTATTCTGAGCTCTCATTTTCTTTCTTTTTTTTTTTCTCAAAACTGAGTCTTGCTCTGTAGTCCAAGTTGGTCCTGCACTTACTGTGCAGCCTAGGCTGACCTCAAATTCATGGCAATTCTCCTGCTTCAGCCTACTAAGATCTGGGATTATGAAAATATGCATGACTGGACAATATAGCTAATTTATATGTGTTGCTGGGAAATCAAACTGAGGACCTTGTGCATGCTAGTAAGCACTTTAACAACCGAGTTATGCCCCCATCCCTGAGCTGTCATTTTCTCACTGTAGCTTTTAAAAAGTAGTAAGTAGGGGGGGCAGCTGTTAATGAGTATAAAGTTTAAGTTTTTGCAAGATGAAAAACTTCTGGAGATTGTTTTTTGTGTAGTAATATGAATATATTTAACATTGCTTGTAAATTTAAAAATGGTTAAGATGATAAATTTTAATTATGTGTATTATGCTACAGTTAAAAATATTTAAAATAACTAACATCCATGAGGGCTTTCCCAATTATAGTTTATAAAATATAATTTACTTCAAATATTCACCATTCTTTTCCAAAGGATCCTTTACCTAAAATACAATTATTCACACAAAACAACCAGAATAATTACCATTTCTTAATTACAATCATGTTTAGGTTAGAGATTATAGACATTGAAGAAATATGTCCAAGTTTAGTGTTGTGAACTCATGCCTGTAATCTCAGCACTCTAGGAGGCAGAGGCAGGAAGTCTCAAGTATTAGCCCAGTCTGGGAAATTTAGCAAGATCTGTCTCAAAGTCAGAAATAAAAAAGGTCTCGAGATATAGCTCAGCGTGAAGGCCCAATTTCCAGTAGTACAAAAAAAAAAAAAAGAGGAAATAGAAAAGAAAGAAAAGAAAGAAAGAAAAGTAAAGGAAGAAAGAATATCTTCACTTTGTGAGGTTAGAGGCTGATAGGTTTGAAGGAAAAACAAAGACTAAAGAAGACCGAGACATATAGGATCCAACTAGCTAGTCTTTACACAGTGCTTACAGTAGGGCCTAGCACATAGTAAGTGTTATCTGTGCTTGTAAGAATATGTTAAAGTAAGTATCACTACCACTCAAAAACAAATCACTTTACAATAAATCACTTGAATTATTTGGGCTAATGAGGTACTTTAAAGTTCTAATGTTTCACATGATTAACTAATAAGGCACACTTTATTGTGGGTTAGCTTTAAATGAAGAGGTAGGAAGAAGAAATTAACAATTGGGAGTAATTTGGACTATGGAGTAAGTACAGGAGGATAAACAGGCCCGGGCCAGGTGCCAGATGGCGCTAGCCAGGCCAGGACTGAGCACAGTGGGAGAGGGAAAGTGGAGCAGAATGTCCTTGAGGGACAAAGGAAGTGAGGTCCATTTCGCCTGCTTCTCACTGGGGGCTCTTCCTGCTGGGTCCTGCCGGATGCCCATTCCTTGTGTACCTTGGGTTCTGTCTACACTGTGATACCTGAATTAGGATGTCAAAATTATATTCTTTAGATTTACAGGATAGTCTGCAGTCAACTGCCACCTCGACCTAGTTTCTCTCTCACTCCAAAGTGAAACCAACTACATGTCTTTTTGGTTCATGTTTTCCCAATATCGAAATCTTTCTGTGATTTATTGTAATCAGAGTCGTATGGATAGCTCCGGCCTAGGATGTGACAGCTCATGGGTCCGATACGCAGCCCTCCACTCCCTATAGAAAAGTTAGCCTCATTCCAAAATGCATGTTTTCCATATTTTATTCTTCATCTCTGTTTCCTTTGATTAATAATTACCATTTAATTCTATTTAATATCTGCCCCCAGTTACTCTAGCTTGGCTTGCCATAAAGCAAAAATAAATTTCTACTTCCACACTTAGTTTTAGGGTATTTTGTGCATGAACTTAATTTGACTTAACCATGTTTGTGATCTGTATATGCAGGCATATGTGTGCTACTCATTTCATTCAGTTTTTAATCTCTTGTTTCTCTGATGTCCAAAAATGTGAATTAATTTCTTCTTTTCAGTGCTGCTATTATGTGTCACTTCCCTTTGTGGTGCCAAAGAAGGCTGAGACTGAAACCCGGGCAGCTCTGCCAGCCTTTTGAATTACATGTCCAGCCCCGTGCAGAGCGTGTCCAGCTTGGAAAGCAATTAATCAGAGTTTATTTAATAGCAAATGTTTCTTAATCAGAAGTCATTTCTGCTAATTCTTCAAAACTACTTTGGTAGTATCAATTCTTTTTATTTTATGTAGGATTTTTCTGCTTTTTAACTTGAGCATGGTAAATAAAACCACAAGACAGTCAGCAGTGCAGAGTCCCAGGAAGATTAAAATTCAGAATGACTGTTATTTCTACAAGTGATTATTTTTCTATGGCATGTTGCTAATGCTTTTTTCTAAATGCTTTTCTTGATCTGAATAAAACAGATGTTTTGGCAATGAAATAATCCCCTTAGTAGAAAAACTTGGCACACTTTTCTGTTTTCATATGCTTCATGCTGAGAAAAATATGAATTGTGTTGACATTATTTTCTTTGCTGTCCAAATAGAGGTAACATTTTAGTTCTAATTTGAATGGTTTGTAAATAAATCAGTGGTGGTGTAAAATATGGACTTTTTTAATATCGAGGCAAGCTTGCAACTACAACCAAAAAGGAGATCCCCGGGGTGAAATAATAATGGCCATTTATGGAGCGCTTGGTATGTGCGAGGCATCGCATGCACCAGGCCTGTGAATTACCTCCTTCAATCTTCATAACTTGGTGAGATCAGTTCTAATATCTTATCATTTTGTACATAGAGATATAATGTTCAAAAAAATTAAGTAATTCTCCTGCTGTCACATACCTAGTGTATGGCATGTGTCTAACTCAAAAACCTGTGCTATAAACTACTGTACTCTATCACAATAACCCTGAAGCTAGAAACAAAAACGTGTGCTGGCAGGCGTAATGAGTTTAGGCTAATAAATGGAGCATCAGACAGGCATTAGCTTCTAGAGTTATCTGGCTCTTTATCTTCATATGTTGATCCCACGAGCACAGTATTTTCACTGTCTGTATTCATTTCCTAGGGCGGCCATAACAAAACACTGCAGACTGGGTGGCTTATAACATAACAGCTATATTCTCTCATGGTTCTGGAGGTGAGGAGTTCAAGATACTGGCACCCTAGGGCCTACGCATCTGCTGTTCAGGACATTTTTTCTCAAAGAACCATAAGACAAATACCCTCCACCTTCTAAATCTTTGATCAAGTGGTACCTTCTAGAAGAGGTGACTCAGACTACTCTTTTCTTTAGGGAAATGTTGTCTCTTGCTTGCCTGGCTTGCCTGGCTGGGCTGTACCATCTCAGAGGACAAGGGACGTTGCTCTGATATAGTTCAAGAAAAGTACCAGACACGCAATAAGTGCTCAACATATTTTGATCTAATTGAATGGCCTATGTCTGCACAATTTATGTGGTCAATGAGAAAGGTTGGAGGGAAGTCTCTGGACTTAGGAAAACAATTGGCTACATTTCCAAACACAGTCAAAGGTTTTCTCACAGAGCAGTGAAGACAGAAATCACAGAGAATTCACCAAGATGTGTGTGTGTATATGGGTGGGTGGGTGATTACATACATGAAACAATGTGATGGAATATAAAATTATTCCTAACATGTAGGAGTAAGACATGGAGAAGGGACAAAAAAATGAGATGGGTGTGTGTTTAATTGTTGGAAAACTCAACAAAATACAGGAAGGAAACCTATCTAAAACTCAAGGCTCCGGAAGGTCACCACCCATTCTCCTTAATCAACACAACAGAACCATGTTTCCTCAGACAGGTCCCTTAGCGCATATTTGTCTTTGTAGCGTGGTCCTAACACCTCTGATAAAATGATATCTCTTTGTCATGTAAAACCTATTTTAGAAACTTTAGGCATCTTTAAAAACAACTTTTAACTCTTTTATTTATTGCTCATCTTTTCTCTGCCCAATTTTCTATTTCCTTTCATTCTACTTCTGTATTTCCAGTAACACGACTATATCTAAAAAAATAAGAACTACATGTGACAAAAAAGAAAAAAATAATAATTCTCTCACACAGAAATCACCAGTGGATTAACAATTTTTATATATGTACTTCCAGACTTTTTGTCCATGTCTGTATATATTTATAATAAAATCTTGAATAATATTTTAAAATGACATTAAATTTGCTTAATATCAAAACCAAAGGAATGGAACAGTTTTAAATATAATTTCAGATTGATACTGCTTTTTTGTTTCTTTATTTTTGCATTATTGGGGATTGAACCCAGGGCCGGCGCTCTAAACCATGTCCCCAACCCATTCTTATTGTTCAGTTGAGACAGGATCTCTTTAGGTCACTAAGTCGTCCTGGCTGGGCTTGAACTTGCAATCCACCTGCCTCAGCTTTCCAGGAATGCTAAGATTACATGCCTGGCTAAAATATTGTGCTTTTTAAAGTTAAATAATTTGCCTTGGGGGGGGGGGAAGCTCTTAGAAATATGAAGTTGACATTCTAGAAAGTCTGGTCGAAACACACTTTAAAAATATTTACAGTTGAAGGTTTCTGTTTGGCACATGAAGCGGTTCGCAGACCGGGATTGGAGTTTTCTCTCCTCAGTTATCTTGTTTGGACAATTGAATGAGGTGGCTCCCTTGGAGTTTCTAGGAATTCTTCAGTGACGCAAATGCAGTAAATTTCCTGTAATTAAGTGAACTCAGCCACACTGAGGTAGGTAAACCTGGTGCCAAGATTAAATATTTTAATACTTTATCTGGATTGAAGTAAGGTTATAGACTATTGTTTTGGAGGATAGGAACCAATGATTTGTTAGAGAACCACATTGGGCTGATATTGATATGTAAATATAACTTTGTAGAGAAGATCACTTTCCCTTGGCTGGGAAGAAAATGCCAGACGTGCATAACTTAAAGGAAGAAAGGTTCCTTTGGGCTTACAGTTTCCAGGAATCTCAGTTCATGAATTGTTGGCTGGCTCTAGGGCAGAAGCTGCATGATGGCGGGGCATGGGGAAGAAAAGCCGCCCAACCCATAGCAGCCAGGAAGCAGAGAGAAAAGAGGGGAGCCAGAACCCCATCCAGGCCACACCCAGTCCTCCAACCAGATCCTGCCTCCAAACAACCCATGAGCCACTGAGTGCATCAGTGAATGTAAAACCTCCAGATCCAATCACCTTACAAACCCATGAGACTCTTGGGGACTATTTTACATCTAACACATCACAGTTGCCAAAGAAGAGCTTACACCGAGATCGTAGCCTGGTGGAGGACCTTCTCTGGTTTTCTCCAGCATAACCTGGGCCAGACTAAGTGCTTTTCTTAGGCACTGAGTATGAAAACACTATCCCCATACCACCATTCTGGTCCTCATCAATGTTGGATTAAAATGACATTATCCTAGTTTGCTCTTTTCTAACTTGTGGACTCTTTGAAGACAGATACTGGGAATAATAAGATAAGTAATTAATTATAGCTGCTATTTGCTAAGTTTTCATTATATTTAGGCCTGTGAGCGTTCCATATATTACTACACTTGAAGACTCACAATAACTGTATGAGGTACTACCTGCCCCACTTCACTGATAGAAACTCAGTCCACACTGTGGAAATCAGGATAGTCCACATGGTTACAGTGTGGAAGAGGTTGATAGAGTTATTAGTGAATAAATGTATGGAACGAGTAGAAACGTAAACAAATTGTTTAAGGATTTTTTAAGTATAGAATACAATTCCCAGGGACGATGAGAAAATAAATGTTTTTGTTATCATTCCTAGATGCTGTTTTAACCTGTAACAGCCCAAAGAAGACCACCCTCTCTAGGTTAGAGTGGAAGAAACTTGGGCAGGGTGTCTCCTTTGTCTATTATCAACAAGCTCTCCAAGGTAAGAGCAGGAGAACAGGGGGACAGCCCAGGTCATCATTGGTTTTGAAAATGAGGACAGGACATGACTGATTACTAAAAATGTGTTTTTGTAAGTGTGAGATGAAACCAAGAGTGTCTGAGATCTAAAACACAACCAACACACAAAAAAAAAAAAAAGAAAGAAAAGGGAAAAAAAAGCAGAGGACAGAGAAAAGAAGTTGATGAACTCCACTGGGTCCTTGGATCCTTCGTTTTTCAGCTCAGTCCTAAAGGATGCAAAATACAATTGCTTTTTGATGACCCAGTAAGTTAAACTCTGGAGAAAAAGGAGGAAAAATGGTGTGAGTTTGGGTTGGTGAATCAATGCTCTGTAATAAAACTCTTACCTTACTCCTTTTTCTCCTAGAAAGTGAGGTCAGGGAGACAAGACTTAAAGATAGATAATAAAACAACTTTTCACAAGTGCTTTTTCTTTATTAGACATTTGTTTTCACTCTAGGCTTCCTGTTGAATATAATGTGCTTTTAATTAAAAATGTGATAATGATGGATATACTGTTTATTAGATACAGATGAAATAAAATAAACCATGTATTGATCACTTTTGATTTACTGGTACACTGGGGATCATTTTCCTCTATTCTCTCTTTTTATTAATGCTTGAGTTATAATATTTTAAAAGTTAGAAATACAATTTTCTTTTGAGACCTGGCCTTGCTGTGCAGTTCATGCTGGTCTTGAACTCACTGTGTAGCCCAGGCTGGCCTCAAACTCACAGCAATCCTCCTGCCTCAGCCACCTGAGTGCTGGGACTGCAGACTTGCGCCACCACGCCCAGTCTATGTGGTGCTGGAGAATCATACTCAGGGCCCTGCACTTGCTAGACAAGTGCTCTAACCACGGTGCTATTCCTCAAGCTCTTGGAACTAAAATTTAAGACGAATAATAAGCATGTTATTTTATAATACTATATGTTACTTATTTTAAAGAAAAAGGGGAAACGCTTAAAGTTTATAGAAAATTTAAAATAGTCCTTTTGATTTTTTTTTTTATCTATGAATCACTATAGGCTGCAGTGTGCTGAGAGCATATCTGTCTTTACTTGAATTTTCTATAATTTTCAGTTCTGGCAGCTGCATATTACACAAAGTCTATTTAATTTGTACATATCACTATAGAAAACTAAGTTTTTAAGACAGACTCCTACATTTTTGTTTAGTGGTTCTGCCATGTGGACCACCACACACAAAGTTATTCCTCTGACCACTATAATCAAGTTTACCAGGATTTTTGAAAATAAGAATATCCTTAGAAGAACATATAGAAGGAAATAAGGCAGACATTTGGGATGACTTTTTAAAAACAAATATGGAAATGTGAAAATAAATATTCTTTTTATTGACAGTCTAAAAAAACAAATTTAAGGTAACATTATGCATATGGAATTTTTAAGGGCTGGTTTTTGGAGGCAGGGTCTTGCTAAGTTGCTAAATCGCCCAAGAAGGACTCAGACCTGCTATCCTCCTGTCCCCACCTTCTGCAGCACTGGGATTACAGACGTGGGCCACCATACCCAGCTCATTTTTAAGCTTGAAAGCTGAGGGTCCTAGGAGGAAAATCAAAATAGTGTCAGTAGCTACTCGATGAAATGAGATGATGTGAGGAAGTTCTTGCATTGAGACTAACATTATCTTCTGTTTCTAAAGGTGACCTTAAAGATAGAGCTGAGATGATAGGCTTCAGTATTCGGATCAAAAATGTTACAAGAAAAGACGCTGGGAAGTACCGTTGTGAAGTCAGTACCCCAACTGAGAAGGGCCAGACTCTGAAAGAGGATATGGTCACCCTGGAAGTACTAGGTAATGTGCGTGTGTATGTGTAATTGCTGTTGCCCGCTGCGGCCGGGGGACAGGGCGGGGACACCAGTGCTGACTGGGAGCTGTAGCCAGTACCACTGCAGGTCCACAGCCACTGCCGTCCTAGCAGGTCGTGCTGGCTCTTCCTTCCACCTCCCAGGCTTCTGAGAATTTACTCTTACTGACTTATTATCACAAAGACCTCTTTTTTTGGTAGGAAGAGAGGTTTATTTTGGCTCATGCACAAAACCTGCCTTTAAAATTGAGTTAGTTCCTAATGCTTTTACTGTGTACTTTGTGGCATCTTTTTCAAGTTTTTATTTTTTATAGTTTTCAGCATTTACACTAGTTCACCTGTTAATCACGATAGTATCACGTGATCAGAGGAACAAAGCAAAAAAAAAAAAAAAATGGAGACCAAAGGAAGGATTAGAAGTTGTTTGGTAAAGAAAATCAGCATTTGTTTCACAGTGAAGATATGTTAAGACCCTTCATATCTATAGTATTACTTATTTTTTACCTGATTGTTACAGATGAGAAATAGATATGAAATTATTTCCTCATGTGACATAGTTAGAAAATGTCTGGGCCAGGATTTGAATTCAGATAGTCAACTGCAAATCTGGTATGAGCAGTTACTAAAAGAATCACCGTTAAGGCAGTTAGCTGAGGAACAGATCTTTGCGCTCTTGTTGATGTTAGCGTAAGTTGCTAAGTAAATAATTCCTTTTCACTTTTTTATATTGCTGCTCTTCCAGGGATACTAGTGATGTGCGAGTACAGAGAAAACGTAGTTCAGAAACCTGCCAGCAGAATCAGCCAGTGTTTTGTTTTGTTTGTGGTACTAGAGGTTGAGCCCAGGGCCTCTGTATGGAGCTATATCACCAGTCTGTTTTATTTTTTAATTCTGAGACAGGGTCTCATTAAGTTGCCCAAGCTAGGCTTGAACTTCTGCCTCAGTCACCTATAGTGCTAAGATAATAGGCATGCGCCACTACACGCAGCTCCGTGTATTCATTTTCTTTTGCTGTGCAACAAATTTATTTTTTCCCATTATTTATTTATATATATGTTATTTATTAGTGTATATATCTATGTGATATACAGTGGTTACATTGAGCTTGAGTATTTTGTGCACATATATATGATGACAACATTAAAATCTCTTTACCCAGCTTTTGGCCCTCCCATTCCCTCTCATCCAACCCAATTCCCAATATCACACTCATTTGGTTCTATAAAATGTCTGTATTCTGGGTTTCTCATAGTATATATGGCTAGTTATAGGAGGAAAAGTATGATATTTAACCTTCTGAGTTTGACTCACCTCGCTAAGCATGATGAACTCAAGTTGTGTCCATTAACCTACAGAAGCCTCAAATTTATCTGTCTTTACATAAGAGTAGTACTCAAGTATGGACATATACCATAATTTTAGTATCCATTCATCTGTTGATGGAAATTTTGATGTCTTCCACAGTTTAGTTATTGTTATGTGTGCTGTGCAGCAAATTTACCAGCTTGAAAGAATGCTCACGGGCTAGAGTTGTAGCTCAGTGGTTAAAGTGCTTGCATAGTAAACACGAGGTTTAATTCCCCAGCACCCCATAAGCTGGGCATGATAGTGTATACCTTTTATATTAGCAATTAGAAGACTGAGGCAGGAGCATTGCCATGAGTCCAAGGCCAGCCAGGGCTCTATAGTGAGTTCAGGATCAGCTTGGAATACAGAACAAGACCCTGTCTCAAAAAAAGAACACTTACTTATTTATTCATTGTTCTATAGGTCAGAAGTCCAGAAACAAACCTATGTTCTGATCAGGGTATCAGTTGTTGGGTGGGCCTAATTCTTGTCACAAGGCTCTGGGAAAATAATGTCTCCAAGCCCATTCTTAGTGTTGGCATATTTCATTTCCTTGTGGTGTGGGACTAGATACCATTCCATACTGGTTATCAGCTGGATGCCATACTCAATTCTTAGAGGTCATGCATATTCCTAGCCACTTGACCCTGTCCCTCTTTAATGCAACAAATCCTGTGGAACTCTTCCTTCTAAAAATTCTTTTTATTAATGTGTATTTACAACACATACTAATGACGAGCAGCTTTGAGAAGCTGTTGCATATACATATCACATCCTGGTCATTTTTACTGTCCTCCATTGCTACTCCCTGGGCCCCCATATGTTGCCTTTTCTTCTTTACAAAGTCTATCTCCATGTTTTCCCATCTCCTTTTTAATTTACTCTTTCACTTTTTAAATATTTATTTCATATTAGAGAAACCATGTGATATTTACCCTTCTGCGTCTGATCCATTTCACTGAGCGTAATTGTCTCAAGTTACATCTGTTTTCCTACAAGTGATTCACATTTATCTTTCTCTATGGCAGAGTAGTACTTCACTGTGTAAATATACTACATCCTCCTTATCCAGTCATCTGTCGTTGGGCATACTGGCCACTTCTAAGATTTAGCTATTATAAGTTATAAGTTAGCTATTATAAGTTATACTTCTGTAAACATAGGTATGCATGTATCACTCTTGTGTGATGACTTTAACCCTTTGGGAAGGTACTAGAAGAGAAATAGCTGAGTCAAGTGGGATATCTATTTTCGGGGGGGGGGGGGTTGGCAAATACTCATACTGCTTTCCATAATGGCTGTACTAGTTTACAGTCCTGTCAACAGTGTAGGAGGGCATCTTTATCCATCAGCCTCACTAGCACTTGTTGATTTTTGAGTTCTTAATACCATCTAGCTTTAAATCTCTGACTTTTCCTCCTATAACTAGACAGAAAAATCTCCCTGCCCTATCTATAAAATCTCTATCCTGAGGACAATGAATTTGGATCCTAATTACATCTCCAAGTGAGAGATGTATGCACATCAAAGATGGGGACCCTGAGGGACCATCTTATTAGAATTCTGCCTATCATAGACACTTTCTGGGTTTTCCCTGGGTAGAAAATCATCTAAAAAGTTTGCCTGACTTCCCAAAGTCCTCAAAGCGGAACGATTCTTAATTTCTGGAGCAGCTACTTTCTAACCTGGCCAGCATATCTATCACTGTCTCACTGCTGGAAGACAACACTGAGGACCACAACTTCAGGGAGGAAAAGGTTATGTGAGCTTACATTGCGTGTTCTTCTTGGCTGGAAACAGCGACTTGGTAGAAACCTGTTGGAAGACGGCTGCTCATACCGTCACAAGAGAAAGGAGAGGGGCAAGGAGAAGCCAGGGCTAGAATGTACCCTTCTAGGCCACACCTTCGGTGATCTACTCCTCCCAGAAAGGTCCTTCCTTTTTGAAAGCCTTAGATTAATCCACTTGATCCAGTTAAGTTCTACAATCCAATCACCTTCCAAAAACATGAGGCTTTGGGGGACTTTCTAGATGTAAATCATAACAGCCAGTAAGAATAGGATTTTATTCATGTACCAAGCCTGAAATTTTTCCCAAATTTTACTTCTTTTTAAATGTGCTTGGCAAACTGGGCCCAGGAGCACAGGCCTGTGATCTCAGCACTCTCGTAGGCTGAGTCAGGAGGAAGCAAGTGCAAGGCCATCTCAAGCTCCCTAGTGACTTGCTGAGACCTTCTCTCAAAATTAAAAATAAAAGCGGGCTGGGGATGTAGCTCAGTGTGAAGGCCTGGGGCTCTGTCCCTAGTACCTCAAAACAAAAAACAAACTTGGCAATAAACATTAAAACTACTGGTTAAAATAAAGATTATTTATCTGAAAAAAATAACTGTTTCATTAGCTTAGGTAATGCTTCCTTTTACAACAGGTAAACCCTGAACCACAGAGAATGGCTTAACATAATAGAAGTTTCCTTCTCAGTTATGTAAATTCTGAGCATTGACAGCTGGGCAGGCAAGGGTGATGGCGAAGCCATATTATTCCACTTAATGAAATCTTAGAGACTACGCTCAATGTCAGTGTCAGATTGTCAATATCACATGGAAGTATCACAAGAGTCACTTTCCAAGTGTCACCGTGGTTAGTGCGGGGAGGGGACAAGAGGTGTGAAGGGAATTTTTGTAGGTCCTGCCTGGAAATGGCTAAATCACATGTACCCTCATTCTGTTGGCCAGAACTCATCACCTCCATCTGGTAGGAAGGAGGCTGGCAAAGAGACTACTGGGTACCCAAGAGAAAAGGAGATGGACCTGTTAAACAGTGGCCATCTCTACTACAAGCATCTACTAAAACATCTTTACTGGCTATTAAAACCAACAACCAGCTTGTAAGTAGCCATTTCTTTTCCCTTGTTCAGTGGCTCCAGCAGTTCCATTATGTGAAGTACCAGCTTCCGTTCTCAGTGGAACTACGGTTGAACTACGCTGTCAGGACAAAGAAGGGAATCCAGCTTCGGAGTACAAGTGGTTCAAGGATGACGCTGCTTTGTTACAGCAAGGAAACCATGGCCCCCTGAGCACGAACAGCTCATACACAGTGAATCCAAAATCTGGAGTTCTGGTAAGGCCTAATAACTGTCTGGCATTTGGATAAAAAAAGATTATCAAGAGCTTAAAATCACGAGGATAGAGGACTGATGCCCTTGCGTGCTAGGTAGAGAGAGGAGGGGGCAGAAAAAAAGATGAGAGCACCTGCATCAAAGCGTGGCCAGAGTGGGGCGCAGGGCACTAGCCTGTAATCCCAGCACCCTGGAAGGCTGAGGCAGGAGGATCTTAAATTTGAGATCAGCTTTGCCACTTAAGCAAGACCTTATCTCAAAATAAAACTTAAAAGGACTGGGGATGTAGCTAGTGTGAAGACTCTGGGTTCAATCCCCAGTACTGAAAAAATAGTTTCTTTATAAAATTCCATCAGAATCTCAGAAAGGCCTTTCAACTGAAATATTTTCAAGGAGAACGCACTAAGAAACTCTGGACTAAATTTAAGGCAGTAGCAATTTCAATTAGGGAGACAGCTGTTGACAATCTAGAGTCAGGGTAAAGTTTAATGGCAGACTCACCCTACCATCGTTTTACTAGGGTCACTCTGTTTGCAGTGGTAGTCCTGGGGTCAGGGTAACCCCAAGTGAGTTCCTGTGCATCTCCCTGGTGATGTAAGTTGAGACTGCACTTAGTAATTCCCAAGCCAGGAAGGGAGCTACAGAGAACTGCCCGGTTCGTCATTACATGCCAGGCGTGCTCGGCTGTGGGTCGCCACTCTGACCCCTGCGTGCCCAGCTTCCAGCACTATCTTTTCATTCCACAAGCTGGTCCACATCACTTGGTAGCTCTTTTTTTTTTTTGTACTGAAGATGGAGTTGTCCAGGATTGTCACACCGAGTTACATCTCCAGCCCATTTTTATTTTTTATTTTGATGTAGGATTTCACTGGGATCACTTGTGCCACCATACCCAGCTTTAAAAAAATTCCTAATGACATTTTAGAAGAAAAGACATTTTGAGGCAAAGATGAGTATGAAAAAAGTCGGTTTAAAAATGCCCAATTTACAACAAGCAGAAAATTAGTGTGAGAGAGTCATTCCCACAGGATTATTAAAAAATTCTTGAAAGCAAAAATATTAATAATGACATTTCTCAATGAAATTTATTTATTGGTGATGGTACTGAGGCATGAGCCCAGAGCCTTTACACTGAGCTACTTCCCAGAACTTGCAATTCTCTGACCTCAGCTACCAGAGCGCTGGGATTGCAGGCCGGTACCATTGGGCCCAGCTTCAAGAAGTGTTCAAAGGAAGGAAAAAATAAAATAAAACACAAGGAGAGTACAAAGAGTTCTTTCATTTATTCTACCAATACACAATGGTGCTTACAATCTAGACTTTCTGAAACATAACCAGAAAATTGATGCAGAAGTTAAATAAGAAAGTGTGCCCGCAGACAGGCTGCCCCTGCAGGAGATGCACTTGGGCCCTTCAGCTATCAACAGGAGCAGTCAGCAGGGCCGAGTGAATGACGCTGAGAAATCGGGCGGAGAACCTACTGTCACACTCTGCTAAATTTACTTTTCAAATTTATTTTTTCTCAGAGCAGGTGATAAAAGCCTAAGGCAAGTCTGAAATGATACTCACTTTCCTGAGTGAATCTCAAGCCTTGAAACCTCCTAAGAGGTCAGACGAGTGAAGGGTAGAGGGCTGAGCTCCTTCCTGAGAAGTATGCGCAGACGCCAGCGCAGGGTGCCATGACTTCTTTTTAATTACCAGTTATAATGGGCTAGAAGGCCATTTTGTGTTACAGTCTAACTTATTATAAATGACCTCAATGCTGATTGTCCTTCTTCCCTTCCTTTTCTCTGTGTGTGGTGCTGGGGATTGAGCTATGTCCCTACCCCATCTTTATTTTTAATTTTGAGATAGCGTCTCACTAAATCACAACTTTGCCCAGGCTAGGCTCAACCTTGTGATCCTCTTACCTCAGGCTCCCAGTAGACTGCAATGACAGTCCTGTGCCACTGGTGGCCGTATGGTGGATATTCTAAAAGTATTCTGGCTTTGAGGGAGGGAGAGCTGATTCCACAGAATGAAAACAAGCCAGGAAAAGCTTTTTCTCTCACCATGTTGACATGCACAGAAAGAAGGGGGACACAGGAGGTAAATAAAGGAAAAGGAGATTGTTAAATGGCTTTTTTAGGGATGCATATCTCAGGAGGATCCAGGACCACGAGGACGTGCTCTTTAGAGGTTTATGGCTGTCATGATGAGGTCGGCATGACCACTGCAGGACTGAGGACCACTGCAGGAGGGTTCTGACAGCATGGTCTGAGCCTGCCTTTCGCCCTGTGCGCTGGTCGTGGCAGGATGTCTGAGCCTGCATTCCTTCCCTTCGTCATCTTTTCTTCTTCCCTCCTTCCTTCTCTTAACTCTCTCCCTCTCCTTCTTTTCTTCCTGTTTGTCTTCATTGCTTCCAGAAATTCTCCAGGAATATGAAGCAAGAGAGAGAGACTTTCTATATTCACATGTTTTCCTATCAATTAACAAGAGATCCAGCTGCTTAGTCCTTGAATCCTGGCAGATTTCTGAATTAACGATAAACATATAGTCTTGGGTTGTTAAGCTGGGCCTGGTGGTGCAGGTCTGTAACTCCACACCATGGGAACAGGGGCAGGAGGATCACAAGTTCAAGCCCAATTTAGCAACTTAGTGAGACCCTGTCTCAAAATCAAAACATAGCCTGGGGGCTGAAAGTGTAGCTAAGTAGTTAGACCACTTGCCTAGCATGTGCAAGATCCTGGGTTCAGTCCCGCAACACCACATAAAAATAAGCCATGTGTGGTGGCGCATGTCTGTGATCCCTGTACTCAGGAGGTTGAGGCAGGAGGCTTTCCATGATTTCGAGGCCAGCCTGGGCTCCATAGTGAGTACAGAACCAGCCTGGACTATAGAGCAAGACCTCAACCCTATCAGAAAAAAAAAGAAAGAAAAATCAATTCACTGATAAACTATAAGAGATGCAATTATTTTAGCATCTTAGAGATTTGTTTTTTAAAAATACGTATTTAAGGGCTGGAGGCACAGTTCAGGTTTAAGAGCACGTGTCTGGCAAGTGTGTGAGTGGCCCTGGGTTTGATTCCCCAGCGCTACATAGGATGGGCGTGGTGGCAGATAACACTACCTGAAGAAAATAAATGAAGAAACGGAAATAAAGGCCTGCACCTCTGGGCCTGGCTCAATTAAAACGAAACAATGCATTTATTTTTTTCTTCCACAAATAGAAATTTAACACTGTTTCCAAGACGGACAGTGGAGAATATTACTGCGTGGCCCATAACTTCATTGGACACAAACGATGTGCCAGTAAGCGAATGCAAGTAGGTAAGCATGAAACGTTGGAGAGAGAATCAGACTGGCAAGGATTTGGGGTGGAACAAGTAAGGGCTAGGAAGAGACCCAGTGATTTGAAGAATAAATAAAAGGGATTGTTCGAAATTAACTAAA